>WNWU01000041.1:14444210-14512690 GCA_012654045.1 Ptyas mucosa | reverse complement strand
AGAACAGAACAGAACAGAACAGAACAGAACAGAACAGAACAGAACAGAAAAACAGAGTTGGAAGGGATCTTGGAGATCTTCTGATCCAAGCCCCTTCCTGCCTAGGCAGGAAACCCTATACCACTTCAAACGAATTGTTGTTCAATCTCTTCTTAAAAACTTCCAGTGTTGGAGCATTCACAACTTCTGGAGGCAAGTTGTACTACTGTGTTTCCTAACTGTGAGGAAATTTCTTCTTAGTTCCAGGTTGCTTCTCTCCTTGATTAGTTTCCATCCATTGCTTCTTGTTTTTAGATTTTTTTAAAAAAATGATTTATATGCCGCCCTTCTCCAGAGACTCAGGGCGGCTTACAATGCGTTAAGCAATAGCCTTCATACTTTTGTATATATTTATACAAAGTCAGCTAATTGCCCCCACAATCTGGGTCCTCATTTTACCTACCTTTGAAAGGATGGAAGGCTGAGTCAACCTTGAGCCTGGTGAGATTAGATCATTTGGCCTAGTTTAAATAGTTTAAATAGAGGCTGGTCTTTCCATTATTTTTTTTTTTTTGACAAGGCTAGTTTTAACTTTTACAGGTATTCCTGTAAATTTACAATCACAATGGAGCCTGAAATTTTGGTTGTAAGTTTTTAAAGTCACAAGTTGAATCACCACATGAGCAGACTTGATTTCATGACTGTTTTCACAATGGTCACAAAGCAAGTCATCATGATTGTTAAGGGAATCATGTGGCCTTTAAGTAAATCCTATGGTTGTTAAGCAAATCCATTCTTTGGAATGGGTATTTTTTGCCAGTTTCTAGAATTGCCTCTAGATGAGATGGGCAGCACACAAATCTAATAAGTAACTTGCAAATCATGGTTTTGTGTCTGTGGGTTGCTACAGCTGGTGACAAATGCAAGCCAATGGCCAAACATCCAAAATGCAGTCACATGATGGTGGAGGATGGAATGCGGCAGTCACAACTTTGAGGATGTGCTGCAAATAGCTTTTTTGAAGTCCATTGTAATTTCAAACAATCATTAAGCATTTGGCTGCAGGTTTAGAATTACCCATAAAACCCTTCATGGCATGGGACTGGGCCATCTTCTCCTGGTTACATCAGCCTAGCCCACCCTATTAGATCCAGCGCAAAAGGTATGCTGCATGTATCACCCACTAGGGACCTACATCTAATGAGTCCAGGACCAGGACATCTAATGACCAGGACATCTAATGAGTCCTGGTGGTGCAGTGGACTAATTCACTGTTATTAAGATCAGCTGCTTGCAATTACTGCAAGTTCAAATCCCACCAGGCTCAAGGTTGACTCAGCCTTCCATCCTTTCTAAGGTAGGTGAAATGAGGACCCAGATTGTGGGGGCAATAAGATGACTTTGTATAAATATACAAAAGTATGAAGGCTATTGCTTAACGCACTGTAAGCCGCCCTGAGTCTCCGGAGAAGGGCGGCATATAAATCAAATTTAAAAGAAAAAAAAATCTGTTGTGTCCCAAGAGACATGCCTTTCTTGCTGTGGTGCTTACCTAATGGAACATTTTTCTTCTTGAGATTAGACTAGCTCATGTCTTTGATATCCCAAAAATCCTCAAGGCCTGGTTACCTTATCAGACTTGGATCTCCCAGGGAACCAGAGACATGATTTGATGGCTCCACTGAGGAGGCTCTTCTTCTCTCTTTTGCCTAAGGTTTGTATATTTGTTTTTAAAATATTTATTTTTAAGTTGGATTTTTGTATCTATATATCTGTTGTTTTTATATTATATACATTATTTCATTTGTTCTGCTGCTGTTTCAAATTTCAATATACATTTTCGCAATAATATGTTCTTCAAACCCAGTCTTACAGTGCTCAGAATCATAAATCTCTACTTTAAATCTTTCTAATAATTGTACATAAGAAAACCACTGACAAGCATATTCCTCTGCCACCAGATATTGAGCTTTATGATCTAAATGGGGAGAGTTGGGATTATGATCACTCACAGGGAAGTCTTGTTTAATGATCACAATGGTTTACATCCAAAATTCCGGGTTCAACAGTGGTTTAAATCAAGAACTCTTTTCTCTTATATAGTGTTCTGATAGGAATTTCTTTAAGAACAGTTATATCCATGTTATCAATCTTCATTCTTATTAAATGCTGCTGCAAAACTTGTTCCTTTATTTTTTTCTTGGCAAAGTGTACCAAAAGAATCATTGGAATATTTCTTGTAGTTGAAAATCTTGAACATATTTTTCTATACATTATCAATTTCTACCTCTATATCCTCCTTCTTCCAATCCAAAAAAATATTGTGAAGTCATTAATAATCTTTTCTTCATCAGGAGTCTTTAGAATTGCTCTAAATCTCAACACAATTCCTTCTATCTCATTTCCAATAGAGCCAGATTGTCTAATTCTCTTTCAAACTATCTGCTTCTAACTTATTATTTCTTTGATCAAATAATTTCTGCAGCAAATCTGATATAACTTTTCTCTCTGCAGATTGCTCTATTGATTCCCTTTCCCCTCCATTCTTGCCACTTTTGAATAGTTGCCATTATAAATTTCAAATTAAGAGAAAAAGAAAAGCAAGCTCCTCCCCTCCCCCCATCTTTTGTCTTTCAGAGCCTTTAAAACGTAACTCTCTTGTGGGACTCCATAGTTATAATCAACATCACAATTCAGGTGTCCCTGTGCCTTTAAAACTTTCATCTCTATTGCACTCCATAGTTGCACTCAAGATCATAATTCATGTTTCCATACATATGGTCAACATCAGACTCTGGCTTATTTCAATGTTTATCTTTCTTTTTTCTTGCATAAAGTTTTTTTATTTTATAACATATAAAAATTCCATTTTTGGTTAAACAGTGTGTTGTCTGGGTACAAATAATTTTAGGAAATGATCATCAAAGTGTTTACAACAATGTTCGTGACATTGATATTCATTTTATCATAATCATAATAATAATACTGATACTTGCTTATTCATTTTAACAAACTTATCTTTCATTTTTTTAAATCCACCAATTGTCTGCATTGTTTAACAGCAAGAAAGAAGCATTACCATAAAGATCTCATTCTTTTGTCTAATTTAATTTAGTTTAATTGGTTCAAAAGTACTTTCACTAAAAAGTAATCTTTCAGATAACGATATCCTTTAACCTTTTAAAACTTTCTTATTCAATTCATGATTAAGTTTTTTTTGCTAGAAGTTCTTAATTCTTTAAAGCCATTTTTTCCTTTATTGATTTGCAATCCAGAAAAAGTGATAACTCACCAAATACAATCTTTTATTGCTGCTCAAAAAAATCCTTCTTTAGCTATAAATTAATTGAATCCAAAGTGATTAATAAATGAGGTTTCATTGAACTTTGTGTCCATATAGGATATAATACGGTTGTGAGCTTAGATGGAATCCCTTAACTCACAATCTTTCAATGCATGAATCAACTGTGAATACCTTCGTTTCTGCAGTTTACTCATGAGGAGCAGCAGTATGGAGTACAAATGGATAATTTTATAATATTTCCTATATCTGGAGAGGCTTTGGCAGCCAGCATTCAGCTCTTGGCTGCTATACTTTACCAAATGTCATCTCCTTCAGAGATGTCTAATTCACCATGATCCTCACAGAAAGCCAGATGCTAAAGTTTTTTGGCAGGGCCACTTTACTAAGTCAGAATTTCACATGAAATTCTTTCCTGGCTTGAGCGATGTGTAGATAACACCTACTGCTATGGCTAAGATCAATTATATTACTTTACTATATGAACTTCTTGAAGAACTACAGAAGGGGCCACCAATCAAGGAGAGATGAATTGTTCAATCAGTATTTTTTACACCATTGTTTTCTATTGGCTGTGAATTTTCTACTAGTTGTGAGCCATGTTACCTAATAGCAAATCTGTATAATCCTTTAATGATGGAAAACATGGGGACTCACTCATTTACACCCTCCACAAGTCTTTTAGAGAAATGCCCATAGCTCAGTGGGCAGACAGAAGATTTGTATGCAGAAGGATTATCTCTAGTTAAGCAAGTTAGATGATATAGGTGACTACTTTGACCAGAGTACACAAGAGCTGTTTTCAGGTCTGCCAGGCACAGCTGGGTGCCTTACAGGCATCCTGCCATCAGAGGATGGCATCAGAAAGGGTGGTGATGGTGGGATAAATGGGCAGTAAAGCTCTGTATGTATGTGTGTGTGTGTGATGGGAAATAGGGAGGGGGGAATGACAGGTGATGAAAACCCAAGGAGCTTGGCACCAGTTTGTACCAGAATTCAAGGCCAGACACTCTGAGAAAGAATGCCTATTGCCCCAAAACATTTTAGTGTTCTGAAAACATTTTGGTGAGTTCTGACTGGCTGAAGATGGACTGGTCATTGGGGGGAAAGGTTGGGATGAGGGGAAACCTTTCTGTATCTTTTGAGTGTGTGAAATCCAAAGTCTGATCTTACTATAGCCAAAGTCTTTTTAGTAAAAGAACCTTTCACTCCAACCCAATGTAGTTGAGGATCTCTTTTTCCTAAGGGATCAGATTGAGGCAGGTCTGACAACTGAACAATTTCCATCAATTCAAGGGTAGTCAAATGCAGCACTCCAAAAGTGAATGGACCAAAATTTATTTATGAGGAGGTCAAATAGAGTCAAATCTGCTAAACAGTTCTCACATCTCCTGTCATTATAGTCAAGTCCTGCAAATGCAATCATTTATATCAATTCTCCAATTGCACAAATGTTGTCAATTGTGGATTTAATAGAAGCCTTAACCCAGTATGATTAATTAAAGTTTTACAAATGTGCCTTAATTTGATCTGAGCCAAAGTGGCCCAGTGGTTAGAGTGCAGTACTGCAGCTACTTCAGCTGACTGCTAGTTCAGCAGATCAGCAGATCAAATCTCACTGGCTCAAGGTTGACTCAGCCTTCCATCCCTCCGAGGTGGGTAAAATGAGGATTGTTGGGGCCAATATGCTAATGCTAAGCAATATGCTAATATGCAATATGCTATATGCTAACTTTGTAAACCACATAGTGTAAAGCATTATGAAGCGGTATAGAAGTCTAAATAAAAATAAAAAAATTTAAAATGAATTATTTGCAAGCTTAGAGCAGGAATTAGTAAATAATAATTTAACATTAATTAACTTGGGGACAACGTGTGTGGTTAGGTGGTTAGGTTTACCAATCTCTCCATGCACTGGCTTTCCTGAGTCTGTCTTTTGCTCTCAGTTTATTGGCCTTGCTGGTACTTGTTTCCAGAAAATCTTGAATGATTTGTAGATGTGGTTCCTCTTTTAAAGGCCACTTTCTTCCCTCTCAAATTCACTTGTATGCATCTATTTTGAAAATGCTGTTGAATTAGCACCTTTTAATGAGAACATACAGGTTTTCTCTTCTTGCTCTAGGAGGGATTTTTTTCTTTGGGTGAAACTGGGTCACTTCAACACACAGGCCACAATTGTATTTTGTGTATTTTCTGGTCCAAGGAATTTTCTCTCTGAATGTGTTCTTAGATTTATTTCCAGCCAACTGAGTTCTAATAAAGTGGGTATGAGAAGGAAAAAGCAGAGTTCAAAAAGCATACAAATGCAAATATATCAAGAGCTGCCAAGAAAGGTATTTTTATTAATATTCATCCTATGGGAGATTTTGCCTTTGGGAATTGAGCCTCAATTGATGCAAATAAGGGTTATTTTTGGTCAAAACATGGGCACAAGCAACATGCAGAGGAATTGAGTTAGAAACCACTTGAGGGCTTTAAAGCAATAGGTCAATAGTCACATGAAGTCATTTCTGTAGCATTTTAGAAATGAATGCATTGTTACTGATGATGCCACATCAGTTTTAAGCATATGGTAGTTCTGATTGAGCTTTGTTCAGCTGTCAGATGTCATGACTGATGCAAACCACATTCTTGGTTAAAATAATGCCAAGGAAAAAAATGATTGACCCTAATTTGATATTCCAGAGCTGCAGCTTTAGAATACTGAAAAACATCTGAAGACTCTGGTAGCATTAATCAAGAGATAAATTTTCATTGTCTTATCCTGGTGTCTCAGTTGTAAAAAGATTAAATCCCTCTCCATTTCAGGAGGTAACTAACTACCTGTCAGTCATGCTTGCTATAAGTTGCATGATTGTCTATGGACTTTCAAGAGAATTCATTTAGTGCCAAAATTAAAGTGTTCCTGCAAATGGAGAGGAGGAGTTGTGTCACTTTTATGGCTGAAGCTGATACTAAGCAGAAGCAACTGCAAGCTTGTAAAGAATCTAGAATCACTGAGGTTGAGGAAGGAAGTAAGAAAAGTAATATTTAAAAAGGGGTTATCTATAGACTATCCAAAGTGAGACACCGGGAAGATTCAGAAATACAGATTTCTGTATCGTGGCAAAGTCAAGGTTAAGCAACAGAACCAAAGGTATTGGATGTTGAAGCAATAAGAGACTTGGTGTAAGTGTGTGTGTATACATACATACACACACACACACACACACACACACACATACATATACATAGTGAAGTTTGAGACATTCCTTGGTGTTGCTATCATGATAACTCAAGATCTTTGATCTTGAAAATATTCTGTTTCATTCAAATCCACCACAGCTTTACATTTAACTCTCACAGTTCAAAAATTAAAAGCTCACAGGCTCATCCTAGATTCAATTATGTAATTTCACCTCTTTTTCATTGAAGGAATCCTTAGGGCAAGTATAATTTGCACATATGTGCACTGTGATAGAGAAGAGTCTGTAGATCTGCACAGGATTAGAACACATATTTTAGTGAAAGGGCACTCGGCTCAGCCATAATATCTCCATATCAGACTAGAAAAGTATAATTGGCAATATAATGGTGTAGGCTTTCATGACAGGTATTTGTTGGGGAGGATTGGACTTTAGGGTGAGTGACCATGGTCTAGACAACAGATGTCTTGATATTTTGCCAGCAACTATGGATGGTATCTTCAGGGGTAAGGTGATCTGCTATGCAAGCCTCAGGCAACTGAACTGGGCTCCTGCCTTTATAGCTAAATGTCTTCACTGCTTTTTGGTCTTTAGCCAATCTGTTTTTTGATTGATGAGGGCTGGTTTCTGGTTGGTTCTTTGTTTGTATCTGATCCTGATTGGTCATTTTGGTAGTGTTGGTTTCTGATTAGTCCTTTATTTAGGCTGGTTTCTGACTTGTCATTTTAAACTGCAACTTTGAAGTTCGTTGAAACTCAGTTTAAAACTCAGACTGGTCCCTTTAGATGAGCTGAACTTCATTCCCCACAATCTCTCATCCATTGACCATGATAGTTCAAGAATTATGGGAGTTGGTTCAAGGTATATTAGTCATCATTCCTACTGCTTTTATTTTAGTTTATGACCTGGCAAGCCCAAGACATACCATTGCCTGAGACCAAGCAGCAACTGGAATTCTTAATATACTCTCCAGGTAAATCAAGGTTCAAATGATAAATTTGCTTATATTCCTTGTCAGAGCTTTCTGTAAAGTCTCAGTGTATTCAAATGACACTTAATAGTAAAAGGAAGTAGTGATTCCCCAAGTCAGTTCAGTATAGGTTACAAATTATGCCAGCTTCCATGTCCTGTGGATTAGGTTCCACTACGTTTTAGAGAATATTTTGGTCTTAAAAAATTCAGCCGTTCTTACCACAGTACTTTGTTCAACATTTTAAAGACATATTCCTCCTGTATGGATGTATGGCTGTATGGCTGTATGGCTGTATGGCTGTATGGCTGTATGGCTGTATGGCTGTATGGCTGTATGGATGTATGGCTGTATGGATGTATGGATGTATGGATGTATGGATGCATGATGGATGCATGATGAATGGATGGATGGATAGGCAAGGGAATTTCAGTGTTTGTTTGCAGGGGGCGTGGCCAGCTCGATGTCACATGAGTTGGGGGCGCCTGTGGTGGCCCGAGTGCTCTGCCAGTGAAAACAGGCTCCCGAGCTCTGTTTCCAGCTGCAATGGCCTCCTGCCAGAGAAAACGGAGCTTGGGGGCCCACACACAACCCTCCTGAACTCTGTTTCCAGCTACAACAGCCTCCTGCAACCCTCTGCCAGTGGAAACCAAGCTTGTGGGGAGCACATGCGGCTCTCCTGAGCTCTGTTTTCGCTAGCAGAAGTACTGTGGGCTAGTCCTTCACTGTTTTCAAGGGGGCATCACAGGCCAGATATAAGCATCCCATGGGCAGGATCCAGCCCCTCGGCCTTGAGTTTGACACCCCTGCTATAGGGTAAAACAAATTTTATAATTGATTTTAAAAACCGCTGTTATATGGTATATTTGGATGATGCTAGGATTTTTCCTTTAAACCAGTTATGATAATTGTGAGTTTTTATCATTCCTATTCTCAAGGTAAATATTTGTTGCTGCCTATTGGCAATATTCACAACATCATTAACATAACTAACATCTTCATTTGGCCGGGGGTGTTTTCAGCTCGTTAGAAGTGATCAGTAATTCTTATGAGACATTCCCTTTAACTATTCTATGTAAATATTTGTTATTGATAAATTAATTTGACATGCAAATGTAAAATACTGAATGGAATAAGGAATTGAAATGTTTAACATCCTTATAAAATAATTCAATAAATCTAAGAGTTTAGCTTGTTCAACAAAAATAATATTTCAGAATTAATGGAGCCCCTTTGAATTTATTTAAAACAGGTATTTACATCTTTGTGATGCTGGAGATGCAATGTAAATTACACATCACTAAAACATACATTTTCACAAAGTTCTAAAGTTGTTATGTTTGGAACAAGTAATTACATGTATTTATTTTTCTCTGAAATACAGTTTAGCATTTTCAGATGTCAATATTCTTTTAAGATTGGGAACAGATACTAAGAATATAAACTATATTGAAATTAACCCTTCAGATGCATTCGATTCAAATTGTTTATTTGATAAAAAGTTGATGTGCCTGAAAAACAAAACTGTTTTGAATGTGAATGTGATGGAACTCAGTGTGTTTAATGCATCAAACTGATTCAGTTGTTTGATTTAAAGTGACAATCCCATAACATTATGATGACTCTTTCAAATGCTTTCTAGTTCATTTATGTATATGCTGCTCCAGTTCTGCATGATTTTGGTTGAGAACTGGAATGGAGAAGGTAGAAGACTGAGTCATGAGAAAGACTCCCGGTAAAAGTAGGGTGCTAGAAATTGATTATGAGATTAGAAAACATATTTGTTTCAAACATGCTGAAACTTAAGGGGATCTTTGACCAAACTGAATGGAATTGTAATGACAGAGATTAGAAATTCTTACTATTTATGGAGCAAGTCAGCTCCCTAATATTATATATTAGGGGGCTTTTTAAAAAAAGTTCTACTTTAACTCTAATATATCTTGTTTGGTACGTGAATTGGTTCAAGTTTTTTAGGGTCATCTTTTATTTAGTTTTCTTTTTCTCCAACCATTGATACCATTTTTGCCAAACCAGGTAGTATTCAGATTCTTCCTTTTCTTGGATTTCTTTGGTGAGTTTGTCCATCTCAGCACATTCCATTACTTTCGATTTTAATTTATCTTGCGTTGGGATTTCTTCTGATTTCCAATTTTGTATGAAGATGATTCTCACTGCGGTCAAAATATGTATGATTAAATATATTGTTTCTTTTTCATAATTTTTGGTGAATATACCTAATAAATATGTTTCCGGTCTTAATGGTATTTTTTTGTGCTATTATTTCTTTCAGTTGGGTCTTCGATTAATCTTTGGTTACCAGAAACTAGTACCTGTCTCTCCTCCTTTGCCTAGGAGTTTCATCAGGATTTCTATTGAGCCACCACTAGAAAGTAAATATAGAATTTAGTTGGCTTTATTTTGATCTAGCACAGCAAATCTTACTGCCAGCAAGATCTGTTCTTTTTCTGACCTGGCCCCATCCTTCCCCTTCTTGGCTCTATTTTCTCCATCTTTAGGGTGGCTTATTACGCTGAACAGTTCCTAAAATGCTCTGTTCTAAAGATCTAGTTCTGTGAAAAGCTCAAGCCGTTGTCAAATATTAATAATCCTATTAAAGCCATTTTAAGGATCAAGTAAAGCCTGTCAGAGTAAAAGTAACAGGCCTACGTCCAAGGAGGAAGTCTAGTAACTGAATGGATAGAAAAGTAGGACTAGGAGATGGATGCAGAGAAAAATCTTAAGCAGTAGATCAGCTCTTACTAATGGAAAAAAAACATGGAAAGATGTCAGGGGCAAGAAATCAGGAGATACAGTAGTACAAGTTTGTTTCATGCTACCTATTCACCAGGATCTGATCTACTAAAGGTCAAGGCAAATTGGGGCCAGAGAAGAGACAATGGATTTTGGGGGGGGGGGGGGGGGGGGCTAGACTTAGGTCTCTTATGGGACACAGCAATGGTGAAATCCAATTTTTTTTACTACTGGTTCTGTGGGCGTAGCTTGGTGGGTGTGGTGTGGCTTGGTGGCCATGGCTTGGTGGGCATGGCAGGGGAAGAGTACTGCAAAATCTCCATTCCCACCCCACTTCAGGGGAAGGATATTGCAAAATCTCCATTCCCACCCCACTCTGGGGCCAGCTAGAGGTGGTATTTGCTGGTTCTTCAAACTACTCAAAATTTCCGCTACCGGTTCTCTGAACTGCTCAAAATTTCCGCTACCGGTTCTCCAGAACCTGTCAGAACCTGCTGGATTTCACCCCTGGGACACAGAGACTCCAAACTAATGGTGCATTTGACCCTGCCCTCAGATTCAGCCTGGTTATACAAAAAGTGATGGATTCTTTACCTGGATGCTAGCAAAGCTCTGGCTAAAGACCTATTGCCATAAGTAATGCCACGATTGCCTGCTGTATTCTTCAGTGCAATGATATGCATGAAACTATCCCAGAAGGTTGGGAGAAGTTGTGAAGCAGTTGCTCTTCTTTGGCTGCATTTGGACATTGTGTTACTTGCTACATTATTTTTCTAATCTGCATACGTATAATTATTCATGCAGCAGATACTGGCTGGGCCTTTCGGCCTGTTCTCGGGCATTGATGGGTGATATTTCCTGTTTTGATTTAAAACTGCTGTAAAGAAGATGCATACATTCTTGACTATGAGATTAAAAACATATTTGTTTCAAACATGCTGAAATTTAAGAGATCCTTGATTTATAATTTGATAAATTATATTCATAGTTTATATATGTATATGTTTATGTATATGTATATGGGTACACACACATAGATACACACACACACTTTTTCTCTTTTTCTCTTTTTTCTTTCCTTCTTATCACTTTTCCTTTCATCTTCTTTTTTTCCCCTTTAAATTTGCATTGCTTTTACTTTGTAAATAAATTCGTTAATAATTTTTTTAAAAAAGAAAATATTCTGATCTAGTATAAACTGGAAGTGAAACAACCCAACCATTTTTTATATCATCTGTATACTTTCCTTCATTTTAACCTACTTTATCTTTAAATAAAACACATTCAAAGATTTGGATGACCACTAGATGGGAGCAAAGAAAAGCAGAAAATGCTTAACTCTTGCAAGCCATCTAGCGGTTATTTAGGTCTTTCCAGCCATTCAACTACCATTCCTTTCTCTATAGTTAAAGCATTGATTGGACTGCTTTCCAAGTTTTATAATCAATATTGCTGAAGATTGATGTCAGACATCCCTAATCTGGTGTCCTTGATGTGTTCATTTATTCATCCAAGAATTGCCACTGAATATGGCTTATGGTTATCTTGGCTGGGAATTCTAGAGAAAGCATCCTGTAACTCTCAGGCAGTCTAGGGCCGAGTTCAGACTCTGGCTTTCAGGGTTCAAGTAGCAGTAAGCATATTGAATCTAATTCAGTGTCCAGAGCTGGATTCCAGAGTCAACCTGCCAAGTGGAATAGTTTCAGGGAGCCAATAGAGACAGGTCCTAAAATTAAATAAGCCTTTATTCACGAGAATACTGTTTCCTTGATCTGAGCTACATCTTTACACTTAAACTATCAAATACCTACATTCTCTGAGTTGGAGAATATGTGTTAGGGAGTGTGTGTCACCAAGCTATAGATTTACACAATAATTCTTCTAGACGTACAGAATTATAGCAATAGCAATAGCGCTTAGACTTATATACCGTTTTACAGTGCTCTTCAGCCCTCTTTAAGCGGTTTACAGCGCCAGCATATTGCCCCCTGTTAGATTGGTGCCGGGAAAGGAACACGCGACTCAGCAGAGGTCCGTTCAACACTTTATTCATCTAATACAGAACTGCCAGCTGAGCTGCCGAGCCTTCCTTATATGCAGCTCTGGCAAGCTAGCCGGCAAATGACATCCATTTAAACTTCCCGCCGGTGGATTAGCCAACCACCGGCGGATGCCCATATAAGGACACAACACCCCCAACAATTTGAGTCCTCATTTTATCAACCTCAGAAGGATGGAAGGCTGAGTCAACCTTGAACCTGGTGAGGTTTGAACTGCCAAATTGCACACAGCTGGCAGAAGTAGCCTGCAATACTGCACTCTAACCATTGCGCCACCATGGCTCATTTGAAAGGTACCAGATTTGAATAACACATAACACATTTGAAAGGTACCAGGTTCATGAAGTCTGATTTACATGAAAATATGCATGGCTGTTGGTTTCCTTGTCTGGATATTCACCGCTATAGTCCAAAGTATATTGAGGCCAGAATAGTTGATAATGAGGTGAAGAAAATGAGCAGGCAGGCTGGCTGGCTGGCTGAGGCTGAGGATTAAAAATGCATGAGCAGCCATAATTCAGCTTCAGCGTTCAGCATTCTTAGAACTGGGGAGAAAGAAAGCTGCTAGATGCGGCAAGCTGCAGAGTCGGTGAAACAGAAATGAAGTGAAAATAAGGCACTCTGTTCACCAAATCGGTGGTATGCTTACATTTTCTTCTGTGCATCAGGAAAATGGTCCCTAAGGGATATACTAGTTCAGAAATACTATGTGGAAATTCTAATGCTGACTATTTCCCCCCCCCCCCAACTTTTGGTTTTTCAAATCTATCCAGTTGAATAACAGCTTATATGGTGACTGTGATTTCACGGCCTT
Source organism: Ptyas mucosa (assembly GCA_012654045.1). NCBI lineage: Eukaryota > Metazoa > Chordata > Lepidosauria > Squamata > Colubridae > Ptyas > Ptyas mucosa. Next base: position 14,499,627 of record WNWU01000041.1, on the reverse strand, counting down.
CAAATTCCCCCTTCACTGCAGCAGAATATTCCCATGGGGCTTCGGATATGACTCACTGGCTGTTGTTTGGAAAAGATTTCTCAGCTCTTGTGCACCCAACTTAGAATATGCTACAAATCTCTCAGCCACACAATCGTTTATTGCCCATTAGCCGAATTCTCCACAAAGTACCTTTTTTGGTGTTCTCCAGTGTTTGCTCTCCAAAATGGACAGGATATTTCTCTCTTCCCATAAATTCATTTTAAAACTTCATTTTCCACTGAGATTTATAGGCAACGTGACAAAAGCAATTGGTGCTTCATAAATTAAGTACTATAATTTCTGGAGTTTCAGTTTGTATTTATAAGATACCGTAGCTTGTCTCTCATCATGAAAAAGATTTTTGGATTTGATGTTATCGTTTGGTTCTTTATATTTTTCTCATGTAGCACAGCGATTATAGATTTCGCCTCAAGTTCTATCCATTCCAATCCTTGTGAAATTATCCTGGGGGATAATATGCAAATCTAGATAAAAGCTGGTTTTTATGTAGCACTGATTCAGGTGCTGCAATACATTCAAAATGAGACTTAAAGAGGCAACTCAGGTTAACAATTATTTCCCTATACTTCTGTAGTATATTCTGCTGAGTCTGCAGAACTCAGATTGGGCCAGTTCTAATACAGAAAGCCAGATTCATTTAACATTTGTTCCTGTTTTTGTAAGCGAGAGAAGTATTTTTATTGATGTTTGGCTGAAGGATCAGTGGAACCAAATTTTCTTTAGATATTTTCCAAACATTAAAACATTGTTCTTTTTTGTGTGTGTATCTTTAACAAATGTTACATTGGCTACATCAGATTAATACCAGAAAGAATGAAGGCAATAGTTTTTTGGTGGGATTTCAGATAATTTCCTGTAGTTGACTGGAACTATATATTCTCCAGTATGTAATTATAGTTTGAACAACTCTGAACAACTCCTATGGGTTGTTCAGAGTCCATGGAATACATCAAAAGAAGCTTTATCCTTTTGCCATCCTCAGTAATAAATATCAATAGCTGAAATAGGTTTTCATACTGGAGAGAAAAAAGTGTGCATATGCCATTTGGTGATAGCTATTGGAACAAATATTTAAATTTTATATAAACCAGACAGTTGCATGCAAAATATTGTTTCTTGCACGTTGACCCTAGCATTCAAGTAAACACAGCCCAAGTCCTTGGAGCTTGGTAGGTATAAAGCAATTAGCTTAAAATATGTTTTTGACTCTACCTGTGAGCTGGTCAAAGAATTAACTGGCACTTTGAGATTAGTATAGCTCATTTTCTTTTTGCCATTATTATACTAGGAACACAACATCTCTGCTTGTGTAGACATGGCTTTTGAAAGGTATGGTTCTACATTGACAAACCCCATATCTAAAGTGCAGGCAACAAGCTAGAAGAATAGACTTTGGTTCATCAAAACAGTCTCTTTCTTCAGGTTTTCATATCTGTGGAGCAGGTAGGTCTGTAGTGAGAATCCTTTGTGTGTGTGTAATCCACTTACCATCTTTTCTTGTACAACCTCATGTTATGTACTATTTAACACTCAAATGTGGCAGACTAGCCATTTTTTAAAGAAATAGCTGCCTAGCAGTGTGACATGCCATGAAAGACTACACAAATATATATTTTTTTCTGTTTCAGTCTTAAATTGGGAAAATGTGAGACCAGATTAGATTGCCCAGTTATAAATTGAAGATCATTTTTGACTTTTTTCTTAAAAATCTAGGTTCCTTTCACCATGCTTTAGCTGCACATTTAGAACGAAATAAATGTAGTTTAAAATGAAACCCATCATTTTCTGCAAGTAACATTTACATAATCACAAGAAAAGGAAATCAGATGCAAAGAAGCAGATAATGGACTTCTTTGTAAATGTTTGATACAGCCTATAATAATAGAAATACACCAGTATTTCAATAAAAATAAATATTAGAAAAGACCATGTATCCATCTACTGGCACTTCTGGCCAACTCAGAATGGGTCAAAGGCCTAAAATTAGTTATCCTTAGAATACAGTTCATTTAAGAGTGATTGCAGAATGATATAAATACTACAATCACTTAGACATCACCTACTTTTTGGGAATGAAATGTAATGCAGGCACTGAAATTGACAATGTGAAAAAAGATTTCCTGACATCAGTTTGTTGCAAGAGGTACAATGCTTATCATTACTAATTTAAAGTAAGAGTACCTTAAAAAAAGGCCGGCCAAAAGACCAACTGTAATTTAAATTAACAATAAAAAAAGAGAACTGCAAAAATCCACTTCTAATGCTCTAACAAGCAGATTTCATGCTGTCTCTCAACTTCCTATCCATTATAAGGATGTTCAGATAATTAATATCCAATGTAACGTTTTATTTTATGAATGATTGAGTGTTGTTAAATGTAATCAGCTTTCTTAAATTTCCCTGCTTTGGTGTCATCCAGGTGTGCATGCAGCAACAATACTTTCTTTTTGGATTAATTTTATGATGGACTCCTCAGCCAATTTGGAATTTGAAATACAATGATAGCATTGAAAGAAATTCATGTTTTGATGAATTGCATGTCATCTCACCCACTTAATATCACATGGTGCCTAGGAGGACATCATAATACTGAACAATTATTTTTGGCTATATGATGACATCATTAAGTAAGTTGGAAGTTAAATGTGAACGTTTCAGCATTGCTGAAATCATCTCAGAAGACAAGTGTAATAGGTACTGCTGCAAATGTCAGGAAAACTAAATATTTTCAGGTGATTTCCAGATAATGAGAACTGTAACCATAACCACTGAGAAACTGGAAAATTTCTCGTGCATGACCTAGACAGAAGCTCTTCTTCTGGGGTTGTGATATATAAAAGAAGATGTCACCAGATTGTTATATGGTATGGAAAGGACTTCATACATGCAGTTTTGGACAGAAGCGTTAAAAAAAATAGTTCAACTTTTTTTTTTTTTACTAATACCGGTGCAGTAGTATCTTCTAAATGAAACCACTGCAAAATGTTCTTTCCCCACATTGTCTCGGTGCTTCTCACAAAATGATCAGTGGTAATGTAAAAGGCATATATAATAGATGACCCCATTACTGCTGTGTTAATAGATAATGTAGCAGCCAGCCAGAATATCCAGTTTTAATAGATGTTTGTGAGGTGATTTGTTTGCAATTAGAAGTCCATGCTTGGAATGGCTCCTGACTTGAAGACCCAGTGTATATAACTGAGAAACTAACTTCAATCCCAGAGACACCAGGCATAACTTGAAATCCAACCATAAACCATCCAAAGTTAGCCCACATAAGAACAACTAACAAATTTCAGTGTTTACCCAATATTCAGTTTAGTGCTGTTACCTGAGATTGATTCGTCCTTTCCTACCTTGCTGGCTGACAGCCCCGAATTAGGGCCATGTGGATATATTCCAATCCAGATCTAAGGCAAGCATTTTTAAAATTTATTTTCCCTATTTTATATAGAGGGTGGGGGCTATATTAAGGTAGGCAGATCATTTCAAGAAATAAAGGCATGTTAAATTGTGGTAATAAGAATAATGGTGACCATGAACCCAATACATCTACATAATGTCTGGTTTGACCCAGCTGTTCTTGATAATTCTCACACAATCTTTAAATATCTCCTGATAGGAAAAAATTGAGGGAATATTTGAGGTTTACCTAAAAGTGTTTCCTAAAAGAAGTGGAATATCTGGATCAGGGGTGGCAAACTCAATTTCATGTGTTTGACCTGGGGGGGGGGCGTGGTGTAGCCAGAGTGGGTGTGGCCAGCTCAACATCACTCATGTTGGTGGCCCAAGCTCTCTGCCAGCGAAAATGGGCTCCTGAGCTCCATTTTGGGCTGCGACGGGCACCTGCAACCCTCTGCCAGCGAAAACAGAACTTGGGAGAGCCGCATGTGGCCCCCACGAGCTCCGTTTTCACTGCCAGAGGCACCTCAAGCTGGTCCTTTACTGGTCCTTTACTGTTTCCAGGGTGGCCCCACGGGCCAGATCTAAGCACCCTGTGGGCTGGATCCAGCCTTGAGTTTGACACCCCTGATTTGGATTATTTTCAGTCAAGGCCAAGGCATTAGGGTAAAGAAGTGTTGATTGCTCCTATGGATGGCATTTGTCACATTTTAAGTGTTAAGATTGTGCTTATTATGAAATTGATTTATAGGGCTGCACATCTCAATGTAGAAACTCTGAGTAGCTATAATATAAAAACACTATACAAAATAAATATTAAAACTCCAATAAATAAACTCTGTAAAAACAACAAGATAAATCCCAATCTACGGTATAATACTAACACCTGGCAGATCCTTTTTGGTTTGTTCAGATCTCTCAGTGGCCTTTGAAAGCATTGTTCAAGGTAGCCTTCTGGATCACATCTGGAGACTGGAGATGGATAGCAATATCTGTAGTGATTTGGCTCCTTCCTTAGTGGGAGTTCCATTTGGTGACTTCAGAGGACATGAGATTGGATTAGTGCTACTTCTTTGTGGGTAAGTCAGGATGGCTCTGACTGTCAAATTTACATGAAAATATTGGGAAAAGGCCATCCATTGGTTTAGTTAGGGCATAGTACGATTATTATGCTGATGATATTCAGTTATATGTTACTACCCCAGGTAATGCAGGAATACTGTTGACATCTTGTCCCAGTGTTTAGAGATGGTTAAGATCTGGTTGGAATGAAACAGACTGAATCTGGACTCAAACACACAAAGTTACTTTGTTGGTATTTTGTCAGCTCTAGTGTTCTTTTTTGATAAGGTAGGACTGCCCCTTAAGGAGTATGTCTATAATTTAGAGAACCTTCTGGACTTGTGGCTATTGCTATATGGATGCCTGGAAGCCATGGCAAGGAAGCTCTTTGGCCAGATCTTGCTGGTGCAGCTGTAACTGAAATGGTAGGAACTGTGAGATAGTTAAATGTCGATGGAGATTCTCAGTCATCCAGGTCATGGTTGTCCGAAATGTGCTTTTTCATGAGGCAACTGGACTTTCCTGTTTTTCTTTGAAGACATTTCTCATCCAAGAAGCTTCTTCAGTTCTGACTGGATGGTAGGGAATGGAAGAATTTATACTCCTTGCAGACAGCTGGTCATTTGCATTCTTTTAGGTCACTTGGAGGTTTATCTATGTCTTCAGGGTCATCTGAGTAGTGCAGAGTGTGGAGCCTTCTTGGAACTGCTTAAAGGAGTGGATTGTAGACTGGAGATAGATGATGTCATATCCCTCCCCCTCTGTTGAGAGAGGGCTGTTCAATTTTGGCATAGATGACCTCTTTGACCCCTCTTTCAAACCAGTAGTCCTCTCTGTCCAAAATGTGGACTTTGCTGTCTTCAAAAGAGTGGCCTTTGTCTTTTAAATGCAGATGGATTACTGAATCTTGTCCTGATTGGTTGTTCTCCTATGTTGTGTCATATGTTTATGAAGTGGTCGTTTTGTTTCCCCAATGTACAGATTTGCACGTGTCTCACTCCATTGTACTGAATATACCATGTTGCTCAGTTTGTGTCTGGGTGTTTTATCCTTGGTGTGGACAATCTTCTGCCTTACTGTATTCTTGGGTTTAAAGTGTGCACATATGTTGTGTTGGCTGAAGATCCTGCTGAGCTTTTCAAATATTCCTGCAACGTATGGAATGACAACATTGCTTCATTTATTGTTCTTTTCTTTGTCTGTTATGGCTGAGTTCCTGCTGGGTCTTTTTGGGATTTGATGAAGGCCTATTTGTGAGATACTTACTTCCATTCTCATCACTGTTTGGCTTAATTATTGGATTGTGATCTATATGGAGTTTTCCCCCCCAAGACCACTTGGAAACAATACTTGGTCCAGAATGCAGAAGCCCAATTATTGGCCAGTGCTTATTGTCATAAGTACATTAGATTGGATATTCTGTGTACTGATGATGTATTGGCTTCTTGAAGTGATTCAGAGTTCTAGTTTTAATCCATAACACCATAGTGGTTTGGCACTAAGACCTGCCTTTTCTAACCAGAACTGAACTATCCTGGGACAAACTTCTGTTGTCACCCCAGTTTTAAGAACTAAAGGGACAGAGACGTTCACAGAGAAGGTAAAAAGCCTCAATATGGCAACAATGACCATACCATTGTATTTTATCTTTTTACCCACCTCCCCACCTGCCGTAAAAAGTCTGTGCTCTATAATAGAATCCCACTAGTTCTCAAGCTTGATAAATTATGTGCTTGCTAAAGATGATTGGAAACAGAAGAGTGTAAGAAAAGCGAGATGATGCCACTGACTGTTGTGATATATTAATGGTTTAACTTGAATTATAGTTTATTTATTTATTTATTTTTGCTTTACTGAATCACAAAGTCTGATTGATTGTAGTGGCATACAAATTGAATAATTGACAAACAATAGGTGTTGAAATTATTGGAAGATTCAAGAAATATATGTTTTGTTTTGAGCAGAAGATATGTTTCTTTTGATGCATTTATGGAATTTGGTCAGTTTGGAGATTTCAGACTACTGTAATATATGCTTTATGGCCTTTAAAAAAAATGGCTCTAAGTCCTTAAAATGCAAAACCAGGGCTGTGATATCACCATTTAAAGCTTGATGTCCCTGATGCCCAAAGAACAACTTAGCCTATTTAGCTGGGTTTCAAAAGATGCTCATGTTCTCCTCCCTTGCTTCAGTGCCTGTCTCTCTACAAAGTACTTGGCATCCTGGATGTGTGATCGAACATAATATATATTGCTTTCAACAAAATGGAAGCTATTTAAGAGACAGATTATTCCCCTGGAGGTAATTAACTGGAACAATAACAGAATGATTCTGCTTTCTGTTTAAAACTAAGGATGGGTGAGAAATTGTTCAGTGCACATTTCAGCGTGAACATACTCAATTCACACGTCCCAAATGTGTATTCAAACAGGAAAACAATGATGTGCCAAAATCCACACTTTTTCTGATTTGGTGATGCACTTTGCAAGTCAAAAAGTACACACAAAAATGCTAACAGGGTGTTCACAAAATTATCATATGGCAAGGGTACATATCTTTATACATCAGCATACCACACACTTTAGTTTAAGTCACATATAATCAAGTGTCAGCACTGTAAAAAAAAATTAGAAATACATATTTTGAACTTTCCTTAATAATACATTTCAGTAAGAATTGAAAATAATTTGAGACTGCTGAAAAGGATGTTTAATGTTTGCTTGTTATATTAATTTTATCTTCTTACAATATTATTTCTGCATTTATTGCTTTCAAATTAACAGTGCCCTGTGCAGTTTTAACCCATTGGTGCAGAGACTATAGCACTAAGCAAACAGTTTGTGACAATTCAACAGATTTAAGTTCCAGTGTCGGTTTGTTCCTTGAACTTTATCAAATATTCTACTCTGGCACAAATAGCACACTTTTAAAAATGGATTAAAGACCTGGAATACTAGTTACATGTGATTATTTCAGTCAAAGATGATCAACCTTGGTTATGAAAGGTGATGAAAGTTACTGTGGGTCATAATGTGATTACTCATGGGTGGACCATCTCTGTCCTGGCCTCTGCATTCTAGAATGTTCTCCCACTCCAAAAGGGGATATTTAGAAGTCTATTTGTTTACCCAGATGTTCACTTCCAGGTTGGAAGAATGGTTCCATTTTTGGGGGGGTTTCCATTCCATTCATCTGTTTAAATACTATCAAATTAAAATACAATAAGATCACATTGCTTCAATTTATTATTTTTATATTGTAAGCTTCTATTCCAAATTGTTATGTGAATGCATCAGAAGCAGTATGGAACTATGTTTATAAAGAACAAGTGACACAATCTACTCAAGATGGTGTGGGCATTTCAAGTTTAAGACTTTAGCTTCCCTGATCTGATGTCTGATTTAGATTCCATAATCTTTAATCAGAATAGGAAACAAGGAGGGTTTAAACTGAAGCTGCATTTAGCCGAAGAGGATCAGTTTTAGTAAACTGGCTTTGACCGTAGCAGTGTGCTCTAGGGCTAACTGACATTGTGTAGGAAGAAATAATAGAGAACTTTATGTTTAATAAAATATTTAATGAAAGCAAAATATATATCTCCCAGGGGAATCAAGCAAAGATAAAGACATCATAAGAAATTATATGGATTAATGGGAGAAAGCTACATCTAGGACCCACTGAATCTGAGGAAGCGCAATGCCTCCATTCATCAGCCAAGTGCCTCATCTCTCTGTTCTATAGGACAAATGTATTTAACATATAGATTACTTTCTCCTCAGGAGCCAGGATGAAGGGCGTAGGACTCAGTGGGTGATGAAACCATTTAGCCCTATCTGGGATTGATGTTTGTATATTGCTCACTAGGAGCCCAAAAAAGCTCAGCTCTTTTGATTATCAAGGTAGAAGGAGAAATTAGGAGACTGATAGGCTAAACAGGAATAGTTAGAAAATTCCCGCATGAAAATAAAAAAAAGAAACTACTTTTTGCTTTTAATTGTGACACACGACTCTCATAATTAAAAAGCAGAAAAGCAGAGGGAGAAAAATGGGCCAGCTTTGGAACGTACAGTTAAAATGGATCTCTTTCAATAGCTAAATGCTAGGGGGAGCTTGGGCTCAACCTACTGGCTCAAGTAAAATCGCTGGGCATTAATTTCAAGGAAGATAGAAGCGATGGTAATCTTATCTCATTTATCTTTCAAGAGGACAGTCTTAAACATCTTCCAGTTCTTACTGATGATTGGACCTTAAGCCTGAAGACGTAAGGAAATTAAATTTTCTCTATTTTCAGGCACGTTTTTTAATTGTTCACTCAACAGGCTAAGGCGGCATCTGTTTGCTATTACTATTATTATTTTTAAAAATGTATTGGCTGCCCAACTTCAATGGACTTTGAGCGGCATATAAAACTAAAAAAAAAAAAGCCCACAATGTAAAAACAGATAAAAAAAATGTATGGACAGCCCAGATTAAAATGATCTAATAAACAGCAAAACCAAACAGGGTCATTAGACCGATAACAAACATCAACCCCAGACAGGCCTGAACCAAAACCAGCTTTTCGAAGCTTTCCAGAACCTAAGAAGAGAGGGCTCTTTCTGTATCTCTGAGCGCATTAAGTTATCACTTTGGCTTAAGAATCTTTATGCCATTTCATTACTGTCTCTAAATTTATTTTTATTTATTTTTATTTATTTGTCAAGAACATATTTGGTAATAAGTATAAGCATGGATTGGATACATAAAATAGGTACAAATAGAAGAAACATTAAGACAGGGACGGTAGGCACGCTGGTGCTCTTATGCACGCCTCTTACAGACCTCTTAGGAATGGGGTGAGGTCAACAGTAGACAGTCTTAGGTTAAAATTTTGGGGGGGTTGTGTATTGTGTGCTATTTTATATTCATATGTGCAAATATGCATTTGATCATGAAAGCTGCAATTTGTGAAGGTCTCAGCTAAACTAAGCTAAACTACTGCTGAGAAGAACGAACATTTCAACAGGCTTCACTGCTGTGACCTAGGCTTACTGAGTCATTTAAACACACAAGTAGTCCCAAAAACCTCTTTTATTGCTACAGCTGTGAATTACTTTAATTCACAGCTGAGTCCCAATTAGTTGCAAAAAGTCCTTCGGGAGAAGTCCTTTGGGATAATCACCAACCTTTATCTCCTTTGACACGCTGCCAAAGACCTACTTGGCAAAGCCACATGGAGTTCAGAATCAAACAGAGATGCTGACTGGGAACAGAATTAACAACGTTGCTTTCCTGCAAAGGACCCATTTGCCTTTGCTCCTCTTTTAAACCTTATGGGAGGGGTCAATCATCTCCAGGCCTTACTCACAAGTTGTCCTGTTTGTTTTAGCTGTTCTTGCCTTCTGGCAGCTCTGCGCATGCGCACACTAGGAACAGGAGGCGCACACTAGGAACAGGCTCCTCCTGTTCCTCTGCCTCTCTGCTGTCCGACTCTGGAGGCTCTGGAGTCCATGCATAACTCCCAGATGGCCCTGGCCCCATCTTTGCCTCCAACACAGAGCCCTTGTCTGGGCCTTCTCCAGACTCCAGGACTGGCCCATGTTCCTCCCCAGCCTCCTCACTGTCCAACTCCACTGCCAGCTCTGCAGGCTGCTGGCAGCCCACAACATTCACTACAAAAGTCAGTAAAAAGCTATATAGCAACTAGTATGTTTCAGAGGATAGGAATTGCAACAGACAAAGCATGCTTCCTTGTCTCACAAGATCACAAGGTTTAATGGAGGGACTTGGAGCTCATCCACCCTGTGAAACATACTAGCTGTTATAAAGCTTTTTATTGGCTTTCATTCTGAAGCCTGTCGAGATTATTTGTTCCTCTCAGCAGTAGTTTAGCTTAGTTTCTCTTAGATCTGCACAAATTGCAGCCTGCACGATAAAATGCATACTTGCACATATAAATATAAAATAGATACACACAGTACACATTTACAGACAGTAATGCAATGGCATAAAGATTCTCAAGCAAAAGTGAAAACAGTACACTTAGTAAAGCTACTAATCCTTGAGCCAAAATCTTACTAGGGAGAAAATCTTCAAAGAAAAATAAATAAAAACATGAGCATTATAGAAGTAAAACAACAGCAATAGATAAAATCACAATAAAACTGGCAACAAAACTGTCTCCAATAACTATAGAATAGTTTCTTAAAATGACAGAGAAAATAGGAAAGCCATTTTCCTGGGGACAGAAGGGCATAGAATAGATAAAGCCTATTTTGAGAGCTTCTCTGATACAATTTGGGTGTAACTTTTGAGAAGGCATCTTCCCTTATAGCTATCTCTTGACTCAGGTATCCTATGGTTCCAATATGCTACCGGTACTTGCCATACAAAGTTCCAGCTATCTCCATGAATTTGGCCTCATTTTCCAGATAGGCAGCCAGCAGATATTGTGAAGAGTGACATTGTGAAAATCAGAACTTCACTTCAATGACAATAAAATCATGGCAACACATACACTGTAATTTTATGTACTCTATAGGTGAGGTTCCAGAATCATTTTATCGACTTCTCCCTTCCATTCATATTTTATACAGGAGGAATCCAATAGTATAGGTTTTTTTTAACTGTACCTTCTTTCTACCCTGATATGATTCTACATACTAATATTTAAGAACATAAATGCTACACTTTGGTGCAATATTCCCTTCTTATACTTCTTTTTTAACAGTGTATTCTGTTGCTGAGGTCTTGTTCAGTCTGTTGATTATTTTCTTGTTTCCTTGAACATTCATAACTCTGGAGTTCTTAGTTAAAAAAAGAAGCCAAAGGGAAACTGTTTAGGTTGGAGGTTCTCTTACTTACCTTGGTTCCATCTCCCTAGGCCTTCAGCTCTTCTGCCCCTATTTTCTGCAGAACAGGGTACAGCCCCTCACCCAGTGATCACCTAATATGCTTGGCTGTAACCATGTTCCTCTGGTGAGGATGAAGTTAATGACTTGCCTCTGATTCCAGGAAGGCCATCACTTTATTGACAACAAAGGTCTTTCATATTGGGACAAGAAGGAGCAGCAGGTTTCAAAATCAAGAACATACTGAGCAGGCTGGTTCAGCCACATATTAGGAGAAATTATCAGCAGAAAAGTAAGGGTCTATCAGAAAATAGGCAGTAAAATGGGGGGATACCAGTGGTGGAATTCAGTTTTTTTTCCTACTGGTTCTGTGGGCATGGTGTGGCTTGGTGAGGGTGGCTTGGTGGGGATGGCTTGGTGGGGATGGCAGGGGAAGGATACTGGAAAACTCCATTCCTACCTCACTCCAGGGGAAGGATACTGCAAATCCCCATTCCCTCCCCACTCCTGGGGGTAGGATATTGCAAAATCCCCATTCCCACCTCACTATGGGACCAGCCAGAGGTGGCATTTGCCGGTTCTCCGAACTATTCAAAATTTCCGCTACTGGTTCTCCAGAACCTGTCAGAACCTGCTGAATAGCACCCCTGGGGCATACTTTGTGAAACTCAAAACAATGGTGCTGATGGAAGTGTTCCTGGAGTTTTTCCAATTGCTAATCCACATTGCTAATAAATCTTTTGGAGAGTAAAATGAGAGGCATATCATTTCACCCTAATCAAGGAGAGAAGCAACCTAGAACTAAGGAGAAATTTCCTGACAGTTAGAATAATTAATCAGTGGGACAACTTGCCTCCAGAAGTTGTGAGGTTTTAAAGAAGATGTTGACTAACCATCTGTCTGAAATGGTATAAGGTTTCCTGCCTGAGTAAGGGGTTGGACTAGTAGACCTCCAAGGTTCCTTCCAACTCTGTTATTGTATTATCCTCAGCTGAAATTATAGCAAAGTTGAGTTTATGGTGTATCTGATACTACAGAGAAAAGGATTAATCTCCTTTCCAAATGCTCCTGGCCCAAAGACTCCTTTTAGATTTTTCAGTTTAGTGATTTTCTCAGGATGTCTCATGTCATACATAGCATGGCCTTCTACCTCTTCCAAAAGCTATAAATACTTTGACTTAGGCAGAAGGGCTGTTATATTTAGTTTCTGCCACCCAGAATCTTCTCTGGTCAAGGAGAGTTGCTTTTGGATAATCCACCTTCCAGTTCAATAGATCTCTATTGTTTCCATTTTTTTGATCAGTTGGAAATGGAGTCCTTGTAAAAAGTGCATAGAAGGCCTGTTGTGACTGTACATAAGCATTCTGAAACCATAAGCAATATAGCATACCTTTCAAATGCTTGTGTCCATGCAGTACACTTATGTGCACCTTTTCAACAGGAATATTTTAGCATTTATCTGCTGTCATAAATCATCTGAGCAAGCCCTCCCCAAAGGTAATTGCCAATAGGGCTGTACTGTGGTTGAGTCTTTCTTTTACCCTTTATGATGAACGTTTATTTTTATTTGCTTCTTGATCTACCCTTCATGGATGGCCAAGCTTTGAAGGCAGCAGGGGGCATTTTGGAGATGTGCTTTTTATTTGTAATAATGAAATACAGAAACTGCAACAGCAACAGAATAGAAAGAATAAATAGTAGTTACACTGTGAAGGGAAAAAAACTAGCAAACCAGTTATGACAATTAAAATAAACTGAATATGACCAAAAAAAAGAGAGAAACCCCATAATTAATAGTTTCAAAAAAGGAAAGAAAAATCCATATAATGTCCATTAGTATCTGTATAAAAAATAATTCATTCCTTAAGTTTATCATGAAATCCATGCAAAGCACTGTGGTACATCTTCAAAACCTGGAATGCTGCTAGATGGTAGCAAAGACATGCAGAAAGCTAACTCCATGCTGCCATCTAGCAGCTGTGAGGGCCTTTGCAAATATGGCTTCCTTTATCAGTGTTCCCAAACTTTTTCTTTCATTACCCGAAACCTCTTGTCAGAAACTCATTTTTACCCAATGTAGGTAAAACACTTCCAATCAATTTAAATGTCCTGTTGTGATTGGCTAATGAGTTTCTCTATCATTACCCAAAGAAAAACCACATTTACTCGATTTGGGATAATTTGCCAAGGTTTGGGAAGCGCTGATTTGCTTCAGTGCTAAGACCATGGAGATAGTCTTTTTTGGGTGAAAAAAATGTCACATAGCATGGACAGCCTTCAACTGTATGGTGATTTTTTTTTTTTAAAATGAGACAAACTTTGCAGTTGTGGACAACCCACAGATCTCTTTATCACTTATCTACTTCTCACATCTCATTAAACTGTAATCCGAAAGTGCAGTGAAATCATTAAAAAAAAAATCAGGAAAGCAAAATAGATTTCTTAAATTAGCATGCCAATTTTACACCTCAAAAACTCTGACCCACCACAAAGACTTTAAAAGGTGGGGGGGAGCAGAAAAAATCAATCCTTCCCCCTTGGGGATGTCATCATATGCCCACCCAAAAAAGACTATCTCCATGGTCTTAGCACTGAAGCAAATCAGCGCTTCCCAAACCTTGGCAAATTATCCCAAATTGAGTAAACGTGGTTTTTCTTTGGGTAATGACAGAGAAACCCATTAGCCAATCACAACAGGACATTTAAATTGATTGGAAGTGTTTTACCTACATTGGGTAAAAATAAGCTTCTGACAAGAGGTTTTAGGTAATGAAAGAAAAAGTTTGGGAACACTGATAAAGGAAGCCATATTTGCAAAGGCCCTCGCAGCTGCTAGATGGCAGCATGGAGTTAGCTTTCTCCATGTCTTTGCTACCATCTAGCGGCGTTCCAGGTTTTGAAGATGTACCAGATATAGTAGCCATAACCTGTGGCATGAATCTTTTATCCTCAAAGAATACAAGTAATTAAGTTTTTTAAAAATTAAGTTTTCTATTTCGAAGGGGGCAGGGGATCTTCCTTCAAGATTAATGATCATATTCTTAAACAGCTACTTTTAATAATTCTAGCATACACAGACTTTTTAAATGTTGAGATTAATTTATATTGAGACAGCAATTTTTTCCTGATTACATTAACTGCTACATTAATATTAGATTACAGCTGAACTGCTTATAAATAGTGGATAACACTGAAGCTATGAACCTCCATAGAGGTGATGAATGAGCTGTGATTATTTGTATTTCATCATTGCATAGTAAGAGAGATAAAGGCATAGTTAAACAAAAAGTACAATGTTCCAATAGTAGCAACAGACATCCATCTTTATGTCATTTAAATGGAAGATTATCCCAAACATTAGAGAAACAGCAACAAGTTTCAGGATATTTCTGAGGTGGTTGTTGCAAACTTCACTTTACTTCAGACTCCTATCTTTAGGAATTCTAACAAATTCCCTTTGGTTCTAGAAGAGCCCAGATGCTTTACTAGTTAGAAACCTGAATTCATCTCTGCTTAGACAAAAATAGGTCTATCAAGATTTGGCTGGAGATTAAAATCTGTAAAATCAGAACATTTTCTTCTCTACAGTCTATCTTTTTGTAGACTCTCCATTGATGTTAACCAACCAGCGGCAGAACAAGAAGAAAAATGAGAGGACAGATGTTAATGAATAAAGATTCCCACCTGATTACAGCAGGAGGCTGGCCATACCTTCTTAACTTTGATAATACTGTGAAATGCATGGACTCAACAAGTAGAAGAAAACATTTGCTACCTGAGTTGAAGAACAAGATTCTCCCTGACTTGAAGGTACCAAGATATAAATAACTAACAGCAAATATACTGAGAAATAGGTTTTCTGCAATAGAAATGGCAGATTTCCCATTACTGACTTAGGTGAAACTATTTTTTTTTCTCTCCTTCAGAGTAACTGTGAGGCCCATTAATTGCTACCCTTAAGTCATATTGCAGCTTTTCCATTCATCTTAGAAAATTGGCAAGGTAGGTAATGAGGAATGAGGTAGAGGAGAGGGATGTTGCTGATCATTTACATCAGCATTAAAGATATGTAGTTTGATCCCGAAGAAATGATTTCTTTCCAGCATCACTGTATCTAAAACTGGGAAATAGCTTTGTATAGTACGGTGAAGATTGCCTTTTAGTTTTGTTAATGGTTATGCTTCCAGATGACAAAGGAAAAAAGAAATTTAATTATGAAGATGGACCTGTTTAATCTGGAAAACGGAAAAGAACGATCTAAATACAAATACCCATCCAAACATCATTACCCTGCCCAGTCTTAGTTTTGTACACTTTATCTTCTTTTCCCAGAATGGATTACAGAACTATTTAAAATGCATTCTTTCTAGGATTGGGAAGTGCAGTAATTGCTTGCTAATAGCCAGATACAATTGTGGAAGTTTCCTTGCACTTGAGTGAGGTTTGGGACAGAAAGAGAAAAGAAAGCTGAAGTTATTTCAGCTGAAATAACTTTAGGTCAAGACAAAGTCTGGACCTGAAGAAGCCTTAGAATACACAGTCTGGGAATCTGTTTCAGAACTCAAGCTGCTGCTTCCTCTTTTGTATTCTTCTAATAGAGTGTTCTTCTAATATAAATGGGGGAAAAAATACAAATTCTGCAGTTGGCAAACAACAATTTGGATGATTTGTTCAACATCATGAGTCAAAACAGAACCATATTCATTATGAGCAGAACAGCAAATTCCAGACGGTGGCGTAGAGGTAAAAGCAGACAAGGGAGAATGAGACACATACCTGCATCAACTGGCAGCTGGTAGAACTTTGGGTCTGGGACAATGATAAGTAAAAGTCTGTACTGGATATTAGAAGCTCTTAAAATTCATCCCAGCTGTCCATGGTGCTGGACATATAGCCTTATAGCCACATAACCTTAAGCACAACTAGATGCTTTCCAGACATATGTCCAGCACCATGGACAGCTGATAATCATGGAAGTTGTAGGTTGAAGAGCACCCAGTCACAAATTCTAAGATTGACAGGTCCTTTAGTATCCTTTGTAAAATTAGTGTCCCTTTCAGGGATTGTAGTAAAGTTTAGGGTTCTATGCCATTATATACCATCCTTCTTCAACGTAATTCCTTGCAAGACTGGAACAAAAATCACTACAACAATAGAGTCAAGAGGAGAAGTGAGAGATCAATTAAGCCTTCCACCCTTACTTATTTCTCCTCTCCTCCAATTGTCTATGGCTGCTCCTTTTAAGATGTTCATCAGAAATCTGATCCCAGTCTCTTCCTAACATTAGTTTGGCTCTCATTGTAAAATAACCAAAACTCATTTAAAAATAGATTAGCCATATTTTTAAATATGCAGTGCATGTTCAGTGCAAAGGAAAAAGCC
Organism: Ptyas mucosa; assembly: GCA_012654045.1. Classification (NCBI taxonomy): domain Eukaryota; kingdom Metazoa; phylum Chordata; class Lepidosauria; order Squamata; family Colubridae; genus Ptyas; species Ptyas mucosa. The sequence continues at coordinate 14,482,909 of WNWU01000041.1, read as the reverse complement.
TTCACATCCGGATAGGAACATCATCATGTATCGCAATTAAGTAATACTGTAAGAAAATCCCAAATGTAACCAATTATTATTCCTTTAAAACTTGCACTACAATCTGTCTTCCGCTTGACCTCCAGCTGAGTTGCAACTTTTGATTTAGATGGTTACAGTAGCAGTGAAGGAAGCAGTCAAAGAACTGCATGAGGAACATGAAGGCTGAACTGAACCTCTCTGTTGTGAGGGGGCCTGCAGTCTGCTTCATGGCAAGGCAGGCTGCCCTGTTCTCCCTCTAGATTGTTATGCATTTGTGTTCAGTCCTGGCAAAAGATCACTTGGCTTTGTTTCCAAACTTGTCTGATCTGCCTTCTCAAGTTCTCAGATGTCACTTCCTCTTTGGGGTGCAGGATTTACTAATGGGGCAACTCTGCACCCACATTGCCCCTCCTTTTTTATGCAGTCTCCCTCCCCCAGTTATTTTGAAATTATTGCTAGGAAACATACAGGCAATTGCCTCCTATTTCTGATTCAGAACTTAATGAATGTGTGGTGCGAGGGTTGGGTACAGGTTGCTACGGCAACTCTAATAGTCCTTGACAGTTTAACCCACTCTGAAATCACATTGTTCTGTTCATTGTTGGCAAAGGATTCTCATGCTCGCAAGGAAAGGAAAATATATTCCCAAGCACAGCTCTTTGGAGGCTGCCTCCTTTTCTGAGGTACCATTTGAGGCTCTGGAGAACCCCAGTAGCAAACAGCTTGTTTTATCCTGATGATATTTAAAACCGAGGTGCTTTTGTTCCATGGTATCCTTTAGGAACACCCATTCCTTGTGCCCACTGTCACATTGAGGTCAGTGGCTGCCTCCTAATGAATAGCAAATGGCGCTCATCACCCTTCTCCAAATCAAGGGAAAGAACAATCAAGGTCTGCCAAGTTATTCTGGCACTTGGAAACCCCATCTATTTTTCACTCAACTTTGTGGTCAAAATATAACCATAACACTGGCTAGTCTTTCATTTCATCCACAATCCAGTGCTTGACATTCCTGAATGGTGGGATCAGGTCTAAATTAATCAATCTGAAACTGATAGAATGGAATTTACAAAATGTGATCCTTAAACAACTTGATATCTAGAGCAACTGGTAGATATATGTCAGAATATTCACGACTGGGAAGACATGGTAACAAGGTCAGCCAATGAATAGCCATAGCAACTAAGTCAGCCACCTGGGAGCTGAGACAGACTGGAGCCAGGGTGTGTCTTAATCTGCAGCTTCTGAGTCTATAAAAGAGAAACTGAAACCAGTGTCTGTGTATGCTTGTCTGCTCTGCTGAAATGAAGCTAACTGTTCTCTCCTGCCTTATGTTGTAACTGCTACTATGTTGAAGAAGAATCTGTTATTATATATATAAAGAAGTTAATGAATCCAGCTGAATCAGTTTATTTTTGTTTGCTTCTGGATTTGATTTTTGCAAGAAACTCTGACAGTATAAATGCACACGTGAGATAGTTAATGCATGGAAGAGATGTGGCAGTCATAGCAAGAAGAGAATCTAAAAACTGGCCTTTGTGTAGTTTTCACTTGTGGACTTGAATAATAAAATGACTTTCTTTTGCTGCAGAAAAACTTCCATCAGGATGGAATGTGGTGGGATGGATGAGCAGAATCTACAAAGGACAGACAATGATCTTAATTGAATATTCTTATAAGAAACACTGCACCAATTGTACCCTTATGCTGAGTAAAGAGGTCATGTGAGTTGACGACAAATGATTAGTTATATAATTTATTAAGATTATGATTTATCCACTGGAATAAATAAAGGCATTTATGGGATTTTCTGACGCAAATGCCAAATCTTGAGGTGAAGATACTTAGCCACTTGATAGATGTACTTTTTCCTGCTCCACTTCAATCATAATAATGTTGTTAGTTACTCCTGTGAGCTGGCATGGAGTCCACATAAGTATGAACTACTGGCGATCTGACCTTATTTAATACCCTACCTCTGTGACTTCCATTTGCCTGAAATTCAGAGTTCTGATATTATAGCATATATGAAAAAACCCATTGCCATTACACTTAATTGTGCATGCTGAGTTAAACCTCTGAAAAATGTGAACCAGATTGGAAGCATAAGCAAATCCACAACAGTGTTCCTTAGGGAAAGGGCAACAGGTAGCAGCTGTTCTGTGCACTCCTTTGCTTAATTTTAGACAACAGCATAACATAGAAATAGAGAATCTGGAATGTGCACATATTTTGAAGTACAAGACACAGAACATCTGACCATGGCCATTACCTAACCCTGAGATTAAAAAGAAATCTTATGGGGGATGACTACTTAAGCATGAATAGCTTGGGAAATGTTTTTAACTCAAGCATTTATAGAAGATTTTAAATACTATAGATTGCCATAGAAGAATCAGAATAGGATAAAATTCTAGATGGACAGAGCACTAGGTCAATTGTTTGCTTGAAGAGCAACAAGACAAAAATGAGTATAGGTAAAGGTAAAGGTTCCCCTCGCACATATGTGCTAGTCCCTGACTTTAGGGTGTGGTGCTTATCTCTGTTTCAAAGCCAAGGAGCCAGCACTGTCTGAAGATGCCTCTGTGGTCATGTGGCCGGCATGGCTAAATGCCAAAGGCACATGGAACGCTGTTACCTTCCCACCAAAGGTGGTCCCTATTTTTCTACTTGCATTTTTATGTGCTTTAGAACTGCTAGGCTGGCAGAAGCTGGGACAAGTAATGGGAGCTCACTCCATTACGCGGCACTAGGGATTCGAACCACTGAACTGCCAAATTTTCGCTCAACAAGCTCAGTGTCTTAGCCACTGCATCCCTTTTAAAATGATTATAACAACCTGCAGAAGATCACGCTGCAATAACAAAAAGTTGGGGAGTGTATCATGGTTACCTTGTTTCTTGGGGGACACAGATTCTGGAGGAAGACATAAGTTAAAACTCTTTATCATACAAAAGTGATAGATATATACCTCTCATGTTTTTTCCATTTTGTTTCTCTTCTCTGCTCTCTTCTAAGTTCACCCTGTTCCCCACAGCTTAAAATCTAAGGATTTGTAGGACTGCACTACAGATATTTTCTTCAAAAATATGCCAGGCTTTCTCAGAAAATGACATTTAAAAAAAAATCAGAAAGTATCAGTCCAACATTCTCTTCCCTCCCCATTGGCCAACAGCTGCCTTTTGGAAACTCTATAAGCAGATAAGGGCAGCAATCATTTTTGTTTCCTTCTGAGAATTCCTGATAAGTTGGTGTTGTTTAAATGAGATTTCTCTTATCCTAACAATTAATATGCCTTGAAGCTTTCAACAGCCTTACTCTTTGTTTTTATATGGCATATTGAATCAGCTGCTTTTTAGCTCAGTGTATTCTGAAAATCCAGCACAGATATTTGCTTACATGGTGTAGGACCAAATTGTTTGAGGGCCTCCTGTGGGTTCTTCCCAGAGGTTACAAGCCAACAGAGTGGGTACACTCAGGGTCCCTTCAATTAAACTGTCATTTATCTGGACTGTTGCAGCACCTCCCCTCTGCAATGAACCCCACTATCTCAAGATCTGTGTGGCTCTTACCCCAATGGTGTTCTGGAAAGCCTTAAATGGTTGGCTGTCCATAGATACTTTCTATGCTGGATTTACAGAATATACTAAGCTAAAATGCAGCTGATTCAATACGTCTTGTAAAGATGGATGGTACCATTTATCGGTTGTATTTTGCATATGTTTTTCTCCATTGTTTGGCCAGCTTTCCCATCTTGTTCATTATTTATCATGTATTACATTTTTACATTTTGTTTTGTCATATTGCAAGCTCTGTAGTTTGTCTGGAGTTGGGTAGCACCAAAATGCAATGAATTAAATGAATAAGATTTGGTGTGTTGTGTGAATCCAGTTTGGGTTATTTCTATAAATAGTGATTAATATTGCAGAAATAGAGGCTACAATACATTTTTAATCCTCTTTAAAGGCAATCTTATATCCTTCCAAATTATCTGGGAATCATGGCAGCTGAAATAAAGCGTATGTAGATATTATCCATTGGGACAAGACTGGTTTAGACAGAACCCCAAATCAGGACCATGGACAGTACTAGTGAATGGCTGAAAGCGGCCTTGAACCTTGGTCTTCCAGATGCTAGTCCAATATTTTAGACACTTCTGCACTAATTTAAGCTTTCTGAGGCTTTCAGGCATCCCTATGAAAATTTGAAAATCAAATCTTTTGAAGATCATCAGTAACCCTTTCAATGCATTTTAAGTTCATTTCCTGAGGTTTATTACACAGAGAGATTTTAATAAGGAAAAAACCTCATAAGATATATTGATCTATTTTGCATTCCTACCTTCATAGAATCCTAATTCTGTTTCACTGCACTTTATTAATAGCCTTACTAGCATTAAGGAAATTAAATTATAATAATAACTCCTAATAATTCTAAAATATTAAGCAATACTTTTATTTGGCTAAACTTCTCAATATTCACCTTTGATTGTACAGTACTGGAATTGCAATGTCACCAAACACTTCTATGAAAGCTAAAAGATGCATTTGCACTGTGGCATATTATAGAACCACTAGATCAATGTTTTTCAATGCTTTCTAAATTGGGGACCCTCCAAATGTTATTGGAGACCAGCTCCCATCAGTCAGTAACAGAGTAACCAATAAAGTTAAAGAATCATAAGAAACTATAGCACCTAATCTTCTGTTCATTAAATAAATCCAAATTAAAATAGCCCCAATAGATAATTGTCCAGTCTCTGCTTCAACAGAGACAGTTTGGGGGTGTATGTGTGTCTTCGGCTTCTTTTTCCTTTTATCTTTAAAATAATTTATTAATTTTGCAAAAACAATAAAAGAAAAGACAAAGGAAGAAATTTTTAAAAGGGGCAAAAAGCAAACAAAAACATTACATTTTACTTCCATGACTTAATTTGTCTTTCTTCTATGAAAGGGATTACCGGTAATTGTAATTTCCAGTTCATAAACATAAACCTAGCAGCTGTTACCATGTACAAAGCAATTTACATTTACTTTCTAGGAAGTAAGGGTTAGTAAGGTTTAGTAATATTTAATTAAAAATTAGCAGTCTGAAAAGAGAAATTCACCTTTAAAATTTGATTCACTCTATTATAAATTGTTTTCCAGAATTGTGGAGCTTTACAATATTGCCCAAAATTGATACAATCCAATAACTACATTTCCAAGAACAGTTAGAAAATGAATTATCTATTTCCAAAATCAATATTGAAGTAATATACCAACTGTGGAACATCTTGTCACACTTTTCTCCAAGGGTAATATCACTGTAAATTTGACACTTTATTTCCATTGATATTGTCATTGTTGCAGTCAATTGTTCCATTTAAATTTTGTATTTATTTAACCATAGTCTTTGATTTTTTCATTTTGTGAGTCATCCTTCAGCAGCAATTTTTAAATAAAGCAATTTATAAAGCCCCAATAAAATAGCAATAGCACTTAGACTTATATACATAGTGCTTTACAGACCTCTCTAAGCGATTTACAGAATCAGCATATTTCCCCCAACAATCTGGGTCCTCATTTTACTGACCTCAGAAGGATGGAAGGCTGAGTCAACCTTGAGCTGGTCAGGCTTGAACTCCTGGCAATGGAATGCAGAGTCAGCTCACAATACTGCACTCTAACCACTGCGCCACCATGGGTCAATAATCTGAATGTTTTGTGATAAATGTGGTCAGTTCTGTCAAATGTCTTCATATTCCAACTTGCTTTGTAATTCCTTTTTAACTATACTACCTATTGAACCCAATATCTGAATCTTTAAATATTTCATCCTTGTCTTAACAATTAAGTTTTGCAATCTATGCAAATAATTGTCCCTCCCTGGTCAATTTTTCTGCACTTTCTCCTTCTTGAAAATAAATATTTAATATTGAAGCAAGAGGCAGTAGATCTATATTAATTCTTTTTCTATACAGATATTCCATACTTTAGGATTATTACTATTATTGAATGATCCCTTTAAAATATTGTTCCATTATTGACGTCTTCTTATTGTTATTTGTCCCCTATTGTTCAATAGGGGTTTAATTTAAAATCATCAAATCTAAACTTTTTGGTCTATATAGCAATTGTCTTCAATGTTGTCTCACTCAACAATTCAAAATAACTTACATTATGGAGATCATGGTATAGCAAAGCCATGAGACTGCATCTTCCATGATTAGCTCCAAAGGCTCTCAGAGAATTGGATTGCAATGTGGATTAAAAAATAGTTCGGTTTTGGTTTTATGGATTTCCCTGTGCACTATTGTCTTGATTATCTCCCCTTCCTGCAAGTTTAAGGAAGAGACTTGTGAAATATTTTTAATGCAAAGATGTCAGCAGGTGGCATTTTTAAGGCCTACATAAAAATGAAGTTTAAAAAGCTGCTTTGGAGTGTCAGCAGGGGTATGCTGTGAGCAGTTGTTCTTAAAGTGCTAACAAATATGAACAAGTCCAGCATCTCACAAGCTCCTCTGTCTGGTCTATCACAGCAAGAGAATAATATTGCTCCAACACTGTGCAGGAGGTGTGCATTTGGCTGTTATTTCTTTTGCTCCCTGGGCTTGTGTGAAAACCATGAGATATTATAGTGTAAGAAGACTAAATCCTGCCCTTAATATCTGGTGGTTCCTTACTCTCTCTTCCACTCTTTCTCTGTTCATCTTCTGTAGAAATATCATGTATTCTGATATGGTCTTAAATGTTGTGTGTCCCCATAATGTTATATAAAGTTGTGCTATTCACAAATGTTGTGAGATGTTAGGATTTTAGTATTTCAGACTCAAGAGCTTCCCTTCCATATCATTTACACAAATAGAAGTCAAGTTCTCCTTTTGTCACATACCGGAATGGAATGAGAAGATACTCCCAGATTTTCAAAATGATGACAGATCCCCAAAGTAGTTATGAAGTCAATTTAAAGAGAGTCTCTTCCTGTTACTTTGACATCCCTTTATGGAATGTCTGCCTTAACTGCTCTTTGCCATGATACACTCCTGTCATCTTCACAGAGCATGATAAATTTGAAGTTTTATAGATGTTTAAAGCAAAATTCATAGCATTATCATAGTATTACAGATGAGCAGTAATCTTGCAAGACAGCGAGACAGAATATGTTAGTGAGATAAAGCATAGCAAAAGATTGCTATCGGCCTGAGTAGCATTTTGTAAAAACAAGAATGAAGAGCTATGTAGAACACCTGGCTTATTTGACAACACAAATTACATCAAAGCTCCATATCTGGGCTGAAAAATTTAGATGTCCACTAGATACAGAAAAGAGGGAGAGTTTTCTGTATCTCTCTGCTGCCTTTTAATGGTCATATGAATTATCGCAGTGTAGTTATGCTGGTCATAGTTATATGAACTCTCATACAGAATCACACAGCTGGATAAACAAACTGGGCCAGGATAAACAGTGTTCTATATGACCTGGATGTCTGGCTTTCTGCTTGCCTGCCTTGCTGCCATATGGAAAAGATTTCCTTGGTAGGATCAGCCATTGGCTCCTGACAGAGGCTGTCTGCAGCAAATCTTTACACATGGAGCTTAAAAGGAAGGCTGGATAGTAAAGGTCTATGGCAAGAGAGTACAGGTAGTTCTCACTTAACAACCATTCATTCAGTGATATTTCAATGTTACAGCGGGGCTGAGCAAATGGTACTTATGCCAGATCCCCAAGCTAAAGCCTTTGCAGCACCCCTGCGGTCACATGAAGAAAATTTAGTTGCTCGGCAGTCTACCTACACTTATTACCACAGGGTTACATCAACTCCCCCCTCATCTATTAATCCCAATCTCTGTCCTTTTGTCTGCTCTGCACAGTGACACTCCTTGGCAGCAGCAGTGGAGTGAAATAGATGACCAAGTCCTTTAGCAGTCCCAGCTGGTTGCAACATCCCCCAAGTATCTTCTTCAGTCTCACTGCCATCAACTAGTACTGCCTCAGGCCCCACACCACGGCCAACCACCCACAAAGTCCCAGCCATCCTCACTACCCTGTGCTCCACCAAGCCCTGCTAATGTTGCCATCTTCCTCCTGCTACTACCAATCTGACCCTATGAAAAACAGCTGCTGGCTCTTCCAAGTCTTCTTCCTGAAGCTGCTCATGCCATTCTCCAAATAGTGTGTGCCATTCTCACAAAGCTTTGAAAAGTCTTCAAGAAAGCTCCTGAGGCCTTCTGAAGTGTCACAAGAAGCCTGACTCTGCCATTCTCCAAATTATGTGTGCCATTCTCATGATCCTTTGGAAAACCTTTGGAAAGTTTCTGAATTACAAAACCCAACCCAACCCAACCCAACCCCATTTATATTTTTGCTGGTTTATATTTCTCTCAACTCAAATTCTCCTTTTGATCTATGTTCATTAGTAAAGCTGTTATCTAACAAGACAGATTCATCTCAAAACAAAATCTCCTTTTCCATCCCAATGCAATTAAAAGAGACAAAAAATGTTGCACATATCTTTGAAACCCAATTTTGTTCATTTGGCTTTTGACGTGTTTATTAAGAGATTAAAAGAAAAAAACTACCCAGCAATGACTACCCAGATTTGCCTTTTTGTCTCTTCTCCCCTGACTTCCTTTTCACCATCTAAACAGGCTGAAGAGCTGAGGGAACTGAGAGAAGAAAAGGAGAAACCTTTGCGTAAACTAGACAACTGAAAATATAAATGTTTGATTGTAGGTCTCCTCTTCGAGTCCTGGGAACATCCTGTTAATCCCCTGGCTCCATTAAATAATGGGTTTATTAAATGTTATTATCAAAGCATTCCTCTTTAAATGATCCTATCGCTTACCACCATGACTGTGAAGTGTTGAAAGGCCAGATGTGCTGCTGATTTGGAAACTGCAGTATACAATCCTTCTGCTGACTTGGTTGTTAGAATTCTACTCCAGTGGTGGAACTCTCATCTTTGGAGGAACGTTGGCTGCTTTTCCTGATGTTCTTTATATCAAGAGAAACTTTGAAGTGACCAGTAAGCTATAGGTATATTTACCTTAACGTTTTATTTTTTATTTATATTATTAGATGGTTTTTAACCTGCCTTTATTATTTTATAAATAACTCAAGGCCATGAACATACCTAATACTCTTTCCTCCTTCTATTTTCCTAAAATGACAACCCTGTGAGATGGGTGGGGCTGAGACTGGCCCAAAGTCACCCAAGCTAGCTGTCATGCCTGAAGTAGAGCTAGAACTCACAGTCTCCTAGTTTCTAGCCTACACCAAGCTGGCTCTCATTCTTTGCTTCTGCTTCCAGGTTGTAGAAAAATTAGATCCTAATTCTTAGTAGTTGTGACATCAGCTCTGGACTCTTGTCCTAATGAAAAACTAAGTACTGGAAAGCAGTTATGAGAATGGAATATATAATCCACCTTCCCTTGATTTCTTAGAACAGAGGGATAGGGATATTACATTATTTCATGTCCCTACCCATGGGGTTTTACATAATTTTACACCCCCTCAGCTCCCTTACACACATACCTTCTATACACCCTTTCATGCAACTGCTGAGATCCAGGACCTGGATAAATCCTAAAGAACCTATAACTGATGAGTCCAGATAGAATGGAAATGATTATATAATAAAGAAGTAGCAAATGAGTAGTTATGAAACCAAAAGCATATGCAAGTATTTTAGCTTGCTAATTTATTTATATCCTATCTTTATTATTTTTACAAATAACTCAAGGCAGAGAACATATCCAACACACCTTCCTCCTCTTATTTCCCCCACAACAATAATCCTGTGAGGAGAGTTAGGCTGAAAGAGAGTGACTGGCCCCAAATCACCCATCTGGCTTTCAGTCCTCAACTCACAACTGAAATTGAGCCCAGAATTATGACTGTAAGTCATTGCAGTCATAAGGTGAGGTATCCTGGGACTGGACAGAAATTTTTGACTTTTTTTATGGTGGTTGTTAAGCAAACATGGTGCTCATTAAAGGAACATGTTGTTGTTAAATAAATAATTTTATTGTCATTGTATGTATACCTATACAACGAAATTCACTTAACACCCAAAGACCAGGTCCAACACACATAACAATCCCCAAACGCATTCCCACCCACAATTCTCCACCCCTAAACCACCCAAACATCCACACAACAGACCAAGTAATACTGTCCAACAGCTCACTGATGGTGGCCCTTTAGTTCATTGTTGAGTGCAATTATAACTCTGGGATAAAAATTATTCAGCAAATGTGTGGTCCAAGTTTTAATTGTTCTGTATCTTCTGCCAGAAGGCAACAGTCCAAAAAGATTGTAAGCAGGATGGGAAGAGTCTCTGAGAATGTTATGCAATTTTCTCAAACAGCGAGATTTGAAGATGTCGTCCATGGCTGGTAGCTGGAGTCCGATGATATTCTGGGCAGTTTTAATGATTCTCTGTAGAGCTTTTTTTGTCCGCTGCAGAGCTGCTCCCATGCCATGCAAGAATGCCGTATGTCAGGACACTCTCAATGGTGCTGCGATAGTAGGACAGAAGTAGATGCTGAGATAGATTTATCTTCCTGAGCATTCTCAGGAAGTACAGCCTCTTCTGTGCCTTCTTCACAAGCATGTTAGCATTCATAGTCCATGACAGGTCCTCCGAGATATAAATGACCAGAAATTTAAAACTACCCACCCTCTCCACCTCCTCACCATTTATGTACAATGGTTGATGTACATCTCTTTTCCTCCTGAAGTCAATTATAAATTCTTTAGTTTTTGTGGTGTTAAGTGTGAGATTATTTTCATTACACCACAATGTCAGCCATGTTAAGCAAATCCATTTCCCCCAATGAACAGTCTTTATCGGAAACCAGAAGTAAATGCCAGAAACTGGCAAAAATATCATAAATCACAATCACATGACTTTGGGACCCTGCAAATGGTTGTAAATGTGAACTAGTACTTAAGTGTCTAAAATTTGATATCATGACGGGCAGGGTGGTGGTGGTTACAGCTATTGTAACTTTGAAAATGGTAACTCCAGGGAAGTTTGTTCTAACTTCAAACAGTCATTTAAGTTGAGGACTATCTATAAGGCAAAACAGGTAGCCCTTAAAAAGGTGAAATTCTTAGCATATATTTAAAGATTAACATCTTTAATCCAGTTGGGACAAACATCAAGTCAATTAAAGACCAGGATCCACAAACACTGGATGACAGTCAAACGTCATGATCCCAAATCCTTAATCTCTACCCACACTGACACCAACTGGCACCAATTTGATTGGAGCAACACAAAAATCATTGGCCACAATACCATCCAACATGCTCATGAGTTCATTGAAGCCTCCACAAGCAATTCCATCAACAGACACATTGATCTACAACCAACCTAGGAACCCCTCAAAATCCAAATCAACCACACAGCCAACCAGAGACAGCAATGACCCTCAACCAACCCACACAATTCCCCCATCAGTTCACCTCCTAATTACCGTGACCTGATGTAATCACAAGACCCATCACAACACTCACTGATGACTCACACCTGACCCATCACAAGACCTACTGACCACATGAATCCCTTATAAACAGAGAAACACTGACATCCCCTAAATCTCCATTGAAGATGTTACCTAACCTGGTAATGAAATGTTTGGAAACCAACCCAGAAGTTTGGAGAACAAACCTTCACCCTTAAAGATTAATGTCAAAGGAAATCTCCTTCTAGAATCTTCAGCATTCTTCTCACCACCCATTGATTTGTCTGGTTGCATATTCTTCCCTATCTTTCTCTCAATTTCTACAATTTTGCATCTCCCTGATCACAGATAAACTGTGACTGCTTTCGTTAGCTAACACAAAGCACACTCTAACACTTTCCCTTGTTCCCTCAGGAGGACTTAATGCATTTCTTTAGCACCATTAACTTATTACCTTAGAGGAGAAGCTTGCTGCTAAGAAAAATGGCCTGTTCCCTCCGAATAGTTCAAGAACAGAAATGTACCAACTTTTCCAGGACAGCTTCCAGTGCTGTTTTGTTCTTTCCTATACAAAGATAGCAGCCTAGTTCTACGAGGAATTCAATGGACCTACATCCCTCTTAATTTCACTGGACTCCAATGATTAGAGTTCTTCCTGAATAACCAGTGTCATACTGTGGGACTTCACCAACAATAAATTGTCCCTCAGCAGTATCTGTTGACTGGATTTATTCACAGGAGTTGGTTATAAGCAACTCTCAGAAGCCAGCATTCATTGGGAAAAAGAGAATGCAACTTGCCCATTAAGTCTTGGTGACTTAGGATGGGAAGATGCCAGTTTTCCAGGACCCATCTGGAAAATAGATCCTGGAAAACTGGGGAGGGGGTGTTTACCCATGCCATGCCAAACCAAGAAATGTGGATTGTACACAATGATTTATGGCTTGATTATGTGGTTTGTTCAGTATATCACAACCTGTAAATTACCTTAGATGTTTTCATAGTTTGTTCCTTTCTACCCTATCCTGCAAGGAACTGTTGTGGTAAATGAGAAAATGAAACTGCTAACGGGGAGGTAAATTTGCCCATACAATTGGGTTTTGAATCTTAAGGACCCAGAGTTGAAATTTTGTATTCCCTAGAGCAGGGGTGTCAAACTCAAGGCCTGTGGGGCAGATTCGGCCTGTGGGGTGCTTAGATCTGGCCCATGGGGCTGTCCTGGAAACAGCAAAGGACCAGCCCGTGGTGTCTCTGCCAGTAAAAACAGAGCTCAGGAGGACTGTGGGCAGCCCTCCTGAGCTCCGTTTTCACTGGCAGAGAGGTTGCAGGAAGCCATCGCAACCGAAAACAGAGCTCAGGACCCCGTTTTTGCTGGCAGAGAACTTGGGCCACCACAGGTGCCCCTGACACGAGTGACATCAAACTGGCCATGCCCCCCCTGCCTCCGAGATCAAATACAACCCTGATGTGGCCCTCAATGAAATTGAGTTTGACACCCCTGCCCTAGAGGATTTTTTTCCATAGTTAGTGCCTCTAGAATTAGTGCCTATAAGAACTTTGAGGCTAAGCCAAATTAGTCTTAATATAATAAACCACCGCAGAACTCATTGTATTTCCCCATGTTTTAAGAGAGCCATTTGCTGGATGTACTAAAGAGCAATAATACATGAATACACGAATACATCCTTTTAGGCTTCTTTTGGCAGCAGTACAGAAAGACCCACTGCTTTTTTTCCATCAAGGTACAGTCCTGGAATTTCATGATGGTCTTGAGGACAGCCCAGGTCACCTGGGTGCTGGGAAAAATCATCCTTCTCACCTTCTTTTTCCAGAAGCTCCTCATTGTTATACAGCTTGGAACTGTAAAAAAAGGACAGCTGTAAAAGAGGACAGAGATAATCATGGTGAAGGAATGCAGGAATTGTTAAGCAAACATCAACTTAGCTATGGAAAGGAGAAGGGGTGAAAAAGATACCGTCACTTTGATTTTCTTTGGTATGAGGATAAGTAGACGGAAACTCTGCCAGACTTTCAAGATTCTCTTATTATACCCTACAACAATACAGTTGTAGTATTCTTTACAGTTTCCTGACCTGATATACCTTGAAAATCTGACAGGGGCCCAAAAAAGGGCCGGTTTCATTTAGAACAGGCTTTATTCACAGGATATCCTTTTATCAGCCCAACATGTTTGCTTCGAAAATGATCAAATTCCAATGTATTGCCTGATGCAGTGAGACTCCTTTTGCTTGTATCTCCACACTTCCCTTCTGAATATGATTGTGGCCCATAAATGATTTGCCCTTGCTCCCAGAAAATGTTTTGTTATCTCTTTTTGGCAATTACTTTCATAGAAACAGACCTATTATCTGTATGTATCCCAAGAGATGGCTAGCTGGTTGGCTTGGAAACTCAAAGGAAATAAAGCAAAGCCCTTTATTGATGGGATCCGGGTTACAAAAGAGCAAACGGAAAGTTAAAATGAGACAACAGCAGGAAGCCTGGCCATGGCTAATATTAGATCCAATAGTTCTGCATGCACAGCATACGTTTCTTTACAGGATAGTTTAGGAGATGCTAAGCCACACAATACTGGCAAACAAGATGATTTAAAAATTATGTGTGTGTGGGAATTATTGGCTACAGAGTTGAACATATTTCCTCATGCCCAAACGATGCTCTTTTTTGTGCTAGCTCACTGCCTCACTCATGAATGTTGTTACAGGTAATATCTTTGATTTGTAATTGTCCTTTATGTTCCTGAAAATGCTTTTCAGAGAAAGTCATTCAAAGAAGTGATTGTCAGTATCTTGGGAGTGGCTGTTTAAAGCACAAATCTTTCGTGCAAATTCTGTTACAATCTTCTCACGTAGCTCAAGATAAAGAACAAGCTCAGATATTGGCTGCTTTTGCACACCTTGGTTTTATGTATGTATCTTTTCACTGTTTATATGGATATGCCACCTACTCACAAATTATTCTGGGAGATTCATAAAAAATATAAATGATAGAACCAGTCAGCAGTATGATAAACACTAGAACTCTAAACTGCAATTGGTTGAATAATATAAAATGTCTGAGATCACAGTGTATATACTATACTATACACAGTGTATAGATGGAGACCAACCTTCTGCTTTGCTATTTCTTTTTCTTGTCTGAACAATAGTAACCAACCCCAATGATATCCCCCCTTTTATCCAGAAATATAGAATGTTAGTGCCTTTGCTTTTGTAGAGACAAGAGTAAGTTATTCAAAATTCTTAGACATTTATCCTAAGAACTCCTGATGTGTCTGCATTCAAATTCCTTTGCTCAATTATAATCCATCCTAATGGCATCCTGTTAGCACCAGAAGAGAGTAACAGAGATTATATATGAGCAAGTGAAATAATAAAAAAAAACACCACTGTGTGATGCTATTTCAACTTAGCTTTGTATACATGACAGGATCTAAAGCAGTTCCTGCTCTATTGATTTTTAGTGATAAAGCTTATACTTTATTAGGAGAGTGATTTGCCAAAGGCCAACACACGCATGGTTGAGTTTTGATTCAAACACAGCTATTGATCCATCTTAGCCTATCGGATAAGATAATCTTTCTCCAACTTGGGAAAAGCAGTGTTTGTTGCCTACTATGCTTTACTATATCACTGGAAATTGAGAAACACAGTTAAAATATAAATCCTGAATATAAATCCTACTCTACTGAAGTAGACTGTTTACTTATTTTCCTTCCCAAGAGGCTGGTGGCATGTTTACATGTTAAATGTTTATTGATTTTGATATATTGAAATCAAATGCTGAAGCAATGTTATCTAACATCCCATCTTTCTGATTCTGCCAAAGTTCAGAGCTACTTTTAAATTAAATATACATGATAGCCCTGGAAGGTAATTTGTGGCCTCCCAGATTTTTGTTCTTCCAATATCCATAGCTCTTGCCATCATGGGTCAGGAGAAACTGATGATAACAACTGCAGTCCCAAAACATCTGATGATCCAGGAGTTTCATGTTCCAGGGCTGTCATGTATATTTAATTTAAAAGTAGCTCTGAATGTTGGCAGAATCAGAAAGATGGGATGTTAAATAACTAATTTAATAAGCCAGCAAACAAAAACCTCCTCCTTAGTCCCTATTACCTTGACCTAAAGTATATATACACAAACAAGACAAAAAAATGCAGTGTCAAACAATAGCAAGATGGGCATCTCAGTTCCAAGTGATGGCACCAAGGAAATTTTGAAGGACCACTATCCTCATGGGTAAATGAGAGACAAAGGCACTTCTCCAGATCAAAATCTGCTCTGAAAGAATTCTTTCAATTTTTTATAAAAAATTTGATTTATATGCCGCCCTTCTCCGGAGACTCAGGGCGGCTTACAATGTGTTAAGCAATAGCCTTCATACTTTTGTATATTTATACAAAGTCAGCTTATTGCCCCCACAAACTGGGTCCTCATTTCACCTACCTTAGAAAGGATGGAAGGCTGAGTCAACCTTGAGCCTGGTGAGATTCGAACTTACAGTAATTGCAGACAGCTGGTGTTGATCACTATGCTTTTAGTCTGCTGAGCTAAACCAGACCAGGATATTTATTTTAAAATATCCAAATCCTGCCATCTCTTTTGTTTGTACTTATGTCCGTTGCAGAGTCCTTGATCTCTTTTTTAATGGGAGATATTTTTGAAAGCAAATTAATTAAACAAGAAGGATTCTCGCCTCCCCTCATTCCACTCCAGGGGTGTCAGTATAGTGGCCCTGTTCTTGCAAGAGAGAAAGCTAAAACTGTTCTACACTCAAATACTTTCAAATAACACAGCAACAAACTGTTTTCATCCAGCAATTCGGCTTTTGCGGCACAATGAGTAAAGGGGGGCAGGTTGGAGACCCAATTCAGATTCCAGAAGCAGGGCCTCCAAGTTGGGTTTGAAATCCAGTTTCTCTCCATGCTGCATCCCTTGTCAGAAAACAAGTCCTTCATTACTGCCCCTCTGTAAATATGGAGCTCAAACAAAACAAACTAACAAAATAAAAATCTTGGTTGTTATTCCTGTAAGGCAAGTGTGAGATTAAAAGCTTTTGTAAAAATAGCCCAGTGTGCTTCTAACAATTGTTGGCTGGCAGCACATGGCGGCCTCTCTCATATGCTGGAGTTTTGCAAGTAACAGACACAAATATTCCACAGGAAATAGCATCCTTCTATAACGCCCCCCACCCCCTCCACAAGTCTTCAATAGGTCTTGAGTTGCTTTAAGAGTATGCAAGAATATGCTCTCTCTGACTGCATTAAGAAACATATACAAGGTAAAAAAAAGAACCTATTTGCAAGTTTGTTCTTGCAGCATTTACACTGAAAAAGCCTTGACGCTCTATTGCAGAGATATGGATATTTCTGAATGTTGTTGTGCAAACAACTCAGGCAAATGGGCAACCTGTCACTGTTCTGCAGAGTATTTATGCATCCTGCACATGTATTTGTGACATAGTCTAGTGCAGTGTTTCTCAACCATGGCAACTTTAAGACGTATGGACTTCAATTCCCAAAGTCCCCATGCCTTAAAGATGGCAAGGTTGAGAAACGCTGGGCCTAATGTTTTAATAAATTTCCCCTTTCCAACATTCCGGAAGCCTGGAATGCAGAGATTGTGACTATGTTGTTTAGTGTATGCTATTTCTGCCTACATCTTACACTGCCACTATTTGTTGGACTGTCTTTGAGGCCCCTCTGCACAGTCTGCACCTCAGGTAGATCCATACTATTATTGATCTGATGCTTGGGGCCTGTTTTTGTGCTGCTATGATCGATTCCTCAATGTTGCCTTTTAGGTCAGCCCTTTCCATTCACTGGTAGGATTCACCTCAGATGTCTGTCACTGATACATCCCATGCAGGATTTTATCTTGTCATGGCACTTTCTCTGCTTCTCTTTCTCTTTCTGATGTTCTGATGTTCTGATGATCAGAAATACTGTTCTTTAGGCTTATAATCTTTTGCCATATGTATACTTATTTCTTGAATTGCTTTTTGAGATTTTCACATCTAACTCATGACATTATGTTTTCTACATTTGTTACTTTGCCCCACATAAGCTGCCCATATGCTGGACATAGCTATGTTTCATACCACATTAGCTGCATTGTTTGCATACATGTTTGTTTTCAAGCTCTCTCTCCCCACCCCACCCAACCCCCAATTGCTGGTTCCTATATTAGGCCAAAGGTTTGTTTCTCACTAGAGTTTGAGTCTTCTTCCCTTCCATGTCTTGATCCTGGGTGATTGCCAATATTAGAATATCATCACTATGATAATTTCCAACTGTGAATAACTCATTTCTTCTGCTTCTGTTAATATAATTCTCTAGGGACAAATTCAGATCTCTAAGTAAACCTCCTTGAGCTTTCTTTCTTTTCTTTTTTTTATTATTCCTAAAATATATGGATCTTTGGTCAAAAATTTAGTTGACACACCAAAGCCTCAAGATTTACTGTTTCCTTTCAAATCTTTACAATTTTTTTAATGGTCTCAGTCTCCTTTGGTGGATGTTATCTGAAGACAAACCTTTCATCATTAACATTTTTAGAGCACACAATAGATCTAAAAAATTTCCAATAGGCTTTAAAGTTCCTTCTTTCTTTCTACATCCATGAATGTAAATCCATTTTATACATCAAGGGCATTTGTTCCCGACATTGTCAGGCAGAGTGCTGTTTTCATGTTTTGTTCTCTTCCTCGTGGCAGTCAGTTTCTTTTAAGTACCATAGAATTTTTTGTTAAGAGCATCATCACTGGCCTGCTATATTTCCAGTAAGCTTCTATTCTGTGGGTGGCCTTAAAGCATCAATTTTTTAAAAAAGGACGTTAATTCTAAATTCCGCTCAGCTAACACTAAAGAAATTGCTATTCAGTATTGGCCATCCACTAATGTTGCAATTGGCGTTTTAAGCTTTGTGCTTATGCTCCAATCTTTGTTGCTTTTCTGTGTACTCTCCCCAGTCCCTCAGCATCTTTGTTGAACGGTGGCAACCAAAATTAGACATAATACTCCAAGTTTGGTCAAGTTATATAATACATCTGTGCTGTATGCAGATCTCTGCTGATTTTTATGTTTGACTCTTATGAAAACTTTGCACATTTTAAAAAATTATTTGGTGCTTTGGGCTTCCCCTAAGCACACCTCTCTGCTAGTCATGAAAGCTCATGTTTCTTCAGTCTTTCGAATGGGCCAGAAGAAAAATGTTGCTGCTTTAATGAACTGAATCATTATAGCAGTGCATTTTTAACAATTTTAAGACACTGGGTCTTTTTTCACACTTGCTTGAAAACCTGCCTGCTTTAACAAATAACAGAATGTTATTGTTGCTTACGGGAAATTCAAAGATTCTTTCTGAATTATTTTGAATAACGCACAGCATACTACAGTTAATCTTATAACCAGTATTGTGTTAAATCAAAAGTTATTTAGGAATAACATAGAATGTAACAAAGAGTTACATATACTTCCCAGTCAGAGGTGGGTTCTAAATTTTTTTCCTACCGGTTCTGTGGATGTGGCTTATTTTGTGGATGTGGCTTGATGGTCATGTGACAATTCTTTAGGATTTAGCAGAGGTACTGGTTTACCAGGCTTTTAACTGCTTGCAGAGCTGTACCGGTCTACTCATTTGTTTTTGGAGGCACTGATCTTCCCATTTATTTTTGCAGGCACTGGTCTACTCATTTGTTTTTGGAGGCACTGATCTTCCCATTTATTTTTGCAAGCACCGGTCTACTCATTTGTTTTTGGAGGCACTGATCTTCCCATTTATTTTTGCAGGCACTGGTCTACTCATTTGTTTTTGGAGGCACCAGTCTACCCATTTATTTTTGCAAGCACCGGTCTACTCATTTGTTTTTGGAGGCACCGGTCTACCACCACACTGCTTTTTAATACTGATCAGCTGTAGGGCAGCCCTTTGAAGCCCCGCAGCAAGAGTTTAAACAGTTTTTTTCCTTCTAGCTGATCAGCTGGGAATCAGGAGGCAGCAATAGATTGGGGGTGGGGCCAAATAAAAGCTAAGAATAACATGGGAGGGGGGGGGGGCAGAACCGGTTCAGTGACATCATATTGTCACCGTTACCAGCTGGGCAGAACCGGGCAGAACCAGGAGGAACCCACCACTATTCTAAGTGCTATCTCAGATGTTGATAGAAATGTTGCCTTTTAAAAAGATTTCCATTAGTCATGCCCAAAGTCCTTGGTCGTGTATGTGTGACCACCAATACATTCCTAGATACTTCTACTTTTATTTAGCATTTAACCAGGATTTAATGTATTTTTTAATGTTGATGTTCTGCCCTAGGCTTCCTTAGAAAGTATACAGCACATAGTCCTGGCAAACCTCTTTAATTCAAACGGCTGTGAATTATTGTCATTCCCAGTCTGAAAAGCTTTTAAACAGTCTATCAGGGGAGTGTTTACAAACACTCACCTTATCTCCCTTGGAATGCTGCCAGAGAACTAATTGCCAAATGCAGGGCAAGGCCAAACTTAGCACAGAGTCAAACAGAGCTTTTCCAGAGCTTTTACCGACCAAATGAACTAATTACTTCCTGCAAAAGGTCACGTCCCATTCGCTTCCCTTTTATGTCTTACGGGAGGGGCCAATCATCTCCAAGCCTTACTCCCAAGTCGACCCTGTTTTCTTAATTGTTCCTGTCTTCTGGCAGCTCTGTGCATGCACACACTGGGAACAGCTGATGCTGTTCTTCTGCCTCTCTGATGTCAGACTCCTGAGACTCTGGAGGCAGCAAAGAACTACCAGATGGCTTTGGCCCCCTCTCTGCCTCCGACTCAGAGCCCTCGTCTGAGCCTTCCCCAAACTCCAGGACTGGCCCATGTTCCTCCCCAACCTCCTCACTGTCCAAATCTGCTCCAGCTCTGCTGGCTGCTGGCGGGCCACAACTTAGCATAATGGTTTTCTTTCCCTACCTGCCAAACTCACCCAACCCTTTTTTTCAATTAATCAAAGTATGTGACATTTTATAATCCATATTCTACTGGGGATATCTGTGTGAGTAAAGCAACCATGTAAATATAGATGACAATCTTTTCCACTTAACAATAAGATTCCATATTCAAACTTCACTGAAAGACCAGGTAGAACCCATCAGAGAGTTTGAAGCAGAATGCCAATATCTAAGAAGGTTCAAGAAGTCATAATGGAATTTTCCTGCTGGGAAATCTTGTCCTGTGCAGAACATTTTTCTTGCATTTCCCCCCAATCATCTTTTATTCAGTTTAATGAAAAATAATTTGTTTCTGAAATGTCTTTCAAAGAGCAGAAAATCCTGGTAAAACTCTCCTGAATTGAATACTAAATCTTAGCAGGGAGCCAAGGTGCGTTTGTGTTTCATTAAATTCTCCAATGATTGGTCTCCTCCCTGTCTTCCCAGGCTTCCTTAAGAAAGCTCCTCCCATTGCATCTTTTCAGTTGGGTGGTACAATAACATCTCTCAGAAAAGAACCACACTAGTAATTGGAACCTCAGCCTTCTCTAAAGACAAAATGAAAATGAAGACAAGTACTACTGAGAGAAATGTAAAAAATATTTTTAAGGACCTTGAGAATAAGATACAAACCCAGAAGCCTCTTTCACAGGGAATGAAAATCTTTCAGGATTTATGAAGCAGATTTTGGTATGGCATTGGTTTAATCTAGTTTAATCTATATGGAAAAATATTCATGAAATCTTATCAAGAACCCTTTGATATAATTGAGAGATTAGTCACTTTCTCTTTTGCTGCAACTTGTAATGATTCTGTCCTTGTCACCTCTTTACAAGTAGATGTGAGGAGGAGAATAACAAGTGATTTTTATTGTGTACTTGACAATTTTCTTAAATCATGACTATGTTTGTTAGCAAAGATGAGAAATAATGTGGGTGGATTATATTCGAATACCCGGGTAAAACAATTTATGTTTCTAGGAAGTTCTGTTATTAGTATAGGCTATTTCAAATACATTATTTCAAGGGAATCCACTTTTAACTGAAAGGTTGCCCCAGAAGATGGTGGATTTTAGCTTGGCCCTGTGCATTTTACTGTGGCATTTTACATAAAATTAATAATTAACTTTACCAGAATCTTAAATTGAGTTGTCTTGGTTGGATCAAAAATGTGAAATATATACCTTCTGATTTAAAAATGAAACTAATTCATCAGGAAATATTATTTTGGGTTTATTGGATCCCTCAAATATTTTAAAAGAGATTAATTTTAGATTTCTAATGTTAGTGATGTAAGAAATTTGAAAATTGACTTATGACCATTTGTTTAATAACTGTTCAAAGTTATGGCAGTGTTGAAAAAAGTGACTTAGTTATGGCTGGTTCTCATACTTATGACCATCACGGTGTATCCAAGGATCCATATGATTAAAATTTGAATGCTTGGAATGTTGCAACAATGGTTGCAACGTCATGGGGTCACATGATCACCATTTGCGACCTTTCCCCAGGGGGTTTCCAACAAGCAAAGTGAATGGGGAAAGCCAGATTTGTTTAACAACCACATGATTTGTTCAATGTTCACAGCAAAAAAAAAAAAAAAAAAAAAGGTAAAATCAGGCACGACAATTGTTTGTTTAGCAATGGAGGTTTGAGTCCCAATTACACTCATAAGTCAAGGACTGCCTGTATTTTAATATCATTTTTGAAGGAAACATTATATTTAAGGATTCTTATGAGGTTGAATTATGGGCTTTTCATGTTACAAACAGCTTTGTCTTTGTCAAGTTGGAAGTACAGCAAAGAGGATAATCCCAATGCAACTGGAAAGAAAGTCACTCTTCTTATTGTAAGGAATGGATCCAGGATAAGTTTGTTTTCTCTTTTTAGAAAGCCTTTGTGCTTAACAAATGAGAAGATGACACACCTAATGTTGCTTGGTCCAGGTTAGTGATAAGTCCACAATTGAATTAATTCCATATAGGCATTTATACTGGTTATGCGTGGATCTATTTTTTATTGATTAGATTTTTTTTTCTGGAAGGGGGGGTATGTTTAGTTCAGTTAACCCTGTATAGTTAGGGTTTCCCACCCCTGTAGCTCGGCTTTGCTTCTGGAGTCATCCTTATCATTAGTGTTATGTGAACTCTGTGACATGAGCCATCGTTCATCAGACTGAGTTATGTGCCAACTTTTGAACAGATATAGCCTGACAAGAGCAATCCATGCCTTGTAACTTATTGTTGTATTATTGTAATGCATTATATAAGCCTTTTGTAACATAATCACTGGGTTCATCTAGCACACCTTGCTAAAACCAAATTATTTGTACTGTTTATTATGATGCATAAATCCTGTGTGTGATTAAGTGGTTTCTGCCATTCCCTTGCACAGATAATTATGGGAAGCAGATTTAGGGACAGAAGCAGTGGTGAAATTCAATTTTTTTTTACTATGGTTCTGTGGGCGTGGCTTGGTGGGCATGGTGTGGCTTGGTGGGTGTGGAAGGGGAAGGATACTGCAAAATCTCCATTCCCACCCCACTCTAGGGGAAGGATATTGCAAAATCTCCATTCCCACCCCATTCTGGGGCCAGCCAGAGGTGATATTTGCCAGTTCTCCGAACTACTCAAAATTTCTTCTACCGGTTCTCCAGAACCTGTCAGAACCTGCTGGATTTCATCCCTGGACAGAAGAGATATGAAAGTGTACCTTGGTGTGTTGTGGGCAAAGAGACACAAAGATTATACTTCATCTAGTTAGTTTTTTAAAAAGTTGATATGTCTAACAAAAAAGTTTAGGCTGAATTCCATATGACTGACTGATAGTGGGATTTAGAATAATAAAAAAGGATGAATAGTGTCTGATTAGGTTTAAGACTATTAGAGCTAAATAAGTTTGAAATGTACTTAATATGTTATAGCTTGCTGGTAGTTTCAGCTGAATGATGACATTTTGTAGTTCTTCTAGCCTGCTGTTTCTCAGAGCATGTAACTTTTCAACACAATGATGTCATTCTACTAGTCTGATTTTAATTAATGTTACAGAGAAGAAGTGGTAACGTATACACTGTTCAGAGTTGTTGGGAGTGGGCGGTGTACAAATTGAATAAAATAAATACATGAACGGCTGCTTTTGATGTTAGCATTGTGCATATTGACATACTTACTGCTAGGGAAGAATTGAATATGTTTTGAGTGGAAACAGAGACACCTTTGTGGGGGATCAAAAATGTCAAGATAGCAATCCATGGCCATGGAACCAAAGCTCCATCTCTTTTGACATGTATCTCACATGTGACACATGTAAAAGAAAAGGGCTACCATTGCACAGTCATGGCTTCAATCTCAACCTGTTTGTTTCCCTTTTTCCCCTAAGGAAATCTCTGAATGGAGGCGTGTTCATGCATTTCTTTCAAGCACTATTGATCACAATGCCAAGTCCAGAAGGCCCTGAGCATTTTTTGGTGCCACACTTCAGGATTATGAGAATTCACACCTTTATAATGATAATTATAAATAGCAATATTTAAATTGGCGAACCAGCTTTTTTCAATGTGGTTTTGCACTTGCTTCGATGATTCTTAATCAGTGTTCCAAAAACAGCAGATGCTTTGGAAATGTTGCCTTTAAGCCTTGTTACTAGCATTCTTGAAGTGAGTTCTGACAAATCAAAAGATGAACTTTTCAATATGCATAAATTGATGATCGGTAATGAAGAAAAGTAACTAGATTTTGGATTTGGCTGGATGAGTACTTCTGTTTTCTGTAAATTTATATGTGGCACAATATGTTCTATTGTTTTCAAGCGTCATTTCTTTAAATAAAATCAAGAGGGTGAACTGTGAGAGTACAGAAGTTTTAATGGTGTTAAATGTAGCCCTAATTAATTGGTACCCCAAATTTAAGTTCAGCTGCTTATCACCCATGTTTAAATATAACATCACCTGTTTAGAACAGGATCACATTACCTTATTCCATTGTTCTGACCCAGGTTGCCTACGCAGAGGCAGGCATTGATAAAGTCCTTTATTGCTGTTAAATTCCACAACAAATGGCCCTACAAAAACTGATAAGTCTCCACCCCATACTTCCTTGAAGGCAGCCACCCACAATCCTACAAACAAAAGCCAGTAAGCAACAAAACCAATTCACAAAACCAGAGAGGAAGTCCAAAGACAAGGTGCAAGCTCATAGGGCAAGGTCCAGAGTCAAGGTCCATAAGGCAAAGCAAGTCCACAGGACAAGACAAGTCCATGAGGCAAAAGACGAGTCTACAGGGAAAGGCAAGTCCATGAGGCAAAGGCACAAGGCAAGGCACAGGCAGAAACACAAGTCAAGGCTGAGTTTTTCCAAAGCCAGAGGAGTGCATGCCAAAGGTTTATGGTTTATGGTTTATTTGATTTATATACCGCCCTTCTCCCTGAGGGGACTCAGGGCGGTGAACAGGCAGAGATAAAAAACATAAATACAAAATTTAAAACCGAATTAAAACCAAATTAAACAATTGCCCAACCATTCAAACCCATTTTTTTTTAAAAAATATATAAATCCCAGATCTAAAAATTTGGATTATACAATTTAAAATTTTCTTATAAAAAGGGAGATACTATGTCAGGCCCGCTTGATGAAATAAAAAAGTTTTTAACTCACGGCGGAAAGCACGAAGGTCCGGGATCCGCCGAATCTCTGGGGGGAGATCGTTCCAGATAGTGGGTGCTCCCACAGAGAAGGCTCTCCTCCTGGGGGCCGCCAGTCGACATTGTTTGGCCGACGGCACCCGGAGGAGTCCCTCTCTATGGGAGCGTACCGGTCGGTGGGAGGCTATTGGAGGTAGTAGGCGGTCCTGTAAGTACCCAGGTCCTAAGCCATGGAGCGCTTTAAAGGTGGTAACCAAGGAAACAATTGTTCCAAACAAAGACAGTTTTCCTCAGCTTCTCTTTAAGTTAACCCAAGCCAGGTGTTCCTTGTGAGGAGGGGCAGGACAAGCTTCTCCCAAGCAGCCTCGCAGACCTCTTTTGAGCTTGCCTCTGCTCTACTCTCCGAGCCCTCAGAGCACGTGGGGGAGGCAGCTGTTCCTCATCAGAGGGGATCTACTGCCTCTTAACATCACTGCCTATCCCCCATGTCTGTGAGGGCAGGCAGCTCTCTGTCCGGTTGCCCACCTCCCCAAATGCATGAGGCCTGGGGCAGCATCAACCTCAGCCCCTGGCCTCTCCAAACATTCCAAGGGAGACGTGCCATCCCCATCAGATGGTCTGGGTTCCAACTTCTCTTCCTCCTCCAAAGTGGGATCTGATGGGGCTATGAGATCCATAATATTTAAGGCATTAGTTGTTTCTCATCACAAGTTATTAAAAATGTCTTGAAATAACTTCATCATTTTCTCATTGACTCAGCCTAATATTATTGCGTTGAATAAACTTTATATCTTGGTGATATGATACGTTCCAATCCCATAAATAAGAATTCGTCCAGTGTTCAACATCATACAACTCACAAAACCCTTCAGATTCAAATTTAATACAAATCAAATTACATAATACAAATCAATACATAATCTAGTTATGTATAGTTTGGGATTGCAAATTGTAATCCAATACTCCCTCATTTAAGAATTAAGCCCAATAGAATTTATTGGAGTAAGCACATACAGAATTACAAAATTTCAAATATAATAGCACTCAGATTCTGTAGTTATAGAGAATTTGTATTCAAGAAAATGTGAGCTATGGATATGTACTAAAATAACTTGGATTTCAGATATTTGGATCTAAAGGAAAATTTGTCAAATGTCTGAAATCTAAGTTATTTTAATGAGCATTGAAACATATGCGAATAAGGAACTTTGTTTTTTCTTCTTTAAAAAAAATCTATGCAATTATGTAGACAAAATGAATTGGCTGAGGCTTCTCTGATTTTTCCAGCAACATGCATAAAATAGTATGAAAATCATTAACAATTTGAAGAAAATGCTGGATGAAAGCCATAAGCCAATTAAAGCCAATTGTACTAATTAATGGTGGAAGGAGATAAACCGAAGCTATGAATCATTTGATGAAAACAACTGTTTTTCAGAATTCAATTCAGAATTTCTCCCAAAAGATGAAATTTCGTGTGTGTGTGTGTGTGTGTGTGTGTGTGTGAGAGAGAGAGAGAGAGAGAGAGAGAGAGAGAATGATATTATACAGTATAATGTATAATATAATTTGAAGCCTGAGTAAAATATGACAGTCACAAAAATACGTATGCAATTGTATATGTGCATGTGCATGTACACATGTGTTGTGTGCATCTGAAGAAAGAACATGAAGAGTTCTTGGTTCTTTCTGATGGGTGGGATTTCACCACCCATCACTATCTTCTCTCAGCTCCTGAAGATTGACTAGATCTGTGTGTTATCAGAAAGTCTGTTGTTCTTCTTTTCCAGGCAGGAGAATTACCAAATAATGAACTGGGATTTTCCTTCTAAATAAATCATGGGCTTGATCAGCAGTTAAAGAAGTCTACTGTGTTGAGCCAAAAAACTCATTGGTGATTTGCTTCATTTTGATGCCCCTCTTGTCACTCTGATCCCTCTCTTCTTTTTCATGGCATTCCAATAAACGCTATTTTCGCAAATAAGTTTCCTCGCCCTCTGCATTGTATGAGTTGTCTTGAGCATCTAACTCTTCCTCCAGCTTTTCTGCCTTTTGTTCCATGTTGCTACTTAAACAGGACTTGACTGCTTAATTTATCTGCCGAGGGCCTCTGCCTCTCCTGCCCTCCTCCTGCCTTCATGTATTATAGATGGCTGGCCTGTCAGAAGGCCCAGCTCTTGGCCTCAATAATTGATGCACTGCAGCTTGTAGGTGCCTACCATAGTTATAGCATCAGCAGACTAACCACTTCAGATGGACCTCTTTATTCAAGGCAACTTGCAAAGGGAAGGCATGATAATGGTAAATAAATGAGCAAGCTGAAAAAGGCTTTAGAGTGCAAACTCGAACATACTGATTTATGCTAGTTTTCCCAATAAGGGCCATTCCAGCCTGGGGTAGAGAAACAAATCACACCCACCTGCCCAAATCAAGGTTATTCATAGAAGCCACAGCTTGTCACTAATTGGAGTACCTGAATAGGATATCTTGCATGTGTCTCTCCCTCTCCTTTCCTGACATAAAATGAAATACAACAGTAAGAAATTAATGAACTGGCACTCTGCCAACAATTCATGGTATTCAAAATCAGCTGCCTGAGCTGATTACTGCATTATGTGTAATGGGAGAGTTGACCGGAGGACACTTAGTTCTGTAATAGTCTTAGAAGAATGCCCTCCCCCCATTCTTTTTTGAATGCTTGTCCCAGATATGAAAGAGTCACAGAAGGTTCCGTATGAGGTTTATACAAGCCTGGAACACTCAGATTCACAGAAGATAATAATCTAGAACCAATGCAAGATGGAATTGCTTGAAAGTCTGCCATGTGCATGGCAAATTCCTGTAAGAATACAATTCTCCTTGAACAGGGTAATGGTCAGGGGTGGGCTGCTGGGGATTTGCAGGGGTTTGGGAGAACATCTAGCTAAGATTCTGTGCAGTTCTGAGAACCCCCAAATCCCACTCCTGGCTGGCCCTGCCCAACCCGCCCCTCCCTAGGAGTCCCCACGGAGCCTGTTTTGGATGCAGGTAATGCAGGGCACATGTGGAGGCTCAGGGAGGGCAAAAACGGGCCTACCGGAAGTTCAGGAAGGCTGGAAATGTCAGATATTGCCTACGTATGATGCCCCAGGCACCAGAAGGGGTTAAGTCTTCTAAGTCTACAGACATCCCATGTGACTGTATAAACCAATGAACTCCCTTATTGGAGTCATACCCACAAATCAATTGGATATCTTCCCTAATTCTTTCCATCCATCTCTGCGAGACAACAGTGAACTTCTCTCCCTCTCAACCTCTGAGTTATACAGTCAGGGTAATAAATGCAGCAGGACACCCTGTTCATTATTGTATATTTGTAAATAATAAAATAACTTTTAAACCTGAAACTGTATGGCTAAATAACTTCCGCATAGACTGAATGAGCACGACCATCAGTATATATCTGACAGGAAATGGGCCTGTTTCTGGCCTCCAGTGGGCCTCTGGAGCCTGGGGAGGCTGTTTTCGCCCTCCCAGAGGCTCGAGGAAAGCCTCCGGAGCCCGGGGAGGGTAAAAATGCCCCCACCCTGCTGTGGTGCAGGAGGCTGATGAGGCCACAACCACCATGGTCACACCCCTTGCTAAAAATGTTAAGCCTACCCCTGTTAATGGTCCATTTAGTTCAACATTTTGTGACATGTGGGAAACAACCAGCTGCTTTCGGGGAGTTCAGATAATTATCCTCTGCTGTTGCTCCATAGTAATTGGAATTCAAGACATGCTGGTTCTGACTGTGAAGGACACAGCAGCCATCCATCAAGTGTTGTAGCTAAGTCTTCTATGAATTTGTCCAGATGCCTAACTTAATGCCAAGAAGATCTAGTCTTATTCATCCAGAATGTAAGTTATGTAATAATCAATTTCAGTTCCAGAAAGGCAGATTCACCTGAAAGTTAGAAAAAGTTCCCTAACAGTAAGAGCAATTTAACTGTTCTTTTACTGTTTATCCTAGAAAGGTGGTAGATTTCTTTTCACTGGATATGCAAATCTAGACTACATAGACATCTGTAGGGGATCTTTTAATTTGAACCCTTACACTCTGTAGGGTTTTGAATGTGATGTCTAAATTAAGACCAACCAATATGGGCTGCAAAACCCCAATGAGATGAAGAATGAGATGAAGAAAGCTCAAACTCTTTGTTCCGATCCAGTAATCATCAAGAATTTTCCAGACCAAAGGATTTAGTGATTCAACGCAATAATTTGATGTTTGCACCTAATAGCAGTGAATTTCCCAGTCCTAACTTATACAGTTCAATGCACAAATTGCTATTCTTCAGATGTATCAAATGATCAAATCAGAAGGATAGTGTATTACATTGATCTCCAACTGTGAAGTATAAGTCTAAGACAAAACCATAAATTACTTTGGATATTTTCTAAATTGATTTTGTCTCATTTCAACAAAACATTCTAAAGGAGGAAAATATTTCTTTCCAAAGTATCACAATGAAATGAGAAGGAAACACAAGCAGGTTTGTAGCACTTTTCTAGGACTACCATACATCGACTGAAAAAAATTTGGAGGATGATCAGCAGATATTACCGTGTTTCTCCAAAAATAAGACCTTGTCTTATATTTTTTTGAACCCCAAAATAAGTGCTTGGCCTTATTTTCAGGGAGATCTTATTATTTTGGGGCACGTGGAGCAAAATGGGGCTCCTCTTGTTGTCTTACCTGATTTTCAGCTCTGCGTTTAAATATTTTCGGGGAGGGCTTATTTTAGCGCATGCGCTCAAAAGCCCGATTGGGCTTATTATCAGGGGATGTCTTATTTTCAGGGAAACAGGGTGGTAAATAGCCACAAAAAGGTCCATGTAAGGTTACTTGGATTTAGGCAGCTCAGATATGTTTGCCATAATTTTTCACAAGCATTGAAATTGTTAGCTTGAAGTGAAATACTAATCAGATCACAATTCTTGATCTAAGGTTTCAGTTATGGCTACTACCTCTCTCTCCCCCCTCCCTGCAATTATCAGAGGAACAGAAGAAACATCAAAGATGGATGGGCATGGTTCAGAACACAAGCTGTCCTTGCTGGCTCTTTTTAGAGATATTCCCAACGTGGATTTCTCTGTGTTCTTCATAGACTTCATAAAGACCTAAATGCTTGTGCTATTTAGAACCTATTGTTCTTACTATCTGAGCACAACATCTCTCTGGGTGTTCAATGGAGTTTGTCCCCAGTTAAAGGTAGATAGGCTATCGGTATATTCCCTGTTGTTTGCTTTTTTATGCGAGGAAAATAAGTCAACAATGGAGGCTCGAATAGTAAAAAGTAAAAAGAAAGAGCTTTCAAAAATAAATACTGGAGAGAATAGAGATATTTGAACTATAACTTTGGTGGAGAGGTAAGGACCGCAACTCTTTTCTTCCTGGTGCCTTCATTTCCTGGGTTAAATGGCTACTATGCGTTTGGGAGAAAACTCTTATTGAAGTTGCTTGGGAATTTTATTCTGAGACTACTGATCCCTGGTCTGGACTCACAATGGGAAACAAAGTCACAATTGACTATTCCCTGTTCCAAATTCCTAATTTAATTGGTCACGAATTCTTTATTCTCTATTTGACCTAATTTCCATCTCCTCCAGGATGAAATGAAATGTTTAATGGGACATGCCTTCTACTTTGTTGCCATTCAGTCGAGTCTAACCAGGTGCATTCTCATCTTTACAGTATTGTGATAGCACCTCTGAGAAGCAGATTTCAGAACCATAACCTTTCACTGTAGACAATACTAGTAGCTTTCCTCATCTCCTTTACTATGGAACAAAACTAACCCAAAGTTTGTTTAACCTGACACCTGTGGTTAAAACATAGCTATTCTTCCGACTTTTCTAATGCTAACCAAGATCCCTGCACCAGTGGTGGGATTCAAAATTTTTTACTACTGGTTCTGTGGGCGTGGCTTGGTGGGCATGGCATGGCAGGGGAAGGATATTGCAAAATCCCCACTTCCACTTCACTCCACTAATCTGCTTTCCAGGTCGGTTCTCCTGTGCAGGGCAACAAAAGAAGACCCAGCCGATCACCTGGGAGGCTGGGAGGCTGGGAGGCAACAAATAGATTGATTGAGTGCCCCAGCCTTACAGGCTAGGCCTCCCTGCAGCCCCCTGGAAGCCAAAACGGGGTGGTGGAGACTCCTGGAAGGGGAGGGGCGGGAGGGGCCGGGGCCAACCAGAACCAGAAAACCGGCCAACTGGTTTTCCAGAACCGGTCCGAACCAGCTGAATACCACACTGCCCTGCACTAATGTTTGAAAGCCAGTGGCATCTGATCACAGTTTTGCACCACTTGTATAATTCTAACTTCCAAACATTACCACGGTGATGTGGGATGAGACAATTGAAAAGCCTCCCCACCCAGTGCTGCTATAGTACCCTATGCAAGAAAAACCCTTGATCTTTCCTAAAGCATGAGGCTAGCTGTCCTGTTTTTCTTTTCTCTTTGTAGTTTTTGTAAATGAATTCAAAGCCACTTGTGTTTCATAGTGCCTCCTTGTGTGTGTTCCCGTGCCACCATTGGCCCACGCTCAAACGGTACAGGTGGAAATCAGTATCTAACAAGCAGCATCCTGCTGTGCATCTGTGCTTTTAAAACAAGATATCAAACTTTGTTCTTCTCAGCTGTCTCTTCTCCAGGTTTCCTCTCCACGCGTCAGCTCTCTGTTGCATCTAGAGCTAATTTGAAAGAAATGATGTGCAGAATTGAGAAAGCTTTTCTTGAAATCAAAATTCTGTTTGAATTGGTTCAAAACTGATACAGACCTGCTGTGCTGCTTCACTGAACTGGCTGTCTGGAAGATGTAATTAATAATAAGAACAGCCACCGCTTTTACTGAGGCCAGAATCCTTCCTTGTACGAACGACAACCTCTTGAAGCAGGAACATCCCAGCTGTGTGGATCAGCACATGTTTTACATGTGAGCAGTAGTCCCTTGTTCTGTTTCTAGAAATGTCTCCTATTAAGAGGCTAAGAAATATGACAGTTTCATGCTGTGGAAAACTGCTGACAGCCATGAGCTAAATGGGCTTATAGTTCGACTAGCATTCCTTCTTATAACTAGGTTTACAGGAGAATGTTTTCAGGCAATGATTTTCCTTTTCTAATGAAAGCATCTTCAATTACCAAGACTTCCATCAGGGTTAGAGGGTTACCTTCTCTCTGCTTCGGTTGGGTTGCATTAGGTTAGGTTAGGTGCAGTGGTTAGAATGCAGAATTGCAGATTAACTCTGCAGACTGCCAGCAGTTCTATTCTGACTGGCTCAAGGTTGACTCAGCCTTCCATCCTTTGGAGGTCGATAAAATGAGGATCCAGATTGTTGGGGGCAATATGCTGACTCTGTAAACCACTTGGAGAGGGCTGTAAAGCACTGTGAAGCGGTATATAAATTCTAAGTGCTGTTGCTATTGCTACATTGGTAAGGTAAAGGTAAGATATTCTCAACTAGGCTGGTTTTCAACCATCTTAAGTTTTTAACAATCTTCATCTGATTGAAAGTGACTGAAAGATGAACAAAGTATAATATTCTAGGTCCACCACTGTGTTTTGGAAGGGCCCCACGTTTCTCCAAATGGATCTCTTTTGCTTGTCTTCCAGTCCCGGCCTTTGCCTCTCCATCTAGCTCTTCCATTTAGATATTCCATGGGCCTTTTATGTTACTTGCTTTATCCAGCTTTAGAGAATTGACTTTGGTTTGTGATTTTCTGCTGGCTGCTCATCTAGTGCATGGGAGAAACAGTTTCACTCAATCTGGCTCAATCCTGGTTTTAACACAACTTGATTCTTCCTTGGAAGAAAGGGTCAGAGTAGCCTCAGAGTCCGAGCTGGGGCAGTTTGAGTCAATTCCTGGACTCAACTTGACCTGATATAGAAATGACTTGCAAATGAATTGGGAATGACTATAGTTGTCATATATTTTATGCATTCTATTTTTGTCATATATTTTATTCAGTCTATTTTCTGTGCTTTTCTTGTTCTGCTTTATTTCAACAAAGGAGAACGAAAAAGTACTCCATGCCAGGTTGAAATATGTGATCCTGTATGCAGATACAGTAGCATTATTGTTCATTTTAAAAAGTTCTTACAAAACCCTAATGAGAATGTTCTGAAATGAATAAATTTGCTTGGCAATAATGAGCTATGAGCCAAACTGGGATGGCTAAAAGCACCTTGTTAGAAACTAAGAGACAGTGAGTTCTAGTTTTGCCTTAGGCACAAAGTCACCTCTCAACACCCAGCCAACACTTACTCGAAGGAGCACACACAAACACACAAATCTATAGAGCACCTTACCTAAATGGACCATCAGCTATAAACAAAATGAAGAATTATAGCAGAAGCTTAGCACTTCCTCCTTTCACATTTCTGCTTTGCATCGTTCATAGTCTTTCATTACATAATGTGATTAAAAAAACAGGATAGAGTACCATTCATTTTTACTAAAAAGAATACAGAAAGGTAGCTATTGCCTGTTTAAAAGCTATGGCAAATTTCTTGGTTGGTTGGTGGTTAGTTCCAACAAAGGTGTCCTACCTTACATGTAAAGGCAAGTGACTGAATGAGATCTACATGCTTCTCTTTTGCCTGATAACTTATTTGAAGTAGACTCAGATCATGAAAAAGAAGAATCTAGCAGGATAAGAGCAGAAGAAATGAGAACAAGCGATGACAGGTTGAATTCACCGGCAGATTAGCTGCCTTTCATTGAAGCTACTTTGTGCTTAACTTTTAATACTAATGCACGAGAGGAGGCACTTGCTGAGGAAAACAAATATATGGATATAAGAAGAGGATTAAAAGTTATCTTCAGCTTTCAGTTTCTACTGCAAATGCCCTCAAATGATGTGAAGCAACTCTACCTTGAAAAGAAGGAACTTGCAAGGAAGGATTGGAAGGTATGAGATGGTTTATGTGCTTTTCCTTGCATCATCAATATCTTTTGCTTTTACATTTATGCAAACATCAGTCTGTTTGCCTATTTAATTCCATATTCTGCTCTCTGGTTGGTATTTGATTCTCTAGAGCCCAGGCCAGGATCCTTCCCATCACCTTTCACTATATGCCAGAGACCAAATCTAAGATTTTTTAACATTCAAAGAAAGCACTGCTCCCTAATTAAATGAATATTCCCTCACATACAAAGGGGCTATCTTAATTTTACTGACAATCCTAAGAAGCTTTTCTGAAGTGTTGCACTGCTGGGTTCTTCTAATAGAGAAGGATGTCCAATTGCAAAGCAAGATAGATATTTTGTAAAATATATGAGCTACCGTACATTCCCACCTCCAACCTTTTAAAGGGAACATAACTCATTCCTTGCACATTAGCAATGCACAGCAATACACTTCAAGGTTTCATATTCTTTTCTATCTTTAATGAAAACCCCAACCTCCCACAACCTCCATTTGAGTCACCAAGTGTCATCAGCAAATATGCTGAAGTGCTCTTTCAAGATATTTCAAAGATATGAAGTCCTGGAAAATTATTGCTTTGCAAAACTGATGCAATCCCTTTGGAAAAAGAAAATGAGACCTTTGCTTTCATTTTCAGGTGTGATAGTTACAGATAATCCACTCCAGACATTAACTCATCCTTCTGCCTCCTGGATGATTTTTCATGGGTTTATAGGCAGCCACAAGTTAGCTTTCTGGCAACTTGATTCAGACTTCCCCACCCACAAAAGTTGACTTTCTTCTGGGAGCACTGCCAGCTGAACGTGTTTGGTGTGATTATCTGGTAAGGGGAAAATCATCCATAACAATTGCTCTTTCAAATCAGGTTGAAATGCGATTGGAAGAATGCGTGGAACAGGTGGAATTTGGAAATCAATCTGAATTTTTCATTGGAGATGCTGCTTGTATTCCAGCTTCCAGATTTATGGTTGGTTATAGAGACTTACTCAAACACTAGTGCTGTCTAACCTCCGGATATTGGTTTATAAATTTTCTTTCTCCTTTAAGACTAGTAGCACTTTGCAACTATAATTCTCCCAAAAGGCAACATCAAATAGCAAACATGACTCACAGGTTTCCCACAGCTCCCAAATTCCGAGTAGGCCAGAGTACTCTCTTATTAACAAATTTCTCCTCAATGCCTGGCATTTGGAGACTCTGTCAAAGAAAGACAGATTGATATAGTTTGATTTGAATCATAAGGATCAAATGGGAAGGGCATAATTGGCAGGAACTGATTAAAAGCTGGGGATGGGATTTTACTCATTTGTGCTGGACACAATCACACTAGGCATATTTGGATCTCCCTATAGCCACATTATTGCATAGGTCCCTATTCAGAGACCCAGAGAAATTGCTTATCCTTCCTTCTCCCAACAATGTTAAACTATAGTCAATGTGCAGTCCAGATGAGGACATGGGAGAGATAATTCAGTGCCAAATAATTCAGAGCAAAAGTTACATTTATAAAACAAACCGGCATTGAGGGAAATGCAAGCGGGGAAAAAAGTCTTCCATCCTTCCGGGGTCAGTCAAATGAGGACCCAGATTGTTGGGGGCAATATGCTGACTCTGTAAACTGCTTAGAGAGAGCACTGTGTAAAGCACTGTGAAGTGGTATATAAGTCTAAGTGCTATTGCTATCTTGGAGCAAAACCTATAAAAAGTATTTGAGATCTCCAGATCTATAAATAGAATAGAATAGAATTTTTTATTGGCCACACAAGGAATTAGTCTTGGTGCATATGCTCTCAGTGTACATAAAAGAAAAGATACATTCGTCAAGAATCAAAAGGTACAACACTTAATGATAGTCATAGGGAAACTGTCAATATAAATTTTAAGGATATTGGCAACAAGGTTACAAGGTTCTTCTCTTCTCCATAGTTGAAACAAAAATCCTATTAGATTCAATGAAAAATGGACTCCTGTATATTTAGAAGTTTAGTCTAACAAACCAAATTGGTCACTGAACATAGTGAATCTTACTCTAAGACAGCGATCTCCAACCTTTTGGGCACCAGGGACCAGTTCTTCGGAGGGCAGGTTTTACGCAGATGGGGGGGGGGGCATGGTTTCACACACTGCCTGGATCCTACATGTGCATGGATAGGGCTTTGCTTGCTTGCACAACCCAGTTCCTGGTGGGCCGTAGCCCAGTGCTGGTCTGAGGCCCAGGGGATCCCAGCTTTAATGGGTGTATTGAACAGTAAGAAGTTCCATTAGCAGAACTTAACAAGTTCTGGCTCCAACTGTTGTAGATTAATTAGATACAGGTTAACTGAAGAAGGATCACTGGAGATGTTTGTAAGATTGTGGTTGTTTACAAAAAATATAAATGAACCTGAAGAAGTTGCACAATAAAGTAGCTGAGACAATGCCTCAGATCAGATTGCCAGATAGATAGTTCAGCAGGCCCAGATATTTCCTGCCTTTGTGTTACCTTTTCAGGTTTTCTCTCTTCTTCCCTCCCTCTCTCCTTCTCTTTCTCTCTCTTTTTTAATGGCCTTCCACTTTAGGAGGCAGGTAGACCCTTCAGATGCCAGTATCTTGCATTATTGACGTTCTATAGGAAAACCTGGAAAGTCAACTTCTTTGTGCTAGAAAATCATAAACCTACAATCTGCATTCAAGGATCTCTCTTTCTCTTTCTGTTACACTTATTCTGGGGAAGAGCAATCTTGCTGATGAGTTGGTTTTAGTATCAGTTTGAAGTGCTGATACACAGTTTTTAAATCTGTAAATAATATGAGACGAGATTATTTGAAGGGCCGCCTACTGTATATGAGATTGGCCCTGAAAGCAATGAATTCTGATCTCACTTTAAGATCCATCAGATTATCAAGGACTAGAGACATCTGTGAGCAGAGCTTTAAAACTCATTGGTCCTCATTGGCATTTGCTAGATGGCTTCATGTGATGTGGTGAAAATTATTCTCAGCACAAAGTAATACTGGACACTTCCATGCTGAACACTATTTCTTAAACTGCCAATACCTCTTCCCCTAGGAAGCTCATCAATAGACGTCTTATTCTACTCCTCAGAAGTTAAATTATTTTTTACTGTTCATTTAGTTGAAAACTAAACAATTATTTCAACATCTAAGTTCAGAGCTAAAGCAGAACTGCCTCTAGCTTGAAAATGGTTATCTGATTGGCTAGCTAGACTATTAACATCAGAAACTGTGATAATTGCACTGTAGTAAGGGAAAAAAAACATCCATCTCCAGTAAAGGATCAGTTTTTATTGATTTTAGTTTGCCACAAATACACGAAACTTAATCTTTAGTCTCTGTTTTCCCGGTAATAGCTGATCAGAAGATATAAAATGTCCTTTCAGATTTTCTTACCCAGAACAATTGCTGTGCATATTTTACTTGAACTGAAAAAATGCATTATATTGGACTGAGTTTAACTTTATTTGGAATGCTGAATCTATTGTTATTGCCTTCTCTTAATTTTTTCCTCATCTCTACCCTTCTCATTATAACCTATTATCCTTCATTCTCATCTTTTCTACTACCTTCTCCTATTGGTATCTTATGATTATACCATATTACCTTGTTGTTTGTATGTACCTGAGAGCTTATGCACTGGAGACAAATTCCCTATTCTATTCTATTCTATTCTTTTTTTTTTATTGAAAAAGTTTTTCAAATACAATTTTCCCCCCTTTCTCCCCCCATCCCCCACATATTATACATTTAAATCATATAAACTATCAAATGCATTTCCCCCTTCCCTCCCCATCCCTCCCCAACCTCCCCTTCTCCCTCTTCAGACTTCCACTGTATGAATCTATTATAACTACAAACACAATATATATTATTCAACCCCTTCATATTCTATCCCCTTTACTCTAATCAGCATAATCATATTTGTCTAATCTCCTTCAGCTGAAAGCTATATAATATTTTCTAGTTTGATATTTATTTTGTATATAGTCAATCCATTTTTTCCATTCTTGCACATAATTCTCTTGTGTATGGTCTTTTAAGAAAGCAGAAATCTTCGCCATCTCTGCAAATCCGGCCATCTTCTGGGTCCATTGATCAATAGTAGGCAGGACATCTTTCTTCCAGTATTGGGCGACCAACAATCTAGCTGCTGTCACCATATACAATATCAATTTTGTTTCCCCCCTTGTAAAATCCTTAACTATACCCAATAAAAACAATTGTGAAGAAAATTGTAGCATTTTCTTCAAAACGTTTTGCATAACCCACCATATTTTTGTCCAAAAAGCCTTCACTTTCTTACAAGTCCACCATATATGATAATATGTAGCATCTAAACAATCACATCTCCAACATTTTGGTTGAACATTAGGATACATACATGACAATTTCTTAGGATCTAAATGCCACCTATAAAACATTTTATAAAAATTCTCCCTCAAATTCTGCGATTGTGTAAATTTAACATTCTGGACCCATATTTTTTCCCAAGTATTCATCATGACTGGTTCTGTAAAATTTTGTGCCCATTTAATCATACAATCCTTAACCAGCTCTTTTTCTGGGTCCCTTTCTAGCAAAACATTGTAAACTCTCTTAATCTATTCTATTCTATTCTATTCTATTCTATTCTATTCTATTCTATTC
>WNWU01000041.1:14430149-14444200 GCA_012654045.1 Ptyas mucosa | reverse complement strand
TCTATTCTATTCTATTCTATTCTATTCTATTCTATTCTATTCTATTCTATTCCATTCCATTCCATTCCATTCCATTCCATTCCATTCCATTCCATTCCACCCATCCCATCCCATACCATCCCATCCCATCCCATACCATACCATACCATACCATACCATACCATCATGTCTACCATTTTTCTACATGATATTAAAAGGGTATATTTCTAACTATAGTCAGATTGCACATTTATTAAATGATCACTTGTGATTTTAGGTTATTTTTACAGAATGTTATTAAATGTGTATTTGAAGTTGGATACTCAGAAATTATTATTTATTGTAGAATATATGAAATCAAAATAATAAAGAATGGAGTGTTAAGTATTACAGAAAATTATTCTTCAAAGTTTTTTGGTGATGAAAAGAAGGTCAAGACCCATTTTCTGTCATTCCCATATGCACGATACAGGATAAAGGGTTGAAGTTCCAGGAAACATTATAATGGTAAGAACAGTTCAAGAGTTAAATCAGTGTTCCACAGAGATAATTTTGTTGTCTGCATTTAAGGAGAGATCAGCCTGTAACATATTGTGGATGCTCTAATTTCTGACCAAGAGCTAAATGGCCTAAATGACTCTCTGTGTAAGCATAATAGTCAAAACTATATTCTGCAGATGCTCTACTGTAAACTTTGTGTCCCAAAGGTTGCCTTAGTAGATCCACAACCACAGGAGAAAGCTACTTGGTATTTCCTTTACTATTTGGAATTATAGGGAGTTGAAATTCAAAATGTCAATGGGTCACCAATTTGCTTATCCTTGTTTTATTTTGGAGTTCCCCTCATTTCTATGATGTGTCAGGAGGGTTATTGTGCAAAAATGTTGAAATGCTTTGTGGAATCATGTTCAGTTTTAAGCATCAACGACACCAGATTAATTAGTCTAGAGACAGATATACAGTGTCAAATGTTGGACTTTTTCATTCTTGCTCATAAGAAATGCAAGTATCATGGGAAATGGAAAACCAACCAAACTGAAGAAATTACTATTCTCTTTTGAGGGTGAAATCACACTCTCTGTGCTCTGTGGAAAGAAAGTGAGGAGGCAAGAGGACAAATGACTGTATCT
The DNA here is from genome assembly GCA_012654045.1 of Ptyas mucosa. Lineage (NCBI taxonomy): Eukaryota > Metazoa > Chordata > Lepidosauria > Squamata > Colubridae > Ptyas > Ptyas mucosa. The sequence goes on along the minus strand of WNWU01000041.1, from coordinate 14,443,091 downwards.
CTCCATCCATCCATCCATCCATCCATCCATCCATCCATCCATCCATCCATCTATCCTTTTAGTGACAAATCTAGGGCTGGAACTTGTGCAACACTCAATTCTTCCTAGCTCAGAAGGCATGCAAATTACTTCCTAGAGAAGTCAGTAGTCAGAAGAAGCTATCTTACTTTCTTTCATCTTATTTTGAAAAGGATTTTTAAGAGGTTTTGAGTCAGATACTGGCACATGAATCAGATTGACTTTATTACAATCACTGATCAGAGCTGTATACAGTTTTATAATAGCTATTACAGAGATCAAACAGAAATACATTAAACATTCTGATTAAATTAGAAAAGACATGAAACAGACATAAAATACTAGTACTGAGTTGCTAAAAAGTTAATACTTAAGATTAAATCAATAAATTATAAAACCACTTTGCAAAGCTACAAAAGAAAAGAAATCTACTTTCACTTCTAGAGTAATATACAATAAACCTAATATAACATTAAACTTAGATAAATTGCTAAATCGTATCATCTCTTTCCCATCAGATTGAATAATAGTTATCAGATCTCACTTTTGGCTTCCTAGTAATAATAAGCTTTGAAACAAGATTTAGAATGGTGCCAACTTTAAAGGTGAACTGCTCAGAACTGTGGAAAGGACTGTGTTGTGGGGACAGTTAGCTATGCCCTTTGGGATGAACACCCTTTGAATGGTGCAGGAGTATGAATAGATTTCCAGAAAAATTGCAGACTACAGGAACCATTTGTGCTTCAGTCTGTAATGCAGACAACACAGACTCATCCCCAACAGCCTACATCTGTGTTTAACAGTGAAAGGACACAGGGTAGAAAACATCCTGCAGAATGCTCAGCTCCACAACACAGTCTTTTCAGCAGTTCCAAGAAAGCTCCACACCCATTTGCACTACTCAGGTGACCCTGAGGACACAGATAAACCACCAGGTGGCCTCAATGACTCTCTAAAAGACTGCAAATGACCAGCTGTCTGCAAGGGATATAAATCCTTCCAGTCCCCACTATTCAGTCAGAGCTGAAGAAGCTTCTTGGATGAGAAGTGAAACATCTTCAAAGAAAAACAAGAAAGTCCAATTGCCTCTTGAAGAAGCACCTTTGGGACAACCATGACCTGGATGACTGAGAATTTCCATAGACAACTTTTAGTATAAATTCCAGAGCCTTTCTGTGCAATCCAATAAAAGGGCATAGACAAGCTAGAATATGGAATCATGAGGCTGGAAGGGATCTCCAATATCTTCTAGACCAACCCTCAGCCCAAGGCAGAAGTCCTTATTGTGCCTAGCATATCGGCTGTGATTCTTAACAGATTAACAGAGTTGGAAGGGACCTTATAGGTCATCTAATCCAACCCCCCACTCAAGCAGGAGACCTACATCATTTCTGACAGATGGCAGTCCAATCTTTTCTTGAAAATCTTGAGTGATGAAGTTCCCACAACTTCTGAAGGCAAGCTGTTGCATTGGTTGATTGTTCTCACTGTCAGAAAGTTCTTCCTCTTTTCTAGGTTGAATCTCTCCTTGGTCAGTTTCCATCCATTATTCCTTGTCTGGCCTTCAGGCGCTTTCAAAAATAGCTTGACCCCCTCATCTTTGTGGCAGCCTCTCAAATATTGGAACACTGCTATCATGTCTCCCCTGGTCCTTCTCTTCACTAGACTAGCCATGCCCAGTTCCTGCAACTGTTCTTCATATGTTTTAGTCTCCAGTCCCCTAATCATCCTGATTGTTTATTCTGCATTGCTGCATTCCTAAAGGATTTATGCAACTTTCAACAAAGCTGTGGAAGGTTGATCTCATGGCTTGGGAGATTACTAGCATTCTTACTGTAGGAAGGTTGCTAGAAAAATGTGAACAGAGCTAGATGTATGGCATGCCAACCCTTACTTCATCTGGTCTTTTTGTAAATATAGCTGAGATCAGTTATCTTTATAGATAAATTAAGAGTTCAATATAAGATAAATGTTACAAATAAATACATGAACAAAGAGGTTTAGGGGCATTACATGCTTAACTTTGGTGCTAATTTTATAAGCAAGTGGCTTTTTAATGATACTCATTTAATCACTTTAATCATCGCACCACTGTCCTAATCCAACTACTAAAAGAAAAAGTATATAGCCACATAATTTGCCACTGGGAGCTTGGAGTCCTCATTTCTAAAGGCCAACTTTCAAACAGGCTGCCTGTGGTTGGTTGTGCGGGAGATAAAAGAACCTAGAAAAGAACTGTGAAATCTGTGCAAACGTATATCAGAAGAAAGTAGCTCAATCAGAAGACATGCAATGCCGGATTTCAATTGATTAAAACATGTGCACGCACACACACACACGAAACAACCAAGTTATGTTTTGCATAGTGTCTCACAGATGGTAACATTTTCAATAAATGTTACAAAAAGTGCAGTACAGCTAAATTGGAACATTAAATTCGTGTCCGTGTGACACCTGTTAGAATTGACAGAGTGAGGCCGATGCAGAAAAGATGTCTTCTTCCTTTTACCTCTTTGGCAGTGACTGCAGCCCTCCTCCAAAGAAAAAAGAGGCCATAGATGCTACCTAACAGATGTGACTGTCATTCCCAATCTAGGCTGCCTTTTGTCATGGAGGGTGAGCTGGGTCAGCAGGGCTGAATGGCTCCCTCTGCCTGCCCAGGGATCTTTCCCTCCCACCTGCTCAGCACTCCTTTTCCTTTAATATTTCAAACGCTTCCCACCCTCCAATCTTTGTCAAATTTTCCCCTGAATTTTCCCCTGCAGTGAAGGGGTGTCTATGCAACTGATTATGTCTCTGATTTTGCTTAATCTGTTGAAATGCAGAACTTCCCTGTAGAAGATAGGCTTAAGATCCAGAAGGATCTCAACAGCCTTGAACACTGGGTCCTACCCAATAAAGTGAAATTCAGTGGTGAGAAAAGTAAGGTTTTATACTTAGGCAAGAAAAACCAAAGGCACAGGTATAACTAGGTGGTACCTGGCTCAATAGCAGCAACTGTGAGGGGGATCTACCATAGGAGTCCTAGGGCACAACCACTTAAAGAGCCTTGGTAGTACAGTGGTCTAAAGCACCCTGTTATTAACACCAGCTGCCTGCAATTATTGCAGATTCGAATCTCATCAGGCTCAAGGTTGACTCAGCCTTCTATCCTTTCTAAGGTAGGTAAATTGAGGACCCAGTTTGTGGGGGCAATAAGCTGACTTTGTATAAATATACAAAACTACGAAGGCTATTGCTTAACGCATTGTAAGCTGCCCTGAATCTCCGGAGAAAGGGGGCATATAAATCAATTAAAAAAAAATTAAAAAAATATGAGCCAGCAATGTGCTGCAGCTACCAAATAAGCCAATGCAGTCCTAGGCTGCATATTAATAGACGGATAGAATCAAAATCACATGAAGTGTTACTACCACTTTAAAATGTCTTGGTAAAACCAGGCTTGGAATACAGCATCCAGTTTTGGTCTTCATGATATAAAAAAGGTGTTGAGATCCTAGAAAGAGTACAGAGATGAGCAACAAAGATGGCTAGGGGACTGTAGGCTAAAATACATGAAGAACGGTTGCAGGAACTGGGTATGTATAGTTTAATGAAAAGAAGGACTAGGACTAGTCTTCCTGCTGTCTAAGGGGCTATCAAATGACTTATTTTGCCAAAAATTCCTTGTAAGACTGTGCCACTGTTTTCCCACTGATTTCTGAGAATCCTATTGTGTAGTAGCAAAAGAACAACAAGATAATAGTGAAGAAACAAGCCTTTGTCATATTTATGGAACTGTCTCTCTTTAGTTGTATCTACCCATCCTATTACTTCTGACAGAAGAGGCATGCTCTGGCTCGCATCTGGCAGGAGCCAGGAAGACAGTCTTTTCTATCGTGGTACCTGCCCTCTGGAGCATCATACCCTGGAGATCAGACACATCCTAACTCTGCTGGCCATTTGCAAGGCCTTGAAGACCTGGTTTTGTCATTGAGCATGGAGGCCTGGAAGTGTGAGGAAGCCCATTGTATTTATATTTTTGCTGTATTGTTTGTATTCTGTTTTTAAGTGTTATTAACTACCCTGAGTCATGTATTTTGAGTTGGGCAGCCATATTACATACTTAAATACAGACTACTTTTCACTCTTCAATTCCTCAAAAACAGATGGAAGACGGCTTTTATTATATCCACTGCAGCTGTGGTGCTAAGAACAACAAGCAGTAATTATTGTCCTATCCTAGGTTGATGCAGATCTTGAAGAAATAAAATTCTTTCATCTCCTCCTCTACCTCATGTTGGGTGCATTTAATCAAATGTGGGGGGGGGGTCTTTTGGTTCATATGAGGAGACCTATGATTCCAACAAGCTTCTTTTCCTCTTGAAAAATTTGCTCAGTTATGGCTGGCTGGGAAATTCTGGAAATTGAAGTCCAGACATCTTAATGTTGTCAATACTGAGAAATACTGCTCAGTGGAACGTGGAATAAGAAGTCTCCAAAATGTATTAAGAGCCTACAGCCTTTTGTTCCAACACACAAGAACATGTTAACTAATGTTTCCAGGTGAAACTCCCCAAATACACATACAAGTAATGTTATAGCGCAGGGATGGGCAACTGTGGCCCTTTTACAACCTGTGGACTTCAACTCCCAGAATTCCTGAGACAGCCAAGCTGGCTCAGGAATTCTGGGAGTTGAAGTCCACAGGTTGTAAAAGGGACACAGTTGCCCACCCCTGTTATAGTGTAATCAATTTCAAACAGTGCAGTTGCCTTGGCTTATACATATTTACTCATTTATACATTTCTAAGCAAGGGCAAATTCCTCATACATTTACCTTTGCACAAGCACAACCTACTATAGGATTTGTCCCATTAATTCTAGCAGCTGTTCTTTAAAATATTCCCAGAAAATTAATGGATATATCAAAGAAGCAAACAAACACACACTTTCTCTAATGGTAACAGCATTGGGTGCAGCTGTGCTTATTAGTAGCCTGCATCCAAGCGATTTTCAGCAGCTTCTGAATTGTTAATTTCTAATAACACTAGACCATCAAAGTATTATCATAGGTGGGTTGCAAAAATCTGGGCAACTAGTCAATGACAACAGAGAAGTGGTATCTGGCACATCACTTTGCTATCGTTTAGTTGTGATTTTGGATTTTTCAGCCCAAATAGTAAAACTTGTTTCTTCTTTGTTTTTATTTTGTCATTCCATATCTGAAAGCCTGCCATAAAAGAACAATGTCACATAATAGCAGGGATGTCACACAGGGGGGTAGATGCGTCACACACAGGCTCCGCAAAGGCAAAAAACGCCATGATACGTCAATGATATATCATGTGATGCAATTGAGTTTGACACCCATGCATAATAACAGAATTGGAAGAGATCTTCTAGTCCAACCCCCTGCTCAGTCGGGAAACCCTATGCCATTTCAGTCAAATGGTTGTCCAATCTCTTCTTAAAAACCCCCAGTGTTGGAGCACCCACAACTTCTGGAGGCAAGTCATTCCACTGATTAACTCTTCTAATTGTCAGGAAATTTCTCCTTAGTTCTAGGTTGGTTCTCTCCTTGGATTAGTTTCCATCCATTGATTCTTGTCCTGCCTTCAGGTGCTTTGGAAGATAGGTTGACATCTTCCCCAATGCCTTCTTCCTCTCACTTTGTATCTCTCAGTTCTCTGCAAGCTTCCCTTCAAGAATACAACCAAGGTTATACTGTACAAGTTGTCTTTGGAGTTAATGCAAGGTTGTGCTTCCTAAGAACTGTTCTCTGCTAACACAGAAGAGTCTAGAAATTTTGAATTACTAGAAGCCTTTTCTGTTTTCTACCTCCAGTAATTATTATGCAGTCAACAAACAGACACTGATGGCAGATAGGCCAAGGCTTGAATGTGGAGAAAACCTGTTGCTTTTTATTTTGCCGATTATGTCCTTTGTGAATGATAATAATGAGCTTCAGATCTTGACTGGCTGGTAAAACTGGTTTGGTTAACTTTTTAACCAAAATGTCTTGGTGGTGCAGTGGTCAGAATGCAGTACTGCAGGCTACTTCTGCTGACTGCTAGCTGTCTGCAATTTGGCAGTTTGAATCTCACCAGGCTGAAGGTTGACTCAGCCTTCCATCCTTCCGAGGTCAGTAAAATGAGGACCCAGATTGTTGGGGGCAATATGCTGACCTTGTAAACTGCTTAGAGAGGGCTGTAAAGCACTGTGAAGTGGTATATAAGTCTAAGTGCTATTGCTATTTTTAAAAAACAGTTCTTTCTTATCCTGCTTATCCTCCATTAAGGCCTTGCCTTTTTAGTTAAATTATTAAGAAATAATGTAATAATTTGGGGGAAGATCAATTGGTTAGAGTATTTAACCCCCCCCCCCACCTGATGCTCCCCAGATGTGTTGGATTATAAATCAACGCTAATTATAAATTAGCATTGAGAGGAGGCTGGAGAGTATCTGCTTAGGAAGGCTGTTTTAAAGCTGGAAACTGGCAGACAGACCTTGCAATCCATTGTCTAGCACTATATTGCAGTAATGGACCATCAGGAAGAGGAAGAAATGGTAAGACAGCGAATAAAAACTACAATAAAATTCAATAATTATCATACTGCTGTGGTCAAAGCATAGCAATATTTTATAAACTCTAAAACCAAACTTAGCTAGGTTAAGAGAAAATCACAATGGTTGAATAATAACTATAAAGAAGATGGATTTTGGTGGCTTGGAAATATGACTAGATGGCATGTTATCAGCTGCAGCTTTATAATGAGACGAATATAACAAAACATCTCTTGCCTGTCACATCTACCCGAGCCATTAGAGTGGGGAGGCAATGAAATGCCGTGGGTCCCATCTCCGAGGGAGATACACCTGGTGGGACCCAGAAGAAGGGCCTTTTCCGTGGTGGCTCCCTCTCTCTGGAACATCATTCCGCCAGAGATTAGAATGGCCCCCATCCTAATTCTCTTCTGGAAGGTGCTGAAGACCTGGTTCTGCCAGCAGGCCTGGGGAACCCAGAGCGGGATGGAACCCATTAAATGGCTCGTGTGATTGGCTGTCGCTGGCACAGGAAGTGGGCTTCAGGGGTGATTTTATTACATTATTTTATTTAATTTTTTTTATAAGATTCACTGTTTTTTAAATGTGTTTTTAAATATTCTGTAAGCCTCCTTGAGTCGCCATGGGTGAATAAGCAGCAATATAAAACTAATAAATAAATAAATAAACATGGGGTAATGTTTCGGGAACTCCTTCAAAGCAAAGTCTTTGTTCAGAAGATTTGCCTTGAAATTTACTGTCAAGAACCACTGAGATAGGGCTAGAAATCTGTTCTAAAGTTGGAAACTGTTATTTGACTTAGATATCTAGCCAGCTTAAAAAATGATGAGTGACTGCTAGTAAGACAATTTTGGATTTGACAGCCAGGTATGATTGGGCTTCTAAATCCTTGACATGCTGTTTAAGGGCAGTCACTGCACCATCATATCATACTATCATCAGGGCCATATTAGGCCAGAGTCTACAGTACTTCAGTTTCTCAAGTAATGTTCATCCTTAAGATGAAAGTCATAATTTAAAATCAGAGGTGTCAAGCCCACATGGAGAAAAATATGAGTTTCAAGTTTGGTCACTCCAGCTTCATGGTGTAAAACCATGTTAGGAGCAGATCATGTGATCTGAAAGATGTTCCTTAGATTGTATCTTCTCTAAAAGGGTGAAGGAATTGTTCAGTCCTAATTGGGTTCCAAACAAACAAACAAACAAACAAAACGTGCCTGCATGTTAAATGAAAATAATTCTAGCTCAGCACTTAGTAATACCTCTAATGTGATAAAAGGACTGCAAGGATATTGCTAATTTCTGTGCATCATGAACAACTTATTTAATTTGTGCTCCGCATTGGCGAGTAGCATCAAACAACACCTCTAAATGCTCAAAGTTTTAACTTGCTTGTTTGAGTGCTTATTTCGTCACTGGCCATGACTTTGGGGACACTTAGTAAAAAAAATAAAAGCTTTGTTTTTGCTTAATTCATGCTGAATGCTTCTGTACTATATCTGCAGCTAAAGTATGTGAAACTCACTTTAGTCCAGTTGGTGTTTGAAATAATAGCATGTAGGAACATTGCAGTATGTCTAACCTTCAATTTTAAGGGACCATAAACTGGATTATTATTCATTTTTTGGCCATAAGAGAATTGATGTACAAATTGAAGAGCAGTGATGCCAAGATGTAGCCTTGCCGTGCTCCTCTGCATTTCCATCTCCTAATTGTTCCCAATGTATTTTCTCCATATTGTCCTCATAATCCTCAGATCTCAAGTGCTTTCATTATATTTTTGTCTTTGCCCAGCCCAGCCTAGCTGAAGTGCAGAGAATGCCAATGCTTATTCTTTCTGCTAAGATAACTGATGGTTGAGTGAACTACCCACAGGGCTTATAGTCCTTTGTAATTTAACAAATGCCTTTTGTTACAATTTCTTTTTCATTTTCAACCAGTGTTACCTTGGATATAATTTTTTTCCCCCAACCCATGTATTCAAGCAAGGTACCCTGAATGAAATCCATGCCCAGGGCTATCAGATTTAAGTAGCAAAAGTCCAAATGATCACTAGGTGGCAACAATGGTCCACTCGAGGTTTTCAGCTCAGAAATGGTAGTCCTATTCAAGCATGATTTCTTATTCAATAGATTTATATCCTCTCTTTCTCTTCAAGGACAAGCTAACTTGCACTGAGATTTCCCTTCTCTTTATCCCCACCATAGCAAATCTGTGAGGAAAGATGGGCTGAGAGAAAATGGCTGGGCCAAACTCACCCTGAAAATTACCATGGTCTCCCCTACCCTAGTCCATTACTTTTCCATAGACCCACACCACACATTAGTGCTATACCTATTCAGATTGCCCATGGATCCCATTTAAATATTGTTACACTAACTGAGCCTTCACCAAACAAGACTCTCTGGATGTTCTGGGACCACATCTCTAAAATTCCAGCTAGTGTAGAATTCTAAGAATACTCTTCTAGTGCATCTGGAAGGCATCAGGTTGGTGAACTTTACTCAAACTGCCAACATCTCTCCACCAGAAGTATTTCTGGTAAATGCCAAGGACTTCTCTGGGAACTTTCTAGGCATACAACACATAAATTATGATATAAGCCTTCTATGTAGAAAGTAATTTTCAGCTAAAGTTACTTAGTTATACACGGTGGGAAAAACTGCCCAGATTTAGAAAATTTCTTTTGCACAATTTTTAATAGCCATGAAGGGGCGATGTATCTCGACATTTTAAGAATATAGAAATCATCAGGGAGTTTATGATAGCCTTCCCAAGCAGGTCTGTCTCTGATTATAGGGCTCATCATCCTTACCCTTGGTTTGATTAGGTGATAAAAGATGTAGTTCCAAACAACTGGAGAGATTCAAGATGGAGAAGAATGGTATGTAGCAGAGATTCCTAACCTGGGGAGGAGTGGGGGTGGGGTGGGGGTGTTGCAATGCCATCACAGGGGGTCCATATGGCTTGAAGAAAAATTATGATTTAAATCTTGAGTTAAGTCTTGGGGGGTCTGTGGCCACGAAAGGTATTTAAAGGGGTCCATGGTGAAGAAAAGAACCACCAGTCTATAGTGTTTGAATCTGGAAATATTAATTCTAATTGTTTTGTGCTGGAAAAAGTTTGTAGTCTGGTTCTCACCCCATCCTCCATTCTTATCCAATGGGTATTATGTTAATAATTTACAGAAACAAGAAATGAAAAGCTGGTTGGGAAAAATGACTTTATGTGTAGTTGTTTGCTTTTGATGTAAATTTTTGATGTATTTTTAAAAAGCTTTTAGAACTTTAAGTAAGAGTATTTAGTTTATGAACTGGAAAACAGCCTTGTTATTTTCCCTGGCAATGTGCTGCCAAAAATATTTTTAGTCATCCTGGATGAACAATTGCAGAAACAATGAACACAAGTTTTTCATTTATTACATTTCTGCTTGGCCTAATTAAAAAGCATTAAATCCTAAAACACCACTCTACTCCATTTGAGGCTGTCATTTTTTTAAAAAAAATTAAGGTTAATCGGTGTACGTTCAAGCATGCTACATGAATGCTGATTTTTCTTAAAGTTTTTTTTTTAAATAATTGAAATTCATGGCACAATTTCCTGATTCAACTGAGTTGGCTATTTTATAATACCCGTTATATCTGCTGCTATATTTTCTAAAAGCTCTGGGATTAGGGAATATTTATCAGGTCCCTTTGGAGAGAAAACTATTTTGATAAAATAAACTGGGCAAGCACAACGCATTAAAAAAGCCTTTGTCTATCCAGAGCACTTCAGATAGGTTTCATATCCCACAAACTCCCATTCCATACTTCTCTAGCCTTTTTGGTCATTAATTGCTGTGGCTGAAGATGATGGGAATTAAAGTCCAACGTATCATCAGGCTGCGGAACAATTACTAAAAAGCACTACCTGCTGTAATCATACCCCAATAATGCAAATCCTACTTAATACCTAAAACATTTCTGTAAGTTTGTAGAGCCTTGGGTAGTACAGTGGTCTAAAGCCCTGTTATTAACATCAGCTGCCTGCAATTATTGCAGGTTCGAATCTCACCAAGGCTCAAGGTTGACTCAGCCTTCCATCCTTTCTAAGGTAGGTCAATTGAGGACCCAGTTTGTGGGGGCAATAAGCTGACTTTGTATAAATATACAAAAGTATGAAGGCTATTGCTTAGCGCATTGTAAGCCGCCCTGAGTCTCCGGAGAAGGGCGGCATATAAATAAAATTAAAAAAAAAAAAGTTTAGTCTTCATTTTCACTGCTATAAATTAGTTTTACTCAATTCTTCAACTTGCTGGACTGTAGATCCCCATCTCTACCAAGGACCTGCAGATTTAAACCCTAATGTTGTTGCAAGCTGAAAATAAAACAGTTCAATGGGATACCTTGTGGAAACCTATTAGGAGTAAAGCAAAAACCTCAAGTTGTAATGAATACTCTGCACACATGCACACTCCTGTGCATGCACACACACAAATCTGCATTTTACAATAATTATGTCTGGTGGTTAATCCAAACCTTTGGTTTGGATTAATGATCCACCCCCACTCACCCACCCAAGGAGATGTTTTGGTTGACTTATGTGAGTTCTGTCTACTTCTTAATGGAGTCAGCATTCAATTTCTTTTTCAATATGCACAAGGACCTGTGTATCCATATTGATTATTTTATTTATTTAAAGCATTAAAATCAGAATTTTTAAAAGACACTATTGAAAACTACATTTCCCCAGTAGTCTGAATACAGTTTCATAGGTCCATTTGAAGGATCATACGCCTTGTCTCAATTATTGGTAAGAAAGTGCTGGTATAATTATATTTTCCACAGTTAGAAAAATCCATTCACAAAAGCACGGACTTATATAAAGATCAGCAAACCCGATATAAGAGGAATGTTGTTGTGGCCCGTACACGGTCTGTGCAGCTAATAGCTGATTCAGACAGCGAGGAGGCAGCTGGCACTCCAGTCGGACAATGAGGAGGCTGGAGAAGATGTGGTGCCAGACGTGGGGATTCAGCCAGGGCCTTCAGAACCTCCAGAAGCTCCCTTCAGTGAAGAGGATGAAGAGGAGGAGCCTCTTCTCAATGCACAGGCGCACAAAGCTGCCAAAAGGCAGGATTGGCTCCTCAGGAGGAGGTCTCCTCAAGAGTAAGGCTTGGGGCTAATTGGCCACTCCTTTAGCCTATTTAAGGAGGAACACCGACTGAAGCAATTTGCAGGGAACAACTTCGTTCATATACCTTCATGTCTTGTCTTGCTTATCTTATCAGCTTCCTGCAAATTGGACATTCTGCCAACCACAGTAAGCGTTCAGTTATTATTCTTTGAATTCTTGGCGGCTGTTAATGCAGTTAATTAACAGCCGTTGTTGTAAAAGACTGATTTATTTAGTAAACCAAGGTTTGAACGGACTTTGTGTGTGCTGCGTTCTTTGTGGTCTGTAGCTGGGGCAGAACAAATGTTCACTTTTATAGATGAGGAACAATTCAAAATGTAAAAAGACATGGATATGATTTGGAAAAAAACCTCTTTGAACTCTCAGTTTGAGTTTCCTGCCATGAGAGAATCTTCCCTGAACTGACGCCATTCAGATGGATTAGGTCATTATGACCCCTCTCCTTCCTTGTTGCTTTTGCTTGCTTCTATATCTGCGGCTACTTGGGGCACATTTTTATTTCAATTTAATATTTCTTTGGGCAATAGTAATTGCTTCCAGTTGGGAATAGTAACTCAGAAAGTGTGTCCACCAAAATGCTAAGTAGCTAATGAGATCGAATTAATGTGAGAAGCTCAAAAAGTCAATGAAGTAAGAGCAATTATTTCTTGGATTCAACCTGCCCATATTCTGAATGGGTTGACATTGTTAAACAACTTTTCAGAGCAACTCTGAAATGGAAAGGGGGAGGACAGAGGAGAGGGCCACTTGTATTGCCAATTTCAAAACTTTTGCATATGTAAGAGAAACATCTTCCTCTCAGAATGCTTATACCAAGACTGTATCACGAATAGTCATGATTGGCAAGCTAGTCCATTTGCCTCCGAAGAAGGGTTTGGTCATTTGGAAGAACGCTATCGGGGTCCAGTAAGCAATATGAACAATCTTAGTGTTGTGTGTGTGTTGAGAGTGATCTTGTAAAATTCCATGAAGGATGAATGCTTGGCCTAAGGAATGTGACTTTTGGGTTTGCAAAGAGAGAGAGGGGGGGGAGAGAGAGAGAGAGAGAGAGAAGGGGATCTCTTGGCCTTTTCTGCTTTCTTTCATTTTCTCTTTGAACCTCCTCCCTATCTGCAACTGCCATTGATTTCCCTTTTGAAATGTTAAAAGTACCTCTATCTATCTATCTATCTATCTATCTATCTATCTATCTATCTATCT
>WNWU01000041.1:14418062-14430139 GCA_012654045.1 Ptyas mucosa | reverse complement strand
TCTATCTATCTATCTATCTATCTATCTATCTATCTATCTATCTATCTATCTATCTATCTATCTATCTATCTATCTCCAGTATTTCTAGGTTAGCCTGCTTTATTATGAAAGCCTGATTATTATTATTTTTTTTGCAAACCAAGGAAATAATTACCCTAATAGTAATTCACTAATGCACTACCTTTCTACCCATTTTAGCAACTAGCAAATCAACTGAAAGCAGATCCATTTTACTCAGAAAGGGAGTACAATATTACTCTTCAGGTTTTCTTTTTCTAGCCTGAATTTACACATGCATGCATCTGCTCATAATGGAACGTAACCTCACTGCAGAAATCCAGCAATTAGTTGCAATACAAGCGCCAGAAAGAGTTATTCAGTCTACAGGGACAAAGTGAAAAGGTGGAATAATAGCTTTGAACAAGGGGAATAGAATCGCATCTAATATGACGCTTGTATCTACCCAATTGCAGTTTTAGATAGGTTTAGGCTATGTTTGCATTTTTCTCCTAGTTATTTTAACATAAATATATTTCAATGAACTGCAAATGTTCAAGAAAGCTAGGACTACCAAGGCTTCAAGCAGGGGTAAATTTCCATAAAATGGTGCTCTATGCCGTAATGGTTAGATTTGCATTTGGGAGGAATATATTTTTCAAATTACCTAGAGAAGCAGAATACAGGTAGGCGTCCCCTTAGATATTGCAGAGCAGCTTCTTATGATTGCACTGTGACACATCTGGGATCTGCCAGGTTACAGTTTAGATGGAAATTATCGTCGGAACTATGATGCCAGATTGTGCTTGTCTGGTGATGGCTTTGTCATGAGTTGACTTGAGCCGAAGCTGATATATAAGAGCAAAGGAAAAACAATTTATCCAAAAGTGAGACAGAGTTTAATACTGTAAGCCTGTTTCCCTCCTTGATGCATATAGCAGCTCAAACTGAAGCCTGGTTTATTCTGGGAATGGATGCTGATTGGCAAGGTGGGGCAATTTTTAAAAATAGGATTAGTAAACATTACATATTTCATGCTCTCCATAGCCTCTAATTGCCACACAAATATGTCCTGGTAACCATTTTTTCCCCCTGCCTTGTCTTCATGACATAGTCCTTATCTCATCCCTAGCCTGCTACCAAAGTAGCTAAAAGACATAGTTGCAATGTATCTTTGGTTTCTCTGATTATAAAACAGTAGTTTTCTTTCTTCTGACACAATACTTGATATGATTTTGCAGGCTTCACTGATGATGTCACAGTGAGGGGCTGGAATCTATCCGGTTCCTATTGATCACCATAGGTTGCTGTGAACATGCTCTCTCTCCTCCAGTCCCAGAGAAGGGTCCACTATGTTGTAATGGAGGAACTAGAGGAAGAGCCATAACTAAGACAATGGTCAGACAAAAGAAATATGAGTCTGAAGAAGAAACGTTATTTGAAGAAGCATCTCAGGCTTGACCCTCCCTAGTAGATAAAAGGAGGGAGAGGAGAGGCACATTTAAGCTTTCAAGATTCTGTTGCTATAACCTTGCAATAAAAACAGTCTTAGGATTCATGATGACGGATTTTGAAATCCCAAGAGGTGGCACGCAGCAAAAAAGAGACTGAGGAGTTTCCTTTCCAAATTTTTATCTAAATTTTCAAGGGGCCCTAGGGGGAAGGATAATCAGATTGGAAATAGGGTAGTGGGCTTGGGGGATAACCCACTGAGGGAGGGAACAGGATGGGCTGGGGGTCAGGGCACGGGAGACATGAGGCCCTGAGTTGATGAGGAGGTTAGAACTTGCAACGAGGGCCAATACATCAGTACTGTAAGTGGGAGGGGCAGATATGGCGGGAGCAGGAGGCCAAACCTGGTTATGGGAGTGCGCACCTGCTATCTCCGAGCTGTGGCGTGCTCCAACCCCCAATGCTCCTCTCGTTCCCCAGGTAGTTCAGATTCTCAGGCCCTTGACCTTCGGTTGATGTTATACAATGCCAGATCCATTGTTAATAAGGCCCCCCTTATTTGTGATCTTATTCAGGATGGGGGAGCGGATCTGGCAGGAATCACGGAGATCTGGTTGGGTCAAGAGGGAGGAGTCCCCCTCATTGAAATGTGCCCTCCTGGTTTCCTTGCATTTCATCAGCCAAGGTCACAGGGAAGGGGCGGGGTGGTGGTGGCGGTTATCATGAAAGAAGGACTTAATCCGAAGGAGGCCACTGTTCCTCATATTGCTGGATGTGAGTCCCTTCTGGTGAAGTGGGGTCATAGGGTGCAGGTGGGTTTGCTGATCACGTACCTGGCTCCCTGCCACGTGGCAGCAACCCTGCCCGAACTGCTCAACGTTATAGCTGGGGTGGCGGTTGATACCCTGAGGCTTATGTTCAATCTGCCATCCATTGGTGAAGCGTCTAAGACAGCGAGGGAGTTCATGGCTTCCATGATGGCTATGGACCTGACCCAATTAGTGCATGACCCCACTCACACAGGGGGAAACACTCTAGACTTAATTTCTCTGGTCAGTGTCTCAATGATCTCGATATTGGGGATATAGTAACTGAACCCTTGTCATGGTCGGATCATTCCCTCCTTTGCTTTGACCTTCAAACCTCTACACCCCATCGCAGGGAGGCGGAACTGATGAAATGGTTCCGCCCCAGGTTCCTGATGGACCCAGAGCGGTTCCAGATGGAGCTTGGGCCATTTCCTGAGTCTCTGGCTCATGGCTCGACCGAGGACCTAGTGGCCGCCTGGGATAGGGCGGCTGCCGGAGCCTTGAATCGAGTCATGCCTTTGCGGCCTCTGACTCGACACCGGTCTCGCTTGGCTCCTTGGTTCACTGAGGAGCTGAGGGAGATGAAGTGTCGGAAAAGACGCCTGGAGAGTGATTGGAGGGCCAGCCGAACTGAATCTGACCGAACACTGATAAGATCCCACATTAGGACTTATCTAGTGGCGATAAAAGCGGCAAAGTATAACTACTTTTCCGCTCTTATTGCATCATCAGATAACTGCCCGGCCACACTGTTTAGGGTGACCTGCTCCCTGCTCCTTCAGGAAGTGCGGGAGGACCCCTTGGAGGGTAGAGCCGAGGATTTTGTACAATATCTGTATGATAAAATCGCTCAGATTCGAGAACACCTGGACTCTGACATAGTAGATTCAGGGGAAGGGATGGGGGTAAGTCTTGAGAATATTATCTGGGAAGAGTTTGACTCTGTAACTCTCGAAAACGTGGACAGGATACTGGGGAGACTGAATGCTACCACATGTTTATTGGACCCATGTCCCTCCTGGTTGGTGCTGGCCTCTTTGGAGGTTACACGAGGCTGGCTCCAGGGAATCATAAATGCTTCTCTGAGTGAGGGTGTTTTTCCTACTGCCTTGAAAGAGGCGGTGGTGAGATCTCTCCTCAAGAAGCCTTCCCTGGACCCTGCAGTATTGGCTAATTACCATCCAGTCTCCAACCTTCGCTTTATTGCAAAGGTTGTTGAGAGTGTGGTGGCACGACAGCTCCCTCAGTACCTGGATGAATTGGCTTATCTGGATCTGTTCCAGTCGGGCTTCAGGCCTGGATACAGCACAGAAACGGCATTGGTCGCATTGGTTGATGATCTCTGGAGAGCTCGGGACAGAGGTTGCTCCTCCGTCCTGGTCCTATTAGACCTCTCAGCAGCTTTTGATACCATCGATCATGGTATCATGCTGCACCGATTGGAAGAGTTGGGAGTGAGGGGCACCGTATTACGGTGGTTCTCCTCCTTTCTCTCTGACCGGTCACAGACTGTGTTGACAGCGGGACAGAGATCAACCCCAAGGTCTCTTGTATGTGGGGTGCCACAAGGGTCGGTTCTCTCACCCCTCCTGTTCAACATTTATGTGAAGCCACTGGGTGAGATCATCCGTGGTTTTGGGGTGAAGTACCACCAGTACGCTGATGACACCCAGCTGTACATCTCCACCCTGAACCACCCCAATGATGCCCTTGAAGTGATGTCCCGGTGCTTGGAGGCTGTACGGATCTGGATGGGGAGGAACAGACTCAGGCTAAACCCATCTAAGACCGAGTGGCTGTGGTTTCCGTCATCCCGTTATAGTCAATTGATACCATCATTGACTATTGGGGGTGAGTCATTAGCCCCCACAGAGAGGGCTCACAACCTAGGTGTCCTCCTAGACTCACGGCTGTCTTTAGAAGAACACTTGACAGCAGTAGCCAGGAGAGCTTTTTATCAGGTTCGCCTGATATGCCAGTTGCGTCCCTTTCTAGATCGGGACTCGTTAAATACAGTCACTCATGCCCTCATCACTTCCCGCATGGACTACTGCAATGCTCTCTACATGGGGCTCCCCTTGAAGAGCATCTGGAGGCTCCAGTTAGTCCAGAATGCAGCCGCGCAGGTCATTATGGGAGCAGCGTGGCACTCCCATGTGGCTCCCTTCTGCACGAGCTGCACTGGCTCTCTGTGGTCTTCCGGGTGCACTTCAAGGTTTCGGTTACCATCTTTAAAGTGCTCCATGGCTTAGGACTGGGGTATCTACGAGACCGCCTTCTGCCACCAATAACCTCCCACCACACCAGTACGCTCCCATAGAGAGGGACTTCTCAGGGTGCCGTCGACCGAACAATGTCGACTGGCGGCCCCCAGGGGGAGAGCCTTCTCTGTGGGAGCACCCACAATCTGGAACGAGCTGCCCTCGGAAATACGGTTAATCCCAGATCTTTGGGCTTTCCGCCGGGCCCTCAAAACATTCCTATTCATGCAAGCTGGCCTGACCTAACCTCCCTTAAAACCACTTTTAAATTCTTTAAATCTGAATCTACCCTATAAATTTGAGATGTTTAATTTAATTCCATTTCTAAATCAAACTATTCAATTGTATTTTTAATCGGTTTCTGAATATCTGTATTCTGTATTTATCGTTTAACTGTTCACCACCCTGAGTCCTTCGGGAGTAGGGCGGTATACAAATCTAATAAATAAAAAATAAAAATAAATTTAAAAAAATAACTTTGGGTCCTAGTTAGTCTTCCTTGACCAGAATTGTGCAGAGGCATTTTCCCATGAAATGTCTGACTAGCAAGCACTAGATATCAGATACTGGGCAAATGCCTCTTAGCAGATCTTATCTCAGCTTCATATAAACATGGTTTTAGTGTTCTTTTGAAAGAACACAGGATCTTTTCAAAAACACGGAGTAGGGATTATTTTGAAAAACTGCTAAACTTTAAAAAATAAGATTAGAGAAAGTAATGGTTGGTTATTTTTCTAACAGCAGGGAGTGATGCTCAGGGTGGGGAAACAAAGCTATGGGAATCAACCAACTGCTTTCCTTAATTTGTCCTATATTAAAATAATAATGATCATACCAGTCACTGGCTTTATTATTGCGGTATGATAAAACCTGGCGATTGAGGCAGCAAATGTTACACTGGCATATTTTTGTGCTTTAGCACATAGTCTTTACAAGCTGTCCCCCAAGGCCTATAACAGGACTGAAATTGAGTTGGCCAATGTTTGGAGGGCACTTGCTATTTGGGGAGCTATGATGTAACATGGGAAGTCAAGTTACACATAGTAGCAGGCCCAAGATTTTCTATTTTGTTTTGTTTTTTGCTAGCACCGTATATATCAAGGGCATATAGAGGCCTCAGGTAGGGGTCTCCACAAAGAATGGTTAAAAAAGGTCAAAATGATGACCATAAAGCATCACCCATTTTATGTACCATCACACATGCAACACACGTAAAAATGACCGTAGCATTGCAGTCACCATCTTTACTTTCTTTTAACCCCTATTCTATGAACACCCTTGGCCTCAGTTAATGCAGGGAAAAGTGCAAGCTTAGTTATTATTAATTGGAAACCATGTCTTGTAATAGTTAAGGAGTTGGTCTAAGAGTGAGGAAACCTTGAAGCAAGGTTGAAGGAACAGTTCCCTGACTGTCTTTGTTCTATAGGAGTTGCTTTCTCTCAGCCCACAATTGGCTCAAAAGGTTCTTGTGGTGAGAATAAAATGACAGGCAATCCCCAAGTATTCTGGCTTGAGTCCCAGAGAAGAGACAGGTTATACAGGTGACAAATAAGTAAATAAAGGAACTGTCCAGTTCTGCCACTGTTAATGGTGGATAACAACATCCACTGTCAAATAGCCTTGACTCATTTCAGATCTCCCTAGATCAGGGTGTGAAACATACGGACAGCGGGCTAGAAGTGTCCCATGCTGGCCACGGTTTAGCAAAGGGGAAAAAGTTGCGATACGTCAGGTGAAGACAATGTGTGAAGACAACGTGTCATTGTAAGTTTGACACCCCTGCCCTAGATGAAACCTTTATTGTAAGTGGGAAGGTGTTATGCTGAATGGCAACAGCTGCTGAAAGACCACTTTGCTGATCAGTGGGATGGCCAATTTGAAACATTGACTTCAAAGATTTATTTCAGTAATTAAAAGCGGGTAGACTTCTGTTCCAAGTTGAGGGATATGCAGTGGGGAGCGAATGGGGAGGCTGCGCTCTGTAATTACAGCACAGAGATGATTTCTCCAAGGACTAAAAATGAAAACCCATCTCTCATCTGGAGAGCTGGCATCCCCCATCAGCCCCATCTTCAGCACGCAATTCCTGCCTCACACTTTGTTCAAACGTTGGGACACATTGCTATTTGGAGCAATGGGTTCTCCAGCTGCTTTATTGTGTCGTTCAATGGCCGTCACCCTTTGATCCGATCCGAAAGCAGCTGCTTCTGTTAACAGAGCTGTGATAGAACACATCACGTCGCCTAACTTGGGCATTTACCCAGGGAGGTGCTATTTTTAAATGTGCTGTTGATAATATTCCGAGTGAGGTTTGAATTCCTGGGCAGCTGGGATGCAGTAGCATTGGGGGGAGCCAAGCTGTTGGCTAGCGGAGTTCTAAAAAATAATATCTAAAAGAAGTCCTGAAGGCAATCAAGGATTCTGCTTTATGAGCTTTACCTCATCTCTAAACCCTAAAACAGATCAGGAAGGCTTGAAGCAATCATGGGTGTTACATGACGGAATAGAATAAAAGAACAGCAGGGAACGAGATTGTACGATCATATGTAAGTGATGGGAGAAGAATAGAAGTTATGTAACATGTCAGCATAGATTGATAGCCGAGGTAGGCAGTTTTCTAATATAAGGAAGTTCAGATTTGCACAGTATTTTTTGTCAGAGTTACTGAATATTCTGAAATCCCAGTGGATATTCGTAGGTGTCATATTTCAGAGTGTGGATAATTTGGGATTTAGGAAAATATAGTGATTTTTTTTTCCTGGAATGGTAGGAAAAAACAGGAAGCATTACTCCTGCCACAGTGAACCCCTTGATATTGCTGGGCTGTAATTGTGACCACCATTTACCATTGGTGTTGTTGGATGGGAAGAATTTGAATTGTGTTTCAACCACATAAACACCCTCAGTATTGGGTAAAACTAAACAATTTACTTTCTTATAAGGCTAGAGGGTGGAAAATATATGACATTTTGATGTAGTATATTTATAAATCAAAGTACTGGATAAGGAGGAACAGACCTTTAGCACTAGTTTGCAAAATGGTAGTACTGTCGCTGAAAAACATGAAATATATCCTCCAGCCCATTTATCAAAATAGTCTGGACAATTGCACGAATTAAATATTTTTGTTGGTTCTACATCACTTCAATATGTGCTCACATATTACACATAATGCAGGTCATGATCTACCTTGAAGATCATTGCATTGGCATCCTTCAGTCTCAAGAGACTATGTTATTGTGCTCTGTCAAGAGGTCCTAAAACAGCATCTAGTGTGACTAAAAAAGGCCAATTTGAGAGTGGCAGTCCCTTCCACACTGAGGGCAGATACATTCTGTCCCCTGCCCAGCCCCCAGATTTCGCTGGTTCCGGGACTGCCTCTTTGTCTCAGCCTGCCGAACAAGTGTCTCTTCGAATTGGAGAAGGCCATGCTGCGTCTTTAGCCTCCAAGATGAACGATCGGAGGTCAAGGTTTCCCAGTTGTTAATGTCCATTCCCAGGGCCTTTAGGTCCCTCTTGCAGATATCCTAATATCACAGCTGTGGTCTCCCTCTGAAGTGCTTTCCCTGCTCTAATTCTCCATACAGAAGATCTTTCAGAATCTGACCATCAGCCATTCTCACAACATGCCCAAGCCAGCGTATATGTCACTGTTTCAATAGTGTATACATGCTAGAAATTCCAGCATGTTCCAAGACTGTGCTATTTGGAACTTTGTCCTGCCAGGTGATGCCAAGAATACGTCGGAGACAGCGCATATGAAAGGTGTTCAACTTTCTCTCCTGCCGTGCATAAAGAGTCCAAGACTCACTGCAGTACAAGAGTGTGCTCAGGATGCAGGCTCTATAGACCTGGATCTTTGTATGTTCCGTCAGCTTCTTATTAAACCATCTTCTCTTTGTAACTCTGGAAAATGTGGTGGCCGCTTTACCAATATGTTTATTCAGCTCAGTATCGAAAGAGAAAGTATCAGAGATAGTTGAGCCAAGGTACACAAAATCATGGACGACCTTCAGTTCTTGTGCAGAGATTGTAATACAGGGAGGTAAAGGTTGACTCAGCCTTCCATCCATCTGAGGTCGGTAAAATGAGGACCCAGATTGTTGGGGGCAATATGCTGGCTCTGTAAACTGTTTAGAGAGGGCTGTAAAGTCCTGTGAAGCAATATATAAGTCTAAGTGCTATTGCTTGCTAAAATTAGCAAAAACTGGATGTCAGAGGTGCTTTAAAAGATTCTGGACTGAGCAGAGGATTAGATTAGATGGCCTCTAAAGTATGGCTCTATGTGTGAAGGCTTCCACACTGCAAACTTCATTCATACTCCAAACACTGAACCTCGTCTTTTAACTGATCTCACAGGAGTGACAAAATGGGAAATCTGGTTCCTTCTTTTTATTATATTCCAATCACTTCTGCAAGGAGGAAAACACTGGAAGATGTCATGTAGATCCTACATATCAACTCCTTAAATGGCGGATATTTAACTTTCCTTGTCTGCTCACATATTTATGGAAAACCAAAATGGTCTGAATCGATCACCATAACACTTTCTGTTAATACAGAAAGTGGAAAATAAGATATATTGGTTACTTTGATTTAAGCTACCTTTTCAACAGGGAACTTGGCTTCGGTTCAATATTTTGTGAGGAAATATTTTGAAGGAAAATTATAAGTTTTAAATGTCCACGAAAGTGTAATTTGTGAACATTCACATTCTGGGTTGTATGAAAGAAGGCTATGCTAAAGTGACAAGAATGTCAATATGTTTTAATCCTGGAATTGTTCTATCAGTATAAAACTAAAGGTGTTGCACATTAATAGCTGCTTGGCACCATTAATGCACTCACAATCTAAAGTGCTTCTCAGAACACTAAAAAAAATGGATCAGTTACTTTGCTTTACAAAGTAAAAATCCATTAACTGCATGTTAGTTTCTTCTTGCTTTGTTAGGCTGCGAGTCATTGTTGACTGCTGGCAATTGCCTGTGCTAGGACCTGCAGTTTTTTGGCAACATTTTCAGAAATTATACGACCTTGTCTTTTTCTCTAGGGCTGTGAGAAAATCACTAGCCCAAAGTCACCTTGTTGGCTTTATGTTTAAAGCAGGACTAGAATTCATTGTCCCCCTTGTGCCTCAACCATTACATTAAACTGGCACTTGTTCCCAGCTTAATACACTTCAAATAGGCAAGATTTATCATTAGGATGGTGGCTAGGATAAACTCATTTAGGGGAGTTTAAAGCCAATGAGTCTGGAGGACAGATTGGGGGAAAGGTAATCTAATCTAATTTCACGGCTTATTTCTGCCAAGAGAAATAGCAATAGCATCACCACAGAAATAGGCAGTCCAGCCTATTTCACCAGAGGTGAAGGACCTCATTCTGTTTTAAGAAAAGCTCTTGGTCAGTGCAGGATTCCTTTTCATTCTTTTTTTAAAGGTAGCACTCCATGTTTTACACACAGTTCCATTATACACATCCTACTGATGAGTCGTGATGGTGCAGTGGTTAGAATGCAGTACTGCAGGCTATTTCTGCTAACTGCCAGCTGCCTGCTGTTCGGCAGTTTGATTCTCATCGGCTTCAGGTTGACTCAGCCTTCCATCTTTCCGAGGTCAGTAAAATGAGGACCCAGATTGTTGAGGGCAATATGCTGACTCTGTGTAAACCGCTTAGAGTGGGCTGCAAAGTACTGTGAAGTGGTCTATAAGTCTAAGTCCTATTGCTACTGCTATCTATTGCTATCTCTGTTCTCCTCTATGTGCATACCAGAAATTTTGTTGCCTGTACACTGTAGGTTACAAAATGTGCTTTTTAAAAGATTTCAGGGAATGTTTTCCAAATGCAGGTTGAAAGTCTTGATGAGGATTTATTTTGGGCAAAGCATTTGCATGTCACTGGTCATATATTATAACACCATGTGGACTAGGGATAAACCGTGTGCTTAATCAGACTCTTCGTAAAAGGGAGAGGGAAAACTTTCCTTAGATAGATATAAACAAGCAGGGAGGGACTTGGAGATAGTTTCCTGCCATAGATTGATGAGCATGAGGCTAGGTAATTCCACAGAGACAGCTGTATACAATTTTTACTATCCAACCGCAGCAATTTTCGGAAGTACAGCAGGGTCTAGCCTTGATACAAGGGCATGAAGTCAAACCTAGTGTTTGTATCCTCTTTATCTCAGTGACTTTGACAAATTCAGGTATGAGAGAGATCATATGGAGTTCCTGTAGGATAAAGGTATTGTCATAATTTTTCCAGTAAATGAAAATTCCTTAGCAAAATCCCTTGGGAATTCCAGGTGGAACTGGGAGAAGCACTTTCACGAGAGGTTGGCTGTCTTGCTGCTTCTCTCTCCATGGCCAAAGTCCCTTAAATCATATGCCTAGTCTTGGCTGCTAAATGCTGAGCTTAATCATGATTTCTCTCTGTAGCTTATGGAGAAGTATTTTATTCCCCCCCCTCCATATTCAAACAGAGAGCTTCTTTTCAGCACAATTAGCTCTTGTTTCCACATCTAAAAGTCTTCTCCATCTGTAGTCAAAGCCTTTTGAGTGTTTTAGCTTGAGCTTTGAACCATATTTCCATATTCCTTTTACCACACGAATGCCAGTTAAATAAATTTGTGCTCCATCCCTGGTATCGTGTGGCCATAGCAAAATAAACTACAACTTTGAATGTTAACAGCCTCAGCACTTAATTTTTCCTTGCATGCTTGAGCAGAAAGGTGCCTAACCTGAATCAAAAGATCCCATAAGAATTGAACATTGTAATAGGAGAGCCATGTTAATCTATGGCAATGTTTCTGAACCTTAGTAACTTGAAGATATGTGGCCTTGTAATAGAATAGTGGACGATCACTGAAATATGAACCAGCAGTGTGCGACAGCAGCCAAAAAAGCTAATACAATCCTTGGTTGTATAAACAGAGCCATAGAATCAAAATCAAGTGAAGTATTAGTACTGCTCTATAAAGCCTTAGTAAGGCCACACCTGGAATACTGCATCCAGTTTTGGTCACCATATTACAAAAAAGATGTTGAGACTTTGTAAAAAGTACAAAGAAGAGCAACTAAAATGATTAAAGGAGACTAAAACATATGAAAAACAGTTGCAGGATTTGGGTTTCACTAGTCTAGAGAAAAGAAGGACTGGGGGGGGGGACATAATAGTAGTATTCCAATATTTGAGAGGCTGCCACAAAGAAGAGGGGGTCAATTTATTTTTGAAAGCACCAGAGGGCAGGACAAGAAACAATGGATGGAAGCTAATCAAGGAAAGAAGCAACCTGGAATTAAAGAGAAACTTCCTAACAGTGAGGACAATTAACCAGTGGAATAGCTTGCCATCAGAAGTTGTGGGTGTTTCATCACTCAAGGTTTTTAAGAAGAGACTGCACAGTCACTTGTCTGAAATGGTATAGGGTCTCCTGTTTGAGCAAGGGGTTGGACTAGAAGACCTCCAAGGTCCCTTCCAGCTCTCTTCTGACAGACAGACGAACGGACGGATGATAGATAGATAGATAGATAGATAGATAGATAGATAGATAGATAGAT
>WNWU01000041.1:14373698-14418052 GCA_012654045.1 Ptyas mucosa | reverse complement strand
GATAGATAGATAGATAGATAGATAGATAGATAGATAGATAGATAGATAGATATTTAAATAATAGATGATAGATGGATGATAACCTGTTTCCCCCAAAATAAGACATCCCCTGATAATAAGCCCAATCAGGCTTTGAGTGCATGGCAATAAGGCCAAGGGCTTATTTCAGGGTTCAAAAAAAATATAAGACAGGGTCTTATTTTCGGGAAAACATGGTAGATAGATGATGATAGATAGATAGAGATAGAGAGAGAAAGAGAGAGAGAGAGAGAGAGATTATATATAGAGAGAGGGGGGGAGGGAGGGAGGGGGGAGAGAGAGAGAGAGAGAGAGAGATTTAGCTCCTGTAGTCATGTTTCCTGACTTGTTTGCCCAGAAGGACTTCAACTCCCAGAATTCCTCAGCAGTTAAGGCTGAGAAACCCTGATCTATGGTGACAAAAAACCCATAAGAGAAGTAGAAATAAGTTTTATTTTCTTAGGTGCTCTTCTCTAATGATACTGTAGGCAGTATCTTACAGAGTAGTTGGGACATGTGGGCTTCTTGTTCATGAGTAACTGTAGACTAGTCAGAAGTCCGATACTCTCTTTCTACTTCACTCTGATGTTTAGCCCATTCTGCCCAAGTCTTTGATTCACAAAATGTACACTGTCCCTCAAACCAGTTTCCATACATTGGTGTGGCCCGGTGTAACCCGAGAATGTCTTGCTTTCATTTTTCACGCCTTCCTGATAATCATCAGCATCAGTATAAATTGTTTATTTAGTTGGAAGATTTACAGAGATGCCCAACTCATAATCATGGCTCTGCATGGTGAACAACATGTAGTTGTTGGATTTGAAGCCAAAGTGAAACGATTTACCTGTAACTATTAATTTAAACTTCTACCTTGCCCTTCTCTCCACCTTACCATCATCATCTCCTCTCTTTCTCTCTGTCCTTATTGTAGTGACAGCACAAGGAGAAATCCCATTTTAAGGCCCTCAAATTTAAATTTTAGTTTTGTACCAAATTACTTTGGCTGTACAATCTTTAATAATGTGTAAGCTTCTGTCTGATATTCCTGTCATCAGTACAAGTACTTTCCTTGCCAGAATTGCCCTTGGTAATTCTGTTACCAAGTTAGCTCTAGGCGACAATATTCTCAAGAGGGTCTAAGCAGATTGAGGCTTTTTGAATTCATAATCAGAAGGCAAGGAACTGCATAGGAAAAATGTAAGATATCTGCATAGAATGGGGGAGAACTGGTTTGGCAGTAATGCATATGAAAAGGATCTGGGTTCAACATAAGCCAACCTCATGCTGCCTCTGATAAAAAGGCAAATCCTATCTTGGGGCACTCTAATATGGTCCAGACCATATGTAGTAACTGGTTCACTTCATTCTGTCCTGATTAGACTCTACTTGGAGTACTGGGTTCGATTCTGCATCCTGGTGTTCAAAAAACTGAAGCTAGAGGCGAGCTAGCAAGATTCTGAGAAGTCTGAAGACCCAGCCCTTAGAGGGACAATTACCGTATATACTCGAGTATAAGCCGACCTGAATATAAGCCGAGGCCCACAATTTTACCACAAAAACTGGGAAAACTCATTGACTCGAGTATAAGCCGGGGGTGGGAAATGCAGCGGCTACTGGTAAATTTCAAAATAAAAAAAGACTAGTCAAAAGTGCGAAGACCTGTCAGAAATTACTTTTTTCAGCCCTCTGGGTAGTCCTTTTGTGCATATGGACTACTCAGAGGGCTGAAAAAGTAATTTTTGACTGGTCCTCGCACTTGTGACCAATCCTCGAACTTACGACTGTCCTCACATTTTACGTTTTTGCCCTATCTTGTCACCATGGTGAAGAGAAGCAGTTGTGAAATGAGTGACATGGTTGTTAAGAATGCTACAATGGGCAGAAATGATGACCAGTCATAAGTGCGAAGACCGGTCAAAAGTGCGAGGACCTGTCAGAAATCACTTTTTTCAGCCCTCTGGGTAGTCCTTTTGTGCATATGGACTACTCAGAGGGCTGGAAAAGTAATTTTTGACTGGTCCTCGTACTTGTGACCAGTGCTCGAAGTTATGACTGTCCTCACGTTTTACGTTTTTGCCCTATCTTGTCACCATTTCTCTCTCCCCCTCTTTCTCATTCTTTCTCTCTCCCACTCTTTCTCTCTCTCTCCCCCACTCTCTCATTCTCTTTCTCCCCCCTTTCTCTCTCTCCCCCACTCTCTCTCATTCTCTCTCCCCCTCTTTCTCTGTCTCTCTCCCACTCTCTCTCTCCTTCTCTCTTTCATTCTTTGTCTCTTTCTGTGCTCAGCCCTCGCCACCCCTGATTTCAAGCCCCATAATGCTCAGCCTGCCTAAAGAATGATGCCCCCTGTAGATTCACCCGCTCAACTCCAGTGCCCCTATTCCCCAGCCAACCTGATGTCACTCACTGTTAGAGCCAGGAGCTGCACATTTTGAAGCTCATTCTGCCCTTCTGAAGCCCCCAATGCTTTGAGTTTCCATCCACCACCCAAGCAAACATCGGAGCCTTCTCTTGCAGAAGCAGAATCCAGCAGAGAAATGGAATTAAGGGGGGGTGGGTGGGAAGGAGAAGGGGTAATTAGCAGAATCCAGGCACAGAAATAGAAAAACGGGGGGGGAGGAATGGGAATGGGGAGGAGAGGGTGTAATTAGCAGAATCCAGGCACAGAAATGGAAAAATGGGGAGGGGAGGAATGGAAATGGGAAGAAGGAGTAATTAGCAGAATCCAGGCACAGAAATGGAAAAACGGGGTAGGGGGAATGGGAATGGAGAGGAGAAGGTGTAAGAAAACGTTTCCTTAGATCACTGACGCTCCCAACAATGAGTTTGGTGGAGATGTAAGGAAATGTCTTCCAACTCTTCAAGGTTGACTTTAAGCGGACAGCAAAAGTAGTTGGGGGGGGGCATCAGGGGCGTGTGTGTTTATGTATGTCCCTCCCTCCTCAAGAACTTGGAGGCAGATGCTGCCCCTCTGAGGAAAAGAGGCGGCGGCGAAGCCCTTGCTGTCACCTGGGAGAGGAGGAGGGCAAGCTGGGAAGCTCCCTTCCCCGCAGCCCTGCGAAGCTTGCCTGCCTTCCACGTGGCCCGGTTCAGGGGCATGGCCAGCCACCAATTGCTACCAGTATGGCAAACTCGCCTCAGTCTCCGCTACCTACTCGCCCGAGCCGGTCCAAAGCGGGAGCATTTCACCCCTGCCTTCCTGCAACCCTAAAGCCAAAAAGGGGTGTGGGGAGGGGCACCGCACCCCCCCACACACACCCCATTTTGGCTTTAGCAAGCCTCTCTGCAACCCTGGGAGCCAAAACGGTTGCAGGGAAAAAGGCATGTTTTTCCGTGACGCGAATATAAGCCGAGGGGGCTTTTTTCAGCCTGAAAAACGTGCTGAAAAACTCGGCTTATATTCGGGTATATACGGTAAGCATCTGGGTACATTTAGCTTACAAAAAACAAAAGTAAGATGTGATATGACACCAGTCTTCAAATATCTGCAGGGGATCACAGAAAAGAGTGCATCCATGAACACCAACTAGCATTCAGAAGATACAGTGAAAACTCCTTGAATTCACTCCTTGAATTCCCTATGGACAGACTCAACCATAGTTTCAATTGGGTAATTGTGAACATCCTAGAGCAAGAGAAATCCAAGAATGGTCTGGAAGCTTGGCATACAGACAAATCAGTCATCAATGGATACTTAGAGATAAATCACATTTACGTACCATTTGAAAGAGACAATAAAAAGCTAAAAAGGAAAACAAAAAGATCAGAACACTTCCTCCCCAGCAGCCAACATCCAGATAAATAGGGATTAAAAATCAAGCAGTAAACAACAGCCTAATGAAGGATTTTTAAGGACAAAACTACACCCCCAACAACACTGGCATGATGAGCTACTTTATAAACAGGGAGCAAACCCCAAACTTATTAACACCGATGATGTTATCTAGTTGGGTAATGAAATGTCAGCAAAGCTCAGAGAGCACCGAAGACTCTATAGTTCAGCCCTGAGCTAAATGTAAACTTATTTGACAGAGTTAAATATCAGGCTTTCCTGCCGCTTACAGCATTGCTAACTAGCTTTCCCACAGGACCATTTTGCAAAGCAAAGTGCTTCCATCCCCTCATAATACTACACCTCAGGGTCAGCTTCATATGACATTGGTTACATCATAATCTAATGGTAACCATGTACTGAGAGAGGTTTCAAAGGAGATTCAAACAATTCCTGGAGAAGTTGGGAATGGAGCTGCCCATCATGATTCTCTGGTCGGAAGGACTAGGTGGAAGTCCATCTTCAGAAGCAGGTCAGGGCTACTGCTGCCAAGCTTGCAGAGATATCAGAATGGGGAGGAGAATTCAAATAGATTTTTGCCTTTAGTTCCTCAAGAAGGAAAAGGATAAGCATCAGTGTGGGTTTTATCATTTCTCAGACCTGTTTTCCAATTTTCTTGGACTTGAACTGTATACAGGACGCATGCTAGGTAATTGAACCACTTCCACACGACCTGCCTCCACAGACATCTGAGGATCCAGTGGTAGGACAAGGTGCCAGACTCAGAAGTCCTCTCCAGAGCAGGCCTGCCATCAGTTCACACCCTGCTGATGAAAGCCCAGACATGCTGGGCAGGCCATGTTGCAAGGATGCCAGACCATCGCATCCCTAAACAGCTCCTCTATGGTGAGCTATCTCAAGGAAAGCGATCACACAGGGGACAAAGGAAGCAATACAAAGATACGTTGAAAACCTCCTTCAAGTCCCTGGATATCGACACCACCTCCTGGGAAACCCTGGTACAAGATCGATCGACATGGTGCATGTTGATCCACCAAGGCTGCCAGACATTTGAGGACAGAAGAACAACCACAACACAAGAGAAGTGAGCACTCCGCAAAGCCAGAGCTGCAAATGCTGCAACTATGGTGCCCACACATGTCTGCCTGACATGTGGCAGAACATTCCGTGCCCGTATAGGCCTTACCAGCCACCTGCGGATACACCGTGGACACCTCACAACCGGTTAGATGTCAAGGTCCTCTATACCTTGACGAACACTATAGACAAACATCAGATTTATGGATTATCTGTCAGTGTTCCAGAAAACCCCTCAAGTAAAGACTCTGAAGCAAGCATTTTTCAAAGTTCTATTTACTAGAATAGGTAAACTGGTACATCTGGGAAAACCTGAATCTGAGAGGTCCGGGTTTTCCCTCAGTAAGTCAAAACCCCCAAAACCATCCCCTCACTCCTCAGTCGATCACATGGTCCAATCAACCACCATCCCATCTCGAGACCTCACTCCGACCACTCTTTCTCCAGATGCAGGATCGGCCTTGACCGACAGGAAAAATGCTATTATGTCTACTGACAACCCCTCTACTAAATCCCCCCTTCTACTTTCCCACACATGAGAAGGTGGCAGCATGGAAACTTCTGGCATAATATGGCTTCCAGAACTGACACTACCTTCTATTCAGAAAGTCAAGGCAGAGTGTATAGTGCTCCTTCCCCTCATTTTTCTCCACAACATCCCTGTGAGGTAGATTGGGCTGAGGGGGAATATGTTATTTTTGTTGAGTACAAATAAATTGTGCAAAATTATTGTCTGAGTCACGTTCAACTTATTTCCTGGGTTTCTTCATCCTGGTGCCTCTCAGGTTACGTTTGGCTACAATTCTCATAACTATAGGATGTATGGAAGTAGTAATTCACCATATCTAGAAGGCTTCCGATTGGAAAAGACTGCAGTAAAGCAAAACATTTTTTTTCTTTTAAATTTGATTTATATGCCGCTCTTCTCCGGAGACTCAGGGCGGCTTACAATGTATTAAGCAATAGCCTTCATACTTTTGTATATTTATACAAAGTCAGCTTATTGCCCCCACAATCTGGGTCCTCATTTTACCTACCTTAGAAAGGATGGAAGGCTGAGTCAAGTTACACTTAAGTTGCAGTCACAGAACAGAAGCACATGTGTCAGAAACGGACTAGAGCCGTGTCACGGGACCCAGTATAATGTGTTCATGCCTGGCAAAGAGGATAGGAGGAAGCTTGATTGCAAAGCAAAGTTAAACACTAGGTCTGAATATGAATATATATCCAGAGTGATTCAGTGTGACATTTAAAAAATCTTTTAATGTACTAAATTGAGCAGGCAATCAAGAGGTGTGCTGCTAAGGATATGAAGACATTTTTTGTTAATAAACTGTGAATCAATCAATGATATTTTCATATATCCATCAGAGGCAATGTCTCGATTTTTTTCCCCCTTTCACTCTCAAAGTTTTGTGTACCTACTTTCTAAATTGTAAAGTGACTCAGGCACCAGGTTCAGATGGGAGGGTTCTTTGGTCTAGTTTTGGTCACTTGGTTCTCAATTACAGATAGTCTTTGACTTACAACAGTTCATTTAAGCAACAGTTCAAAGTTACAATGGCACTGGAAAATGTGACTTAGGGCCATTTTTCACATGACTGTGGCAGCATCCCAAGGATCAGATGATTAATATTTGGACACTTGGCATCTGGCTCGTATATATGACAGTTGCAGGGTCCCAGAGTCATATGATCCCCTTTTGCGACCTTCTGACAAGTCAAACTCAATGAGGAAGCCAGATTCACTTAACAACAGGGTTACTAATGTATCACCTGCAGTGATTGACTGAACAACTGTGGCAAGAAAGGTCATAAAATGGGGCAAAATCCACTTAACAAATGGCTCACTTAACACTTAAGAAATTTTGGGCTCAATCGTGGTTGTAAGTTGAGGACTACCTCTAGTAAGTTCCTCAGCCTCATCACAGGCCTATTCTTATACAGGTAGTCCTTTAATTGGGACCCACAACTCAGTTGTTATGTGAAGCAGTTGCTAAGTGAAACCGTAATTGTGCTTATGCTCTTATTTCAGCTAAATAAGGCAGTCATTAAACAAGGATTATCTGAATAAGCAAAGAAAATTCATTAATATCAAGAGAAAGTTACTAAGCAGAAAAATAAAGTGAAGCCATGTACTCCTGTGCTATATTTTCTGTGAGAAAAGGACATAGATGCAACCATTGGTGATTTCCCTGTGACTGAAAACAGGAGATCTTGGTTTGTGGCAAAGAAGGAATTGCAATTGGGTCCCTCCAGATGTACATTTGCTGCCAGTGTAAGCATAAAATACAGCCACCTGAACAGGGACTTGAACCCTGGACCATCAGATTAAAAGTCTGATGCTCTACCAACTGAGCTATCCAGGCTCCTGTGCTTTGCTTTTCTGACTTAGGACATTTTGCAATATTGATCTGGAGATCTTAAACACATCAGCAGCATCTCTCTCCTCTGGAGCCTCTTATTGCTTACAGAACTGGTGCCCACACTTTTAACAACTGTCTCTTCCCTCCACTATAAATACCTGGAAAATGTTTACAGGTTTTTGTTGGTATAAATCAAGACACTGTATCTCCAGAGAAATGCATGGAAACTACTCTGGCCTCCAGATGTGTTGGTCAGTGAAATGGAAACCCAACATACTAAATAGCCTTAAATTGAAGAAGGATGTTCCAACCATTTCCAGCAATTATCAGCTCTGCCAAAGATGGGGGAGCAGGGGGAGAGCTGCTGGCTGCTAACTGACATATGCTAAAACTACTAATGCCGCTAAATGCTAATGTCCCAAGCCAACAAATGAATTCTCCTCCCACCAGAAACTGCTTGGGGTAATACAAATACTCAGCCAGCCAGTTAATTTTGGTCCTCTATAGCCTTGTATAAATTACTTGCATGTCATCCAGCATACGATTCCAAGGAACTAAAGAAGAAGATTGGCCAGCTTGCTTGGAACGGGAATTGGATATGGTCTGGAACATTGTGAGAAAGATTCTCAAATGTTCTGAAGGTTATGAGGCTTGTTAAGCTAAAAAGGAAGTTTGTGCTATTTCCAGGTGTTTGTTTTAATACACGTAGTCCTTGCTTAACATCCACACCTTCAGGTACCATTCAAAGTTTCAATAATGCCAAATAAGGGGCATTACCAGTATTCTTTGTAGTTGCATGTTGCAGCAACCCACATGATTGCAATTTGGATGTTTGGCAGCCAGCTTCCATTTATGAAGTTACAGTGTCCCATGTTTATTTAATTGAAGTTTGCAACTTTCCTTGGAAAAGATTGAAACTCTGACTTTGGGTTTTATGAATTAGACTGATAGATCTTTATTTAGAATAGAGTAACAGAGTTGGAAGGGACCTTGGAGGTCTTCTAGTCCAACCCCCTGCTTGATTAATTGTTCTAACTGTCAGGAAATTTCTCCTTAGTTCCAAGTTGCTTCTCTCCTTGATTAGTTTCCACCCATTGCTTCTTGTTCTACCCTCAGGTGCTTTGGAGAATAGTTTGACTCCCTCTTCTTTGTGGCAGCCCCTGAGATATTAGAACACTGCTATCATGTCTCCCCTAGTCCTTCTTTTCATAAGACTAAACATATCCAGTTCCAGCAACCGTTCCTTATATAGAAATGGCTTGTTCATATTATTATTATAATTATAATAATTATTATTATTAAAAAGCAAAAAGTTGTGATTTGATGTTTAATGCCTTATTTTACTGTAACAGAGAGAGTTGAGAGTCAATGCTTCTTTTTCTTATCGTTCCTCACTTCTCTTTCTCCTCCCCACCCTTCTTATTTTCTATTTACTTTGTATTTTGTATTTTATAATACTTCATAACCCAATACAAATGTTAAACATGGAGAAGTTTGCAACTTTCCTGGCTGGCTTCCAACCAGCAAAGTCAATGGGGAAGCCAGCAGGAGGAGGTTGCATATAGTGATCATGTGACCATCGGACAACGCAGCACAAGGGTGCCTGGAACTATTCCAAATTGCTATTATAAGTCAGTGCAACCCTGTGAAGTTGCGCCTTATAACTATGTCACTTAGCGGGACAGTTCCCTGTACCTATTACCATTGGTAATTGAAGACTGTTTGTAATCTTGTTAAAGGTGTGTGTGTGTTGTGCGGGGTGGGGAGGAGACAAGGAGAGACAGAGAAAGAAATGGCTGAGTATGCACTCCAAGAGCCTGTTTGTTGCAAGTGCCACTAGAGCAGGGCTCTCCAACCTTGGCAACTTTAAGACTTGTGGACTTCAACACCCAGAATTCCTCAGCCAGCAAAGCAAAGCTGCCTGAGGAATTCTGGGACTTGAAGTCCACAAGTCTTAAAGTTGCCAAGGTTGGAGAGCCCTGCATTAGAGAACAGAAGCAACAAATCCTATCGCCAACTACAGTAGCTGCTGCTGCCGCCAAAGAAATGGGAACAAACAACAGCCCAGTGCTGGAGCTGTTCATCTGGAAGCAAATGCACAAAGAAAAGGCAGCTGGGCAGCCAGCCGTATGAAAGCGGGGAGAGAAGCTGCAATTATCTGCCGCTCCTTCCTGTCGCTAAGTAGAGGTTGTTACAAGAAATTCAATCATCCGAGGTGGCTGCACAAAAGCGTTGGCTTCTTTATGGAAGGAGGAAGTCCAAAGGTCAGGTCCACTCTGCCCAAGATTGGTGTTCTTGCTCTCCTCCCAGCAGAAATTAGGCGTGTAATCCCCTGTCCTAGATTTTGATAGGCAGCTCATCCTTTTGGCTTGTCTGCAACAAACAGAACGTTGATTACAGAAGGTCTTTGTCCACATTATCTTGTTAAGGCTAAAAAAAACAATCATCTCAGTGGGTCACAGTGCATGCCACATGAATGGCAAATTGCAGAGCGGTGGTTTCATTTACACTTGTGGTGGAATTAAACACGATGCAGCAAACTTCATCAGGATGAGGGGAAGTGCTGAGAGATGTGAGGGAGTGGAGTGAGGCAGTTCCAATAAGAAAAGAGGGGCAGAGTTCGGGCCTGGTTACCGAATCCTTCCTCCTTGAGCATTTTCCCCATGTGGGGCACCCTGCTCAGATGTTTTTGTCCTCTCAAAACATCTTTAGCGTTTCTGAGGACTTGTAGCAGGAATTGGCTGGAGGAGGAATTACTGTATAGAGGAGAGAAAAATACCACTGGTTGAAAAGTCATCCGCCATTTGAAAACAGAGAGGCCACCCCTGCTGTTAGGCGGAGCAAGGCAAAGGGAGCATGGCTGCTTGGTATCAACATGTTAAAATTGTACAAACCACATGACTTGCCATATTTGGTTCACTGTCAGGTGGGAAAGACCAGATCCACGCTTGAAGTGAACCAATTAAACTGAATAACAGAGTTGAAGAGAATTTGTAGATCATCTAGTCCAAACCCCACCCAAGCAGGTAACCCTACACCATTTCTGGCAGTCCAGTCAAGCTTTCTTGAAAGCTTTCAGTGATGAAGCTCCCACAACTTCTGAAGGCAAGCTGTTCCACTGGTTGATTGTTCTCACTGTCAGAAAAATTCTCCTTATTTCTAGGTTGAATCTCTCCTTGATTAGTTTCCATCCATTATTCCTTGTCTGGCCTTCAGGTGCTTTGGAAAATAGGTTGACTCCCCTCCTCTCCATGACAGCAGTATTGGAACACTGCTATCATGTCTGATTTATTGCTAAATAGTCTAGGAATTTTCTCAGCAAATGGTTAGCATCTGCTTGGAGTTAGATAAGGGTTAACTGAAATCAAGGAGGAGGTAGGCTTACTCCACTTATGGCTATGTAGGGATACTAGGCTGATCCCTCTTTTAACTCCATCCCCAGGTTCTACCACTTATTCTCTGGGTGCAGTGACCATATTCATTTGGAAAAAAAATAATAAAAGATAAACTTTAAAAAAGCGTCAAATCTAAAAGAGGTTCATAAATATTTTTTAAAAAATGTTTTTGCTTATAACTTTGTATAACTGGACATTCAAGAGAAAAACAAAAATAAATAAATAAATAAGCTGAATAAATCTAAAGGACAGTTTTCTGAAAATAAAAAACCTGATCTTTATAATAATAACTGCATGTCACAGAATCCATGGGCATCCTCCTCTGAAAAGATCCAGGTTTGCATTCCCATTTAGAATAATCATAGCTGTCTCTTTCTCTCTGCTTCCATCTAGTGGTCATAAAGATTCTTACAGCCCAGACAGGTAATCCTGAAAGGGCTACAGTTCTGATATAATCTTTATTGCTTGACCATTAAAAAAAACTTTTCTGTTGATGAAGGGAGCTTTAAGGTCTGGTGTCACATAGTTCATGCAGGGAGATTAATAGGTTCATGTATGAACTCATGCATAGTTCATGCAGGGAGATTAATAGGTTCAGAACCTCAGGATTTGCAATTCAGATCTCCATATAAGATATAATTTATATATGACGATTTCCTGCAATTATATCCTTTCTATAATGGCCACCAAATATAGGTCATCCTTATTTAGCGACCAGAATTCAAACTGGCAACCTAAATGTTAAGCAAAGCTGTTGCTAAGTAAAACTGAACCATGCTTATGATTTCCAAAGTTTGTAAAAATGAGGATTGTTCACAAAATGTCAGGCCTCTTAGGTAAATCAGACAGGAAACATGATTAGATGAATTAGTTCTACTTTATTGAAAGGTTACATTAAGGTTTGAGAAAGCATCCACTTTGAGAAAATTGCTGTGAAACTGTGGCTTTAGTATTAACTATATTAATTTATTTAAGGTCTGTTAAATTAAACCAAATCAATTTTTTCTTCTTTCTACGTGTTGAATTGTGCCCAACAATTCCCTTTCAAAGGCCAAGGACAACCCTTGGTCTTAAATAGTTATGTATCTAAGACGTAAAAAAAAGTCACATCCTGTTTCTGTAATCCTATAGATTTTAAAATTCTACTTTATTGAAAGGTTACATTAAGGTTTGAGAAAACATCCACTTTGAGAAAATTGCTGTGAAACTGTGGCTTTAGTATTAACTAAATTAAGCTCCACTGAACTCAGTGAAATTTGCTATTGAGTGGATATGGAATGGATTTCACTGAAAACCATTGCACTCTTCCTCAGCTCTTTCTTTTCTTTCTATTTGTGTCCAGATACTGAAATCGATTCTTGATATTTCACGGCAGCCATTACTGCATGTTTCCTAATTGCTGTGTTTTAAATATGGGGCGTTGATCCTGAAGACCCTGATTGCATGTACAATAGGTAAACTCCAACTCTCAGTTGGAGAAATCCGGGCATCCTTGACTGAAATTTTGAAATGCTTCCAACTCAATGCCTAAACAAGACCGGTCTACAATTGCAAGAGATAAAATGCTGCATTCTCAAGTATAATTTGGGTCTTCGGTGTCTATCCAAATTCTGTTTTATCATATTGGGAAATTAATCAAAGCATGTGCTTTGACGTGTTCCTCTTTTATTTTCGGCACTTTGCTCTCTTGTTGCTTTGAATGATGAATCTGAATAATGTCTTTTCACTCTGAGCCTGGGTTAACCTAGTGATGACTCATGGGTAACCTGGCAACTTGTTCTAGAGGCTAGCACATCTCTTAAGAAAGAGAAGCAAGTTCCTGAATAATGAAATGACCATGGAACTCTGAAGAGATGTGCTTTTAGAAACACAGGGACAACAAACACACTTTAAACACAGCATTTGAATAGAAATAATTCATTGCATTCAGTGCTTTCATATATATCCATTCTGCTGTACAGTAGAGTACTGGTAGCTATCTACCCACTGTTACCTTGGTGACAAGATCCTGTAACCTTGATTTTTTTTTTTTTTGCTTAGCTTCTAAGCTATGGAAGCTTTAAAAAGCATTATTGCTTTAGGATTTGAGCTAAAATGGTCTTCTCATATACCTGAGATGATGTCAAATGCTGTTTGGAAACCCAAATCCTGGTGGGCATACATGGATTTTTTTAAAAAAAAAATGCTGGTACCTGGATATTAACTCAAAGAATTATCCCCTTACTTGGCTCTATATAAAGTGGAAACTTCTTCTTCCAAGCAACAGAAAAGGCAACCTGGTCAAAATAAGTCTTTTGCAGTATCTTCTGCATTTTTCTGGAGGCATGCTCTCCAAATGCCTGCAATCTGGTCCTAAGGATCACTAAGCCCACAGCAAGTTTACAATGAATTTGTGAATTGCCAGCTACGGGGTTCATATCTTTCACTCATATATTTCAAATAAAATATTGTGGAATGGGTATCATGGTGCTCACTCATGGCTTCCTCCTGTCGCAGTTTAATTTTATTTAGTTTATTCAATTTAGGTGCTGCCTGACTCCAAAATGACTCTGGGCAGTAGACAATAAAACCAAATAAAATAGAAAATCCAGTATAGAATAATGACATTATGTAGGAGAAGAAGAACTGGTAACAAGTCTAGCTAACAATACCTATGCCCTGAACATTTGACAGGAACTCTAATCGCCTCACTCCAAGGCCTGAGAGAACATCCTGGACTTTGAGCTTGAAAATGGGTCAAATCAATCTGGAGCTGTGGAGGGGTGGGGGAAACTTCCAGTGCTTCTCTGTGGGAAGGACAGGTGGGCAATCATTCTGAGTGCTGGTGGCAACTGCTCCTGTTCCTTCTCCTCCCTATCCTGTAGCACAGAGTGAGATGCATTTATGTACCTGCAAAGTTTAGAAGCTGCTGCAAACAAAGCAGGTGGGTTTCAGCAAGTTCTAACCAGTTCTGGAGAACCAGTAGTGGAAATTTTTAGGAGTTCAGACAACTGGTAAATACCACCTCTGACTGGCGCCACCCCCATCTATTCTCTGCCTCCCAAGTCCCAGCTGATCGGGAGGAAATGGATTTTGCAATAACCTTCTCTTGGATTGGGGTGGGAATGGAGATTTTACAGTATCCTTCCCCTGTCACGCCCACCAAGCCACGCCCACCAAGCTATGCCATGGCCACCAAGCCACACCCACAGAACCGGTAGTAAAAAAATTTGAAACCCATCACTGAAACAAAGCCATCACTGAGCAGTCTATCCTATATTTCTCTGGGCATGTTTCTGCAAAGACACACAGATACACCATGTATGGAGAGCATGCACCCCCCATAGATGTACACAAGCGACAGAAGAAAGTGAGTTGTTGCCTAAGGTCAGAGTCTATAAAGAAATTGAGGGGTGTGTGTGTGAAATCTTTCATGTTTTGCACACTTTCTCTGACTTGTATTAATAACCTGCAGCGTTGCCATTTACATAGTAATAATTCCCACCGGATTCAATGGCAGTTACTCTCAGATACTACGCACATATAGAATTCCCATCAGCAGATATTAAGACTGCATTGTAAATCTTTTCTGCATGTTTTTAATCTTATTGCCCAGCCGTTACACTGATGGCTTAGCTAGCAGTATAATTCTACTTGGGCAGCTGGCTCTTTCTTTTTTCTTTTCTTTCTGTATGAAACTCGATGCGTTCCTTCAATTGTGTAATCAGTTGAGTATTTCAGTTCACAGAGGAAATGTTGTATAGACATGTGACGTCCAATGATCTGCAAGGCACATGTTTTCTTATCCATCTGATTAATGGAGAGACTGAATCGATGCAAAGGCTCATCCATACAGCTGCATCGCTCTACTTCCTCCGGGCGGCCCCTCCCATCCAAGAAATGGGATGAAATCATGTCAGCATGAATTGTACTGCCCCACAGCCAACCCTTCATGTGCATCCAGAGCTGAGCCATGCTGTGCTGTGCTGCTGTTCATACAACACCTCTGGGCAACATTGGAAGATTTGGTTGACTGATATTCAATGTCACAATTGTGAGAAAACCAGTCTAAGTGCAGAACATGTGCTGGGATGGTAGATGTCATTCCAGGCTCATGTTCAATTTCCTCCCTACTAAATGTGTGTGTGTGTGTGTGTGTGTGTGTGTGTGTGTGTTTCTCTTTAACCAGGTTCTACCTACGTAAGCCAAGATTTTATGCAGCCCTGGTTCAGTGAACTCTCATTCACTAGATTCTGGGCTTTTTTTCTTCTAGCAGTCAGCAGACTCTTTGCTGCCCATTGGGAGACTAAGATAGATCTATTTCTATCTTATAGGGAGGATACATGTGATGAGGGTGTGGCTAACTGAAGAGGCCTTATAAAGCCGAAATAGATCTATCTTAGTCTCCCAATGGGCAGCAAAGAGTCTGCTGGCTGCTAGAAGAAAAAAAGCCCAGAATCTAGTGAATGAGATTTCACTGAACCAGGGCTGCATAAAATCTTGGCTTACGTAGGTAGAACCTGGTTAAAGAGAAACCTACGAAATATATATATATATATATGATACTTGCTGATTTATCAATCTTATGACTACTAGATATAACCACAGTTAATCTTGCTTAAGTGCAACATACAATAATAATGGCAGGGTGTGTGCAGCCCAAAGATTTCTTAGAGTCAGAGTTCATTATAAGGGTCATTTTATTCAACCTTAGAGAACGGCGTTCAGCTTTGGGATCACTTAGGTATACCATATATTTTGTCCAAAATTATTATTTACATGTCAACTAGGTTGATTTGTTGATAACTCTGCAGCAAAGAGCTATTTTTTTTCTTGGCTGCCATCAAGTGGCCACACACACACACACACACACACACACACTTTCACACACACCTTCATAGTGCTTTACAGCCCTCTCTAAGTGGTTTACAGGGTCAGTATATTGCCCCCAACAATTTGGGTCCTCGTTTTACTGACCTCAGAAGGATGGGAGGCTGAGTCAACCTTGAGCTGGTAAGAATTGAACTGCTGAATTGCTGGGAGCCAGAAATCACAGAAGTAGCTTGTAGTACTGCATTTTAACCACTGTGCCACCACAGCTCTTAATGCTGGCATTGGTAAGAGTAGTTGTAGAGCTGAAGTTTGGGAAATCAAATTATCCATTCTCCTGCCAAACTTGCCCCGTATATAGAGCTAGGTGCTACATTTCTAATACTACAGTTATACAGTTAAGTCAATATTCTTTGATTTTGCATGGCTTTGTTTTTTGTTATTTTCTTGAATCTACCTTTAATTATTTAAGTATTGCTTTTATCCTGGCTTCCCAGTATGTGTGATCTCCTTATCCATTATGCAACCTGATGGAATGAAACAGTACAATTAGAATTCTTTGTTTGAAGCCAGATCACTAAAAGGATGATATTGCTGGTGATGCAGACATCTTTATATCCAAGGATCCCGTTCTGAAGTTTAACTAAGAATGTTGGCCTAGATTATAAATATTATTGACGTTCTTGATGAACGTCATTTTGGGCTTCTTTTTCTGGCTTCTGGGCTCAACATGACACATTCTGAGCTGTTGCAATGGATCTTTCAAAAGAACCTACCGCCGTTTTCCTCTTACCAAGCTTCCCAAAGCAAGAATATTATATTTCTATACCCCACTGCTACCCTTAAAGGCTCCATTGTAAGTGTGGGCCAACGAATAAGAGACCCCTGAGGAAGGATCATAAAATCAGTCCCAAAGCCTCCTATGGAGCTGTGACTAGAAACAGTGTTAGCCTGAGCATTGCATCTATCCAAACTGAGTTAAAGAGTGAGGGAACAAAAGAGCACAAAAAAGCTTAAAAATTCCTGCCAGCCCACCCACATTTCAGAGAAATTGTGTAGCATATAAAATGACTACATTTGAAAAGAGCTTTTGATTTTCGTCAGCCCCTCCCAAATTAGAGAATAAAAACTCTCCATAGCTTTGTGTAATAGCTATTAGTTACACTGAGTTATTTGAAGGCTTTATATACATATTGAGGGCTACATACTGAAACGAATTGTGTGTTTGGGCCCTGAGCCTTAAGCTTTCACTCCACATGCCTGCAGTTCTAACACAAACAAACAAACAAACAAGCAAGCAAACAAACCCTTAGAAAAGAATATTTGTAGATCAGGGTTGAACTGTGGAGTCCTTGTTGTCCCCTGAGCTTATTTGTTTGCTTATAGATGTTCCATTACCCAAAGGTAACATCTTCAGTCTAGAAGGGAGTGGGATTTGCAAGCTCATGAACAGAAACTCATCAAATTTACAAACCACACACAACTGGGGGGATGGGCAGATGGCTAACACCATAGAAGGTTCAAAAGGTTCTTGACAGACTTGAATTTTGGGTTCCACCTGACAAATTCAGTTCAATGGTAAGAAATATAGATGGGGGGGGGGAATGACACAGAAAAGTCTGAATATCCTAGTAAACCATAGGTTAAACATGAGTCAGCAGGAAGCTGCAGCTGCCAAAAGAGCAAGTGCAGTCTTGGGCTGCCCTGACAGAAGTATCGTATCAAGATCGTGGGAAGGGATGTTCTGCTCTGTGCTACCCTGATCGGACAATACCTGGAATGCTGTGTCTCATTTTGGTCACTATGATGAAAGAACAACGCTGAGGAATTGGAAGAAGTGCAGGTAAAAATAACAAAGATGGCGAGAGGCTGGGTGACTAAATCTTATGAAGAACATAGGAAGTCTACAGGGAAAGTTTGAACAGCAATTTGCATCCTATCCCTACCTCTGAATACATATGAGATTTTAATCTCTGAATCATGAGACATGGCAGGTTTTTTTTCACACCACCGCAAAAGTGAATATCACAATAAAGTGAGTCACAAGAATTGTTTGGTTTCCCAGTGCATATAGTTTACACTGTAGTGCAGTTTATTAAGTGTGCAATGGGCAATGTCTAAAAACGATGCACACACAGTATTGTACAGCAATGAAAAAAAATACTTTATTGTTTAAAAATGCTAATTATCCCCTGAGCCTTCAGAGAGTCGTAATCTTTCTGCTGGTGGAGGGTCTTGTAAAAAAAGAAACAGTATCTGCAAAGCGCAATAAAGGGAAGCGCAGTAAAACAAGGCTTGCTTGTATTCTGGAAAATGAAGATAAATGACTGTAGAAAATATATTGCTAGCTACAAAACCAAGAACCAAGAGAGCTGACTATGGGAGAGGGAAAAATTGATGGAATGAATAAAATGGGACCTTGTATTCCAGTGGTGTCAGGTATGGGGAGATAAAATGGTGGGAGGCAGGGCAGACTGTTCACCAGGAACAGTGGTGGGTTTCAATTTTTTTTACTATTGGTTCTGTGGGAGTGGCTTGGTGGGCATGGCAGGGAAAGGATACTGTAAAATCTCCATTCCCTCCCCACTCCAGGGGAAGGTTACTGCAAAATCCCCATTTCCTCCTGATCAGTTGGGACTTGGGAGGCAGAGAATAGATGGCAGTGGGGCCAGTCAGAATTTTTACTACCAAACTACTCAAAATTCCTGCTACCGGTTCTCCAGAACAGGTCAGAGCCTGCTGAAACCCACCCCTGACCAGGAACATAACGCTGATATTTTGTACTGGACACACGTTCCAGCCCATTGAACTCAACCTCTTTATCTGGTCAGTGGATCAACAGTGGCCCAGGTCTCAGGCTGTTGCTTTTAAATGCCATGACAGTCTTAGTGGTCGTTCCTTTTTTATGGAACATCATTCCCCCTAAGGCATGACTGGCCCACACTTTGTTGATTTTCTGAAAAATTACTGAAGGTCTAATTTTTGACAGTAGGCCCCAGGCCCACAAATGGAGATGGAACTGATCAAGTGGTTGATTTAATTGCTGCTGTCATGAGGGGGGGAGAGGGGGGGTTTAATGGGCTTTTATGTTATGTATTTCTAATATAAGACGCCAGAATATAAACTGACAGGAAACAGCACTCGTTACTAGTACTGATGATGTTACCTAGTTAGGATAATGAAACGTCTGCAAGAAAACAAACAAGCTCAGAGAGCACCAAGGTCCCCTAGTGTATTTCCAATGTTGTAAGGTGCCCAGAGTCATCTATGTGTTGAGTTGGGCAGCTGTATAAATTTGTACAATAAATAAATAAAATCACAAGAGCTGATGAAA
Source organism: Ptyas mucosa (assembly GCA_012654045.1). Classification (NCBI taxonomy): domain Eukaryota; kingdom Metazoa; phylum Chordata; class Lepidosauria; order Squamata; family Colubridae; genus Ptyas; species Ptyas mucosa. The sequence goes on along the minus strand of WNWU01000041.1, from coordinate 14,399,261 downwards.
TACCAGATGTTGGATAACCATTTGTCTGAAGTGGTGTAGGGTTTCCTGCCTAAGCAGGGGGTTGGACTAGAAGACCTCCAAGGTCCCTTCCAACTCTGTAATTCTATATTATTTAACATCTTCCAAGATGTGCATGTGGTTTGTAAGCAGATATGAAAAACACTGCAGTAACCAAGGGAATGGAAAAGATGAATTTCTTTTTTAATATCAGGAAAGGATAATGCTAAAGTACTGTCTATCACCTGTAGTTTTCTCACCTGCTACTGAGATTATACTCAAGAGTTTGCAATTCAGAGTTCAACAGTACATTGAATGAGAACTGCCAGATGTGCCAACTGGATTTGGAAGAGGTGGGGGTAATCGAGATCACATAGCTAACATTCAGTGGAGAAGGGGGAAGGAGTTTCAAATAAATGCCTATTTTTGCTTTAATGATTATAAAACTTTTTTGACTGTTTAGGTTACAACCAACTGTGGATAGCCCTTAAAACAACAGGAGTATCAGGCCACCTCTTCTGTCTAGTGTAGACTTTATATGGTGATCAAGAAGCAACAAATTGAGCATAATATGGGGAAACCAGTGGTGGGATTCAGCCAGTTCGCACCACTTCGGGAGAACCGGTTGTTAACTTTCTGAGCAGTTTGGCAAACTGGTTGTTGGAAGAAATCATTAGGACAGAGAACCGGTTGTTAAATTACTTGAATCTCACCACTGAGGGAAACTAAATAGAAAATTTGGAAAAAGAATGTGCCGAGGAGTGTAACAATATTGTGTCATCAGTGGCATTTGCAGGGTGTCAGCAACATCTGCAAAATGGCATGTACACCATCTTGATACAAACCCTGCCCTCTTTTGTATGTGTGTGTGTGTGTAAATGGCATGTGCATGTGTGTGTACAAAAAGGGAAGGGCTTGCACACTGTAGTACCTCATTGGAATCTTTCTCCCCCTTTGCCCGTCCCAAATGCTTATGACTGCCATTTATTTAATTACAGGTAGTCTTTGATTTACAACAGTTCATTTAGTGACCATTCAAAATTACAAGGGCACTGAAAATTGTGACTTATGACCGTTTTCACAGTTACGACCTTTGCAGCATCACTATGATTATGTGATCAAAATTCTGATGCTTGGCAACTGGTTCACATTTATGACCTTTGCTGTGTCCCAAGGTCACGTGATCCCCTTTTGCGACCTTCTGATAAGCATAGTCAATGGGGAAGTCAGATTCACTTAACAACCGGTTTATTAACTTATCAACTGTAGTGATTCATTTAACAATTGTGGCAAGAAAGGTCGTAAAATGAGGCAAAACTCAGTTAAATGTTTCACTTAACAACTGGAATTTTGGGCTCAATTGAGGTCGTAAGTTGAGGACTATCTGTATATGCAGAATATAGCAGGAGGAATGCTAGCACAGAAGAAATTAAAATTAAAACTGCTAAGTTAAACATCTGCAACTTCGGGTATTTTGGTGATACCACTGTGATGGCAGGAAGCAGGGATGACAAAAACCATTTCCATATGTGTGGGCTGGAGAAAAACAATAATAATATGTATTTATACTATAGAAAGGGAGACAGTAGAGAACTATGGAACCAGTGAACTAATTCCTCAAGCATGTGAAGTCTTGTTTAAGATCTTGCAAAGGAAAATAGAGCCACAGATGCAGAAATGCCAAATGAATAGAGAGGCTTCAGGAAAGGCAGAGGGACATGAGATTATACAGCTGACATAAAATGGATAATGGAAAGAGTACAAAAAGAAGCTTTACCTTCACTGATTACAAAAAGACCTTTGACTACAAGATTATGTCAGAATGTGGAGCATTAAGACTAACATGAGTATCAGAACATCAAAGATGTATGAAATATTTGCGCAGAACAAGAAGCAATTGTAAAAACTGAATTTGTAGAAATGCTTCTGAATATAAAAGGAAATGAGACATAGCCGCATATTCTTCCCATCAGGTCTCTTTAGCGTCTATAGGAAACATCGCGTCAGTGGCACCTCTGAGAAAGCTAAATGAAAATAGGAGAGTGAAGAACTAGCAGTTTGAAATAGGTAGATGGTACCACTTTCTTAGCGGAAAGGAAACCCATTGTGAAAAGAAATAGAACATAAAACGAGTTAATGTTAAATATTAAGGAGACAATGGAACTGTAATGGCAACCAACGTATTTGTGAATTTACAATTAATTGTGAAGAAGTAAGGGTGACAGATACCTTCCATGGGCTCAGAAATAGGCATGTGCTGGAGAAGAAAGGAGGCAATTAAGTTCTAGGAAAGCTTTGTGAGATTATGAGATTGCATTGTGAAATGCAAGAACATTTCAGTGATAATAAACATGGGGATGATATCTTGTTTATTTTTCTTTATAAAATGTATATGCCACCTTCAAGCAAATATTCTAAGCATCTTACAACTTAGTGCAATAAAACAAACAACCTTAGCAAAATAACAACCAGTAATTATTAAACCAGCAAGCCAAGAGCCAGTATCCAAGGAAACCACAACAAATACTCTCATAAAATACACTCACATTAACACCCAGTGGTTCAGTGGAAGCGCAGCATTTTAACGGCCCTCCTGAATTTCAACAAGCAATGCAAAGACAGCAGAGTATTTTAGAGGGTTGCCACCATTACAGTCATTTCTGTCTGTCCTTCCCATATTCATAGCAGAGATTCATAGCATATCTTCTTTGGTTGTTCATACCCAGGTGGGCAGATGCTACATGGAGCAGATAGTTTTGAATACCCAAGACCAAAGCCATACAGGGCTTCAGAGAGAATAATCAGCAAATCCAGAAACAAATTGGTAGCCAGTGCGATCCTATATTGCCGTGATGGCGAACCTATGGCACGGGTGCCACAGGTGGCACACGGAGCCATATTGGTGGGCACGCAAATGTTGCCCTAGCTCAGCTCCAGCACACCGGCTAACTGATTTTTAGGCCTTCCGGTCCCACTGGAAGTCGGGAAACTGGCTGTTTCCAACCTCCGGGAGGATGGGGAAGGCTGTTTTTGCCCTCCCCAGGCTCCTAGAAAGCTTCTGGAGCCTGGGGAGGGGGGAAAACGGGCATACCAGGCCCACTGTGCCATCGCATGCCAAAAGCAAGGGGAAGTGGGGGGGCATGCGTGGGAAGGAGGGGCACATTGAATTATGGATGTGGGCACCTGGACCCACAACCCCCCACGCTCCCCTTGCTTTTGGCACGCGACGGCAAAAAGGTTAGCCATCACTGCTATATTGGTTTCTCACCTGGTAGGAAGTGACCAGCTGCATTTTGCACCAGGTATTTTAGTTCTTCAAGAGCAGGGTTCTTCAAGAGCAGCCCCATATAGTGAGAGTAGTCCTAGATTGAGACAACTAAGGGGTTACTAGCATGTCCCATTCCAAGAAAGGATGATAAACCAGCTGAACTTGGACAAAAGCTTTTTTGCTGCAGTTTCCACCTATTCCTTTAAGAAAAGCTGCCAGTTCAGGAGAACCCTCAGACTGAAGACTCACTCCTTCTGGGGGAGTATAACACAACTGCATTGCTTCTTGGAATCAGAATTCTTCTGGAATCTTAGTGTCCCAATCTGATCTCTCATTCAAAACATCTTCTATATCTCTAGCTTGGCCTGGGGTACAGCTATATAGCTGAGTGTCATCAGCATATTTTTATACTCCATGCTAATGGATTACCTCTCCCAGCTATTTCATGTAGATGTTAAACCATATGAATGGGGGGTGGGGAAAAGGCTGACCCTAGAACTGGAGTGGCTGAGGGCTTGACTTTTCTCCCCATCATCATCAATGATAGCCATCCAGTTAAAAAGAAAACTAAAGAACAATGCCTCTGGCTCCAACTCTTGCGGACAACTCAGGAAGCTATTGTTGTTGAAAGTATTGAAGATTTATCCAAGTCCTGCCACATATGTACAGGTAGCCCTCAACTTAAACTATTTGTTTAGTATCAGTTTGAAGTTACAATGACTTCTGATTATTTTTCATATACATGACCGGGGTGAAATCCAGCAGGTTCTAATAGATTCTGGAGAACTGGTAGTGGAGATTTTGAGTAGTTCGGAGAACCGGCAAATACCACCTCTGGCTGGCCTCAGAGTGGGGTGGGAATGGAGATTTTGCAGTATCCTTCCCCTGCCACGCCCACCAAGCCACGCCCACAGAACTAGTAGTAAAAAATTTGGATTTCACCACTCTACATGACCATTGCAGAATCCCCATGGTCACATGAGCACGATTCGGATGTTTGGGAACTGATTCCTATTGACGAGAGTTGCACTGTGTCTGGGCCATGTGATCACCATTTGTGACCTTCTGACAAGCAAAGTCAATAGGGAAGCCAGATCCACTTAACAACCATGTTACTAACTTAACAACTGCAGTGATTCACTTAATAATTGTGGCAAGAAAGATCATAAAATGTGGCAAAACTCACTTGCTTAGCAACAGAAATTTTAGGCTCAATTATGGTAATAAATGGAGGACTACCTCCAGTATGGTTTCTGTCCCTTACTTAGATCTGAATCTTAACTGAAAGGGTTCTAGAACTTCTATTTCATTTTAGGACTTGTGTAGTCGTCATTCTCCCACTTCTCCACTCACCTTAGAAAGATGTGGTAGAGACGTTGTCCACACTGCTTGCATCAAGTGTGAACTCTTGAGGGAGGACATGTCACCACTTTTCTTGACATTGGACAGTAGGCAACATCACCTGCTGTCTTATGGTAACATTCACTATTTCTTGGATCCAGGCCTTTATTCCCTCTCTGCCCACACAAAAGAAATGGGAAGAGAAGGGATCCAGTCCATAGGTGGCCGAGTTCATCCCACAGAGGATCTCCTTCATTCAAATCTAGAGGCTAAAATGAATCCCAGATGACATGACAAGACAGTCCCTATAGATTCATTGGGTTCTCTCTAGCTAATATCCATTCCAAGCGAATATTATTTTATTTATTTGTCAAGAACATATTAGATATTATATATATAAGTATAAGTATAATTGAATCCCATAAAATAGGACAGGGATGGTAGGCACACTGGTGCTCTTATGCACGTCCCTTACAGACCTCTTAGGAATGGGGTGAGGTCAGGGGTGAAATGCTCCCAGTTCGGACCAGATCGCCTATTCTGGTAGCAATGGTGGCGGGTGGTTCAGAGAACTGGTAGCAAAAATCCCTGCGCCCCCCCCCCCCATGCCCAGCTGAGCCGCACAATCATCAGAGGCTTTTTAAAAAAACTTTTAAAAGCATTTTTTCTACAACCTCTTCCGACTAAAAAATGCTTTTAAAAGTAAAAAGAAAAGCCTCTGATGATCACGCGGCTCAGCTGGGATCATCAGAGGCTTTTCAAAGCATTTTTTTCTGCAACCTTTTGGCCGAAGAAGTGGTAAAAAAAATGCTTTGAAAAGTCTCTGCCTTTTCCAGCTGAGTTGCCTGATCAGCAGAGGCTTTTCAAAGCATTAGAAAAAATGCTTTGAAAAGTTAAAAAAAAAAAGTTGGCCATGCCCACCCAGTCACATTAACCCCCTCCCCACCAAGCCACACCTACAGAACCGGTAGTAACAAATTTTACATTTCACCCCTGGGTGAGGTCAACAGTAAACAGGCTTAGGTTAAAATTTTTGGGGTTTTGGGATGAAACCACAGAGTCAGGTAGTGTACTCCATGGAATTGACCACTCTGTTGCTGAAGTCATATTTTCTGCAATCAAGTTCGGAGCGGTTCACTTTAAGTTTGTATCTATTGTGTGCTTGTGTATTGTTGTGGTTGAAGTGGAAGTAGTCATTGACAGATAGGACATTTTTAGCAGATAATTTTATAAGCTACACTTAAGTCATATTGAAGACGGTGTAGTTCTAGGTTTTCTAAGCCCAGAATTTCAAGTGTGGTGGCATAAGGTATTTTGTTGAGAGCAGAGGAGTGGAGGATTCTTTTTGTGAAATATTTCTGGACACATTCAATTGTATTAATGTCCGATATGCAGTGCGGGTTCCAGATAGATGAGCTGTATTCAAGAATTGGTCTAGCAAATGTTTTGTATGCTCTGGTTAGTAGTGTGATATTACCGGAGAAGAAGCTATGCAAGATTAGGTTTACAACTCTTAATGCCTATTTGGCAATGTTGTTATAGTGGGCTTTGGCACTTAGGCCATTTGATATGAGTACTCCAAGGTTCTTGACAAAGTGAGGGTCATCTACAAGTTCGTGTCCACTCAGCTTGTATTTTGTGTTCTGATTCTTTTTGCAAATGTGTAAGACAGTAGATTTTATCTACTTGTACAATGCTTGGTAAAATGGCTTTGGAAATTCTTCCAGCCCATCATTCCCCAAAGGATTTGGGACTACTTTTGATAATGCCACTAGGCAGCATTGTGTGCATTCTATAAGCTAAGTAACAGTACATTTTGTTGGTGAGTGGGAAGCAACAAAAGAACAAAGGGAAACAACAAAGTAAAACAATATTCATACTACAGTGTAGGCCAAAATCTGGGCTCATACTCATAGTCAAATGTATTTATTTGTTCATTGTTTTTTGACAGCATCATTTTTTAATTTCATCTCCTGGAGAGAGTGACAAGGAGAGAGATTACCATTATAGCAATGGTCTTTCCAGTGGCTGGATAACAAGAAACAAGGAGAGAGCTTTCTATTATGGATTTGGGTATAGTTATTAAAAGTAGAATGGACTGTAAAGAGAAACAACTAGTCAGACCAAGGCCAGATAAAGGAGGTCTGTTCCTTGATGCAAGCAGAAATTCATTTACTTTACAACTTCAAAACAGTGACTTTGCTTGGCAAATATAAAGTATTGAATAGGAAAGAAAACATGTAAGACAGATGGGTGGAATTAAAGAGATTACTAGAATATCCTGAAATGGCCATGGATTCATTGGGGAAAAGTTGGGATGGCAAGTTTTTCTTCATGCAGTCATCCAGACTTTAGCTTAATGATACCCAGCTAAACTAGTGGAGGCTCTGGGGGGTGTTCTAATCCATCCTTCCTGTCCATGGAAGAGGAATAGAAGAAGAAAAAGAATATAGATAGTATATTTTCACTGATAGTGAACAACTAGCTATACAAATTATATCAATAAGAGGCAGTGGGATCATGGTCTCGGTTTGCTGGATGACAGATTGCTACTACAGGACAGGTTTAATCTTCCAAGAATTGGTTAACATGTGTTTAACTGAAGTATGAATTTGATTGGGAGAGCTTTAAGCTAAATACTTGAGAGACAAAAAGCCTGAAGTAGATTCCTCAAATAAAACCTTGTGTACTACAGAAGGAAGTGGGAGAATGGAATCATTGAATAATTTAACAGAGTCTATTAAACTATTCAGTGAATACTGACATTAACAGTGGTTCTTAATGTTTGCGGCCCTCATTGTCTGTACACTAATGCTCAGGATAAGGACAAAAAACCAAAATGAGTTTATGATTTAATATGTATAATGGAGAGCTAGTTGGATGACCTTCCTGATAGGAATATTCAGAAGGAACAAAATGATAGGAAAGGAAGAGAACATGGTATGCACAAGTACTTACATTTGCTTTGATATCCAAAGTGAGTAAGTATCATTATGCTGTAGATAGCATCTAGTTAAAATAATGGATGAATAAGAACAATATTATTATCGATCTCTAATATCATGCACCAATCAGCCAAGGAGATGTGGATGAAGCTGTTCAAAAGCAAATTGTACATTTTTAAAATAGTACTGATGAGAGGTTTTAATTACCTCCAACGTCTGCTAGGAGACAAATTGTGTCAAACAGGATTCTTCCACTTGGAATTCCTTGAGGAATTTCTGATTTCTTTTGCTGACAACTTTCCCCTTCAGAGGATAGAATAAGATACCATAGGTTCAGCTATCCATGGCTCAAGATTAACCAATAAAGAAAACTTAAATAAGGAACTGAAAGTGGCAGGGACAGAGGAAGGAAGTGACCATGTAATGATGGAAGGTCCTGATTTTAAGGGAAGCTAACAGTGGGCATAATCAAACATACAATGGATTTCAAAAAAGCTGAATTAGATTCCACGGCAGGAAAAGTTAATAGGAAGTGGTGCTCAAGACAGGTGGGAATTCCTAAAAAAGGTACGAAAGGTGCAATTGCAAACAATTCAAATTCCAAAGAGAAAGAGAAGGTAATAACACAAAACGTTTAGTGAAGATATGAAAGCAAAACCAGATCCATAGAGTAGGAAGAAAAGGGAGCAAGCCAACCAAGAAGAGTATGCAGGTAAGCTATAATTCTGCAGATAGTATTTAAAAAAGGCTGAAGTTTAGACTAAACTGAGGTTGAAAAAAAGATAACATTTGTTTTAGATGTGCTCAAAACACAAGGGAAACAACTTATTCAGTGCGTACGTTAGTTAGAATACAAATTGCTGAGTATATGATGATGGCAAAAAAATGGCAACAAAGAAATGGCAATTCCTACTTGAGCTCAAGATTCCCTAATTTAGGCAGTTTTTTCCCCCATCAAGCGTTTATGAAAAGCAGAGCACAAGGACAAGGTTAAGGGTTGAGATGATGGTAAGGGAATATATTTCTTATTTTAAATGCTTAAAAATCCAAAGAGATAAACTGCTTCCTAGCATTCTGGAAGAACAGATGGTGGGGCCAAACCTTAGATGTTTGAAAAATCTGAACAAAGGGTGAAGTTCCAGAGGACTGGGGGAGAGCAAATTTATTTACCTTCAAGGAGAAAAGAGAAAACCTAGAGAACTACCAAGCCTACTGACAATATCTGAGGATGTTTTAGAGTACATTATAAAGATGTCAAGCCACAGCGCCTTAAAAATAACCCTGCAATTCCCGGAATTACAATATGTATTTTCTTTAAGTCTTGCCATCATAACCTTATCACAATTTTTGACTGGATAATTTTCTGAGTGGAAGTTGAAGATGCTAGAAGACATAATATATCTTGCTTTTAGCAAAGCATTTGCAAAGTGTTCCACAACATTCTGATTAACAATCCAGTCTCATGAAGCCAGATGGCATGATAATTAAGTAGATTCACAACTGTATTCACAGAATGTACATCAATGGCTCCACATCAAGAGTGAAATATCAAGCAGAATGCCACAAAATGCAGTCCTGAGTCCTGTATAATTTAACATTTTAAAAAATAATTTGGATAAAGAGGTAGAAAAAGTAACAAGGGAAGAACTATTCCATAATGCTTCAAAGTCCAGACTGTGGTATACATGGATGCTCAATTAAAGGAGTCAACAGGATGAAATAATCTGTTAAATGGCAAATAGTATTTTTTTAAAAATTCCAAATATTAATGAGAAAAATCAACTTCCCTGATAACAGTTCATATCTATTTAGTGGAGAAAGCAGCGAACATTTGACTGATTTGTTTGAAAGGACTTTACCTACTGCTTGGGTCAAAGTGATTGTCTGAAATTCAAATAAATTTTGGATCCAACATATGTTGTCCATTAAAGTCAAAATCCCCTAAACCCAGATCCATTAAATTGAGGCTTAACACTAATTAATTCAAGTTACAGGAAGGCAGATTTTGCTTGAATGTTAAAAAAAGCTTCCTAACAGTAAAAACAGTTATCGGTGAAACCAATTACTTAGAAATTGTTGGCTGATCCTTTTTCACTAGATGCATTCAAGTGGAAATTAGACAGCTATTTATTAGGAATATTTTAAATTATTCCACTGACCAGCAGATTGAACTCAAGGGCCTAAGTGGCCCCTTTTAATTCTACCATTTTATGCTATAATGGGACAGTTGTAAGTGGAACAATTTGTAGCCTTTGGGATCTACAGGTAGCCCTACAGGAAGCTCAGAGAGCATTCTAAATTATGAAGGCATTTGATGAGGGGAAATCCAGCAGGTTCTGACAGGATCTAGAGGGCAGGTGGTAGAAATTTTGAGTAGTTTGGAGAACCGGCAAATACCACCTCTGGCTGACCCCAGAGTGGGGTGGGAATGGAGATTTTGCAATATCCTTCCCCCAGGAGTGGAGAAGGAATGGGGATTTTGCAGTATTCTTCCCCTGAGTGGGATGGGAATGGAGATTTTGCAGTATCCTTGCAGTATTTTGCAGTATTCCCCTGCCACTTCCACCAAGCCATACCTACCAAGCCACAGCACGTCCGCCAAGCCAAGCCAAGCCATGCCCACCAAGCCACAGCACACCCACCAAGCCATGCCCACAGAACTGATAGTAAAAAAAAATTGGATTTCACCACTGATGCAATCCCCTCCCAAAATCCCAACCATTGCAGTGTCCCTGTGATCACATGTCAAAAATTAATGTGCCTGGCAGTGTGCCCTTATGACTGATTTCAGAAGCATTGCAAATCTCCACCACTGCAGCTAGCAGGACTCATCTACTAGGCCCACTGGCCAAGGGCTGAGAGGTCTCAACTGGTAAGCCCAGGGTGCAGATTTCTCCCACCCCAACACTCTCCTGGAAGGCTTGGGTCTTCTTCCCACCCAACCATGTGGATCCGCTTACCTTACCTTTCTCTGCAGCTGCTGACAAGCACGCCCAGTTGATATGAGGTGTAGCTACTCCAGAAAGCTAGCCAACACAATGTTTCCAATGGTGGAAAGAGCCTCAGAACATCAAGAAGGCTGATGTTCACTTTGAAATGTTTTAAGGCTTTTTCTACCATCAGAAACATCTCAACTCAAGCCTTCCAGCAGTGGTGAGTAGAGAGGAAGACCTGTGTGCCAATGAGTGCTGGTTCTCCTTGGGCCTCCACCACACCATGAAGCATTCATGAATGGTCACTTAATGACCACAATGGGGGGAGCTGGGATTGCAGTCACTGAATGGGACAGTCATGTGGGTGCCTCACTTAATGACTGCAATAACTTCTGACCCAAATTGTGGGCTGACTAATTATACTATACTTATAGAGCACTGTAAGAGATTAGGATTTAGAATCTGTATAAGCTCTATACAGTTCTTGGTTTTAAGTCTTTCCTGAAACGTATACAATATGTTTCATTAAATATTTAAATTTACAGAAGCAATTTCAATAGATGTAACTTAATGGTTAAAACTAATATTAACATTAAAAGGAACATTATATTGACATTAATTTATATTTTAAAAGTAATTCTAGTATTACTTTCTGCTAGACAACCTGTAATCCATTGGGTCATTATTTCAGAGATTTTTCCTTACCTAGACAGAGAAACTGAATGATCATGGACGGGCAAAAAAGCAGTAAGAGAAGGAGCAACTTTCAACTTTCTGCTGGCTTCCCCACTGACTTTTCTTTTGAAAAGCTGGCAGGGAGCATCTTCCTTCCTTCCTTCCTTCCTTCCTTCCTTCCTCCCTCCCTCCCTCCCTCCCTCCCTCCCTGCCCCCCTCTCTCTCCCTCCCTCCCTCCCTGTTCCTCTCCATTCCTTCCTTCCATCTCTTACTTAGGAAAGTGCAAGAGTGTGCAGGTCAGGGACAGCCCAGGAGGGAATGGTGGAGTCAGGAAAGGTGTGTGGGGATATGCAAGAGGCGCTACGCAAATTAAGGAAGGTGCATATGTGCTGTACAGGTTGGGAAGTGTGCATGCAAAAGGTTCTGTATGGGTAGGGAAGATTCATGGGGGTGATGCAGGTCAGGGAGATTTGTGGGAATATGCAAGAGGTGCCACTTTGAGCAGGGCAGTGCAGATCAGGAAAGACACAAGTCGGGGATCTGTATAGAATTTTTCTGTCAATATTTTGGGGGCAGATGGTCAATATTTTTAGGGGTTTTTTTCATTGTACAATCTTGATCTTTGTTTTCTTTTGGTGATGGAGTATTGTACTTCACTCTTTTAAAATACTACAAAATATGCTATTTCATTATATATCAGAATGCTCAGAGCATTTTAAAAAAATCAGCAATAACATTTAGAGTTCAAGACCTGAGCTGCAGTATATGAGCTTTGCAATCATTCTTCAAGTAAACGAATATGATGCAGAGAACAATTGTTTTGGGGCCTTCTATCTCTAGTCTCCCCAGGTGCTCCTTTGAATGTCTTTGTAACCTCATCTAAAAAAATTATTACTTAGTTCAGCACTACAGCGAAGGAGCTCATTTATGTTTCAAAAGCAAAGCAAACAAATATTGTGCCAAAATAAATGTGAGCACTTGCAGCACATTTGGGAATGCCCAGGTGAACGTTAAATTGGCCTATGAATAAATAGTTAATTTGGCTCCAACTAAAACCAATTTGATTTGACCACATTAATAGACTGATGATAACAGCCTCCCTTGTCAAATCATGCTCATCTACTCCAAAGTTTTTTTTTTTAAAGGTCTAGGATGTATCCCTCTATATGAATCGGGGCTGAGATGGTTGCCATGGAGGTTATGAAAATCTGAACCCACTTCGACCTTATATCCATGGAAATGGAAGAATCACAGCACTAAAATTCATGGAGATTTCAATACCAGCCCTGAGTGCAGTCCAGAAGTTAAGAAAAGGACATTCCTGGGAGGGGGGGGAATAGATGGACTCCCACATCCACTTGGTTTCTAGAATCCAGTCTTACCTCTAAGCCCCAGCTAACCCCAGAATAATCATTGTTTAATTGTCCCAGATGATCATGGTACCAACACCACTCTGCCTTGTTGAACTGGTGAAGAACTTGCAACTTACATTCTGCTCATTGCTGCATCAGATTTTAGCAGTGCATGTTCAGTTATACAACTCTGCACATTCTTCCGGTTGGATGAGTCAGCTTCTGTACAGATTTATCAACCCCCCTCCCCCCCGTTCAAAGTACCCAGTGATCTATCTACCTGGGCCCAAAGATGAGGCCACGGACCTTCTCTTCTAACTGCTCCCCCGACTGCAAGCCATACAACATGTATGCCCTGACTTTGCCATCCTCAACTGAATTACCTCAACCCCCTCCCCAGCATTTTATCATTCAGCATCCTCAACACCCCATGTACACCTCCACGTCTGGAGACTGTAGCCTGCAAGAACAGACCTTCGGTCCCCACCAGCCATACTCTTCCCATCCACCAACATGCTACTACTTCCTGGGGAGAAGCCACTGCTTCTGAGAGAATTGCCTTCTCTGCGACAGCTCCACCACCTCTTCCTACATTTCCTGGAAACAAATCTGTTAGTGTTTCAGATAGACTTCTCCTCCAGTGACATCAGGCAGCTCTTGTTCCTGCCAGTTTCCCGTTTTAAAATTTTCCTCTCCATCCATTTGCCTACAGTGACCATTCCTAACCTCTCTTCCCTGTCTAATCCAATCTCACGTTCACTTCACATTTTTCTTTTCCATTAGAAGAAAACCTGTTCTTCCAAGGGGAGGGACATTTGGGTGGAGGGAGAACTCCTTTTGCACCTGTGACTGCCTTACATTCACTTTAACTACCTTTCTTGTCTAGTAGTTATTCCTCCTTCCCCTCTCTCCAATTCAGTATTATTTTCCTCTTCTGATTTTTTTTTTTACTTTTTGACAGTACCGTCATCTAACAGACAATCTTTCTGCCACCACCTTCCAACTCTGAACATGTTTTTTCCAAGGTTACCACAGACTTAAAAGGCTTGCTCTTCCTCAAGGCTGCTTCCCATGGGATATTTTTTTAGCTCCTCCATCATTTTTGACAGTTAACAGAAAATTTATGAACAGCGGTGAACAACATGCCACATCGAAACCGTGTTATGCCCTAACACAAGGTCTAAGACCAGGCTTTGAAAGGAGGTTGACATGATGTCCCTGGAAGAATTCTTCAATGTTATAAAATTGGAGCAATGGAGTTTATCATAACAGTAAAGCTATTAAGCAGCATACTGTAGCTTGCTTGTTTTCAAGTTAATGCAATGTGTGAACCTACCCATTAGGTTGTGCTATATGTAAAGGAGGCAATTGTGACTTATTTAACAAATCATGACTAAAATATTCTTAATAATGTATTAGATGAGAGTGACTATAAAGAGATCATTGCGTAAAACAGCCTGATAGGAATTCATAACAGTAAATTTATTTTTCTCTATATACAGATGCAGCCACAGGCTGCCACATTAAATTACTTCACAGTAAAAACATATTCCCACATTCAAATCACCGGGTATTCTGAAAGCATCTCTTTCCTAAAGCTGTAGGGAACCTGCCCCACCTTTTACAGAAGGGATGGATTTTTTTCCCCACCTTTTCTGAGCACAGGATTCGGCTCACAGAAGTCCTCAGATTACAGCTTTCATGAACTCAGAGGATGAGCAAAATTTATCCAGACGTTCCAACGCCTGAACAGTCAAAGCCTATGAAGTGTCCTGCTTAACCCAGCAACATGTATCCTGGGCTGTGTGAGGTATCACTTAACACACAGAAGCATCCTCTTCCTCACTCAATCCACTAGAATCAAATGCTTCTTCCTGGCTGATTAAAGGTGGAAAGGGATGGCCGTGATCAAGGTTGACGTAAGTGACGTTGAGATTAATGTAATGGTCTCCCTTTAGACAGGCTAGAATATACTCCACTTCTTTGATCAGGCTGGAAAAAGTTGGCCGCTCCTCAGGACTTGGTGTCCAGCAGTTAAGCATTATGGTATACCTGTCCAAAATAAACAGAGTGAATTAGAGCTATGAAAACACCAACCTTGGCCTTCGTTTCTCAGGATACTGTAGGCATGTACATCAGTGTCTATGTCACTGACATTCTCACATTAACTAAAGGCAGAGACTCCCTTCAGTTCTGCACCGTAGTGTTGTGGCCTTATGTCTTGACTTTTCATTCCTACAGGATTCTAGTCAGAGGTTTTATATAACACTGTTCTAACTCAGCAGGTGAATATGCAACGAATAGCATAATGATGCTATGCTGGATTAGGAGACAAATGGGAATTAGCACTGGAAAATGTAGAAAATGGACCCAACAAGTTATAATAAGGAGTGCAAAAGGGGAAGGATAGGCTAAGATCCAGGTGATCATGAGAATTTCATGGAATACTGCAGCTTCTCTTAAATTAGCCCCTTAAGATATGACCGCATTTAAGAGATACAGCATAGATACTTCAGTGGGTTAATAGTTTGGGGAAAGCTGCAGTAAGAACACAAGTTTCAGCGAACTAAGAATGAAAAACTAATTAACTTTCCCATTGTGCTTTCTTTTTTAAAAGTTAATGAATTGCAGTACTTAATTGAAATTTACAAATTAGTTTATCAATTAAAGTTCAGGAATCAGAAGACCTTTTCCGGTCCTTCCCATACAATTTCATCTCTTTCACAGTTCTCTCCTTGGCTAAGCTAGCAGAAGGGTCCAATTGAATACTCACAGAGAATCTGGGCAGTACTCAGGCTGGGGCAACCTTCTTCCTTGCAACAGGTAGCAGGTAATATCATAGGGATCCACTTCAGGATATGGAGAGGCCCCTCGTGTCATCAGTTCCCACATGAGGACCCCGAAGGACCACTGGTAAGACAGCAGAACAGGGAAAGTACAGACGTCGTTATGAATGGAATGCAGAGAAAACGCAAGACGTCACTAAGGCAGGTAAAATCTCCAGCCAGACTGTTCCTTCTCTGCAAATTGCAAACGGAAAAGGACTCTGTTGCATATACATGTCTTTCTGAGACTAGCATAAATTGGAGTCCAGGTAGATTCTCACACTAAGAAATGAGTGCTAGGAAAGTTGCACAGTCTTAGCAGGAGCTTTCATAATGGCCTATTTTGCATATCCCTTACATAAAATTGTGGCTGTGTTGCCACAACACATTAACAAATCAAGGCATATCCAATTAATTCAATTCTGTGGGCTGAACAACACTATGAACCAAAATCTATTTATAACATCTGGGTTCAGCAAAACACTAACATGGAGTTGGCTAATTTGTGCTTCACTGTTTCCTGTGAATGCAGATAATGTGGCCAGGACAACAACAACTGGGGGCAATGTTTTAGCAGCCTGGGCATTGGGTGCTCTTGCTTGCACTTACTACATCTGACTTGGTGGTAAATTTTTGAATTTTCAGGCTCTCAAGGGCCATCCATTTGACAGGTAGCTTTGCCCTGCGGTGTTGCCGGATGCTGTAATATTCCTTGTCAAAGATATCTCTGGCCAGCCCAAAGTCTGCCACTTTCACTGTATAAGTCTCATCAAGCCTGGATAGAAAAGGAGAATGGGATTAGGAGCAATGCAGCAGTCATGTGAACTCATCTTATTTGGCACCATTAAGGAATTCCAGAAGCACCCTGGCTTAGCATGTGACGAAAACCAGGCTGTCCCCCTAATAGAGATTATTGCTTAGGCATAGCATGCCACGTGAACATGGCAATTGTATCTCCTATCCCCACTTAGGCTTTACCCTGTTACATGCAGTCAGACAATGGCTGTTTGTACAATTTATTTAATAACGTCTGTTAAAACTCTAGCATGTATGCATCAAGCTAAATTTGGTTCATTTTAACTTTAGCTTGTGCTTTGTAGCTTAACAAACTGTGTGGATCAAACCCATTTGGTTATCTTATGGATCAGTGTCTTGTTTAAATCATAAAATTGTAGATTTTGAAGGACCCATTTAATCCTTCAAGTCCAGTTGCCTGGCTAGTGCTAGTGGGTCATTGATTCCACTGTCAAACTGCAGGAAGTTTTTCCTAATCTGTCTTCTTGTCACCTCAATCCATTATTGGGTACATTGCTCCATAAGGGTATAAGAAAATTGGTCTTGACCATTTTCTGAGTATGCCTCCTCAGATACTGGGAAAGTACTAGCATAGTGTCCTCTTCCCCCAACCCCCTGACTAAACATTCCCAGTTTCTTCAAACTCTCTTCAGAGAATTTACTTTCTATTTACCAGAAAAATAAATCAGAAGATTGAGCATCTTGTATAAATGGTATAAAGTTCTGAGGGAAAAATCAATTGACCCAAAGGAGGAATTGAAACAAACTAGTTTGAAAAGTATTTCTGATAGACTGAGCTTGTTGATCGAAAGCTTGTCGATCGAAAGGCAGTTCAGCGGTTTGAATCCCTAGTGCCACATAACGGGGTGAGCTCCCGTTACTTGTCCCAGCTTCTGCCAATCTAGCAGTTCGAAAGCGTGTAAAAAATGCAAGTAAAAAAATAGGGACCACTTTGGTGGGAAGGTAACAGCGTTCTGTGCACCTTTGGCATTTAGTCATGTCGGCTACATGACCACAGAGACGTCTTCGGACAGTGCTGGCTCTTCAGCCTTGAAACGGAGATGAGCACCGCCCCCTAGAGTCGGGAATGACTAGTATATATGTGCGAAGGGAACCTTTACCTTTTTATACCTCATATGGGGAGGTATATTTTCACACAGGCACCTGCCCACAGCACAAACAAGCCTCAGCAACCTCTCTGGCTTGTCCTTGCCTGATTCCCCATGTTTTATTATTATGTGTAGATACACCTATGTTTGTACTTACATGCAGTTTCTGGCCGCAAGATCTCTGTGCACAAACTTCTTCTGGGCCAGATACTCCATCCCCTGAGCCACTTGTAGCCCAAAACCTATTAAATCCTTCACAGTGGGGTTCTAATGGAAAACAAACAAACAAACAAAACTGTCTGACACCGAGGAAACTCACAATGAGTTTTCCATCTGGCTTTGAAGTTTATGCACCTCGAGAGAGAGCAGGGCTGCTTGCTTGTGGTTCCCACAAGATAACACAGCTGAAGTTAATTTCAAGGCTGCTTCAGATATTGGACAAATTTTCTAAGAAATTTGGCTGAGAAACTGAGTGTATCCCATTCACATATGATAGATGACAAAGAACCCACGCCTATAAATATAAACAGTGGAATTGGGGCCAGGGGAATCTTCTGTGCTCTGTGCACACATGGCTAAGCAGACACTTGCTCACTGCTTGGCAAGATAGGAATAGGATGTGCATAATATAACACCTAGAATTGAGATTGAAAAGTCTTCTGAAATTTTCTTCCATAGCTTACAACCTTCTCTTTCACAGTGTGCCTGCATGGCCCCCTAGTGATCAGAAGCATTCACTGTCTTGCCCATACTCAAAAGAACATGCTTAACCTATTGTCCCTTTTCCATGAATAATGTTTTCATGTGATCCTGGATTTGAATATAATAGCTTCAAGGAAAATCTTGGGAGGATAAATATTGTTGTTATCAGCTCTGCAAAGGGTGACTGATATGTTTAAGCTCAAAAGCCACCTGCAAGGGAAAATATCCATTTTTATCAAGCAAGAGGGAGGCATTTTTGAGTTGATCAGCAGTACATCACAAGTGGAAACTGACAACTGCCTAATATTTCACAGTATGTTTACAACGGGAATGAAATGAGGCATAGAAGAGATGAGTTGGAAATTATTCCTTTTTCAAGGCCCAACTGCAATAAAAATATGAGGTGAAGCTTATATGGACAGTTCCTTAAAATAATGTGGTGAGAAAACGTTTATAAGATAAATTTTGCCACCGGCCACAGTGGCAATAGATTGGAGGCAGAAGAGAAGCCTGCCAACAGCAAAAATGCTACCTCTGTTTGTTTCTCCAGGGGAAAAAGAGAGACTGTAAGATGCCAGCATCTTTCAGCCACTTGCTCTGTGCCGATTAGATGGAGGAAGCTGCATCAGACATCAGCTCATGTTCCTTCTGTTCTACCTTTCTCAGAGTCAGAAGAAAGACCCAAAGCAAAACAATCTCTCTTCTGAAAACCCAGAACTCCCATCTCGTTTCATCAACAGAAAGTACCACTAATAAGATGATTAGTTTCTTGTATGTGTCTTTCTGGAACCTAACCAAAAGTCTTACCTTACAAAGGCTACAATGCTATAGGATAGATTTAAGGACTTCTATCTGCTGCATCCAACAGCCAGCCCCACTCTCTGCACCAATATGGTGAGGTTTAATAGGAAGGGTGTGCAAAGCCTGCACTGATTTACCAGAAGGCTCTGTCAACTGTGTACCAGCACATGGATGAGGATGTCACAAACAAAACAAAAACACACCAGAACTGAAAGAGATAAGAAAGGGCTGAATGCATCATCTCTGGGTAAACTCTTCCTTAAAAACAATTTCATGTTGCAAAGAAGAAATAAATAACTCCAGACCAAGGGGCGATTCAGAAACAGAAAAGTGACTGGCATTGAGTGCCACTTTGTCAGAGTATGAATGTTCATACACTGGAATAGACATAGCAACAGGTCAGCCAATGGGGACTGTTTGGATAGACATGGCAACAGGTCAGCCAATGGGGACTGTTTGGAAACTGAAACCTAGTATTTGTTGTATGGGGCCATAAGAGACAGTTTGGAGCCTGGGTGTGGCTTAACTGTTCTGTATATAAGCTTGAGGGCACTAGCTTCTCCCTCCTCCATTTTGCCTTCTCCATTTTGCGCTTCCATTTTGTATTGTGTTGTACTTGCTATTTCTCTTCTCTACAATGTGGAAAAACCTACAAGGGTATTATATACATGCCTTATGTGTTATTATGCATACAAAGAACTTTTGAATGCTGCTGAATTGTCCGATTGTTTGTGCTGCAACAAACTCTGACACATTCACACAAGGACCCCAACATCTGGCACCACGTACCCTCTGCTCTGAACGGATAAAATGTCGGAGATCTCCATGCTTCATGTAAGGTAGAACCACCAGGGGGAGTCCCTCCTTAGGCAAGGTGATCCCAATGAGAGAAAGGACATGGAGGTGATGGAAGCTCTTCATCAGAATCCCTTCCTTCAGGAATTCTTCCACTTCTTCCAAGTCAGTAATTCCTAAGAGGAAAAAATGAAGAGATTGGATCAATATTCTCAGTAGCAACTCCCCCCCTCCATGACTTAAGGAATTGTGAAACTGTGAACAAAAGTTTCTGAGAAGTGATCTTGCAAGCATATAAACTGGAGCAAGCGATCCTAAGGAAAAACAGCATATTGAAAGCCTTTTTGAACTTCCATTAAGTAGAGGAAGTCTGCCAATGGGAATAAGGACGGAAGATATTGCCAGAGTAAAAAAACAAGCATATGTTATAATACTGGACTGGGTTGGCTTGTAGGCATCTCTACTTTTTATGTTTGAAAGGACTAACAAAGGACGAATGACTCCACAGATTGCCTTGTGTTGATTTAAGGCTTAATTCAGATGATTAGAAACATTCTTACTTCCCTAGGCCAACCCTCAGTTTAGAATTAATTCTTTCTCTCCTTAAGAGCTTCTCCAGAGATACTTTAATGGTGTTGTCTTACAAATACAAAGCTGTGAGCTGAAGTATTTGTTTGTTTGTTTAATCTTGCTGTTATTATTTTAAAGTTGAGTGAATTGGTACTTTCCCACTCCCCACTCCTATTGCTGTATTCAAAAACATTGATTGGTGGGGCATTGCAAACTGGCAACAAAACTCTGTTGCAGAAAATGCCATTAAAATGACTGATTAAGTAGTTTTAAAAATTAAGCATCACTTGCCACGACCTGGTTAATGTGCTATTTACCTGCTGATGTGCCAGAACAAAATGTGTTTCTCCTATTGTCAATTTCTCTATAAACTCTCTCCTGGCTTGCAATCAAACAGCGGATTCTTGGATTTGGGCATGCATGACGTGTTAAGCAATATTGATTACACCCTCTGGCTTTGTTATCCTCCCTCCACTGACAAGACATCATAAGACTGCTGGGCTTGATTGGTGCCTTGATGGATAACTGGACTCGTGGGGTTAAGTTTCTGTCAAAACCAGCATCTCCCCAAAACCTACCGAGCAGACAAAAAGCAGGCAAACCTTGTTATTTTAAATGTACCCCTTCCTGGAACTGGGGATGAACTACCTGGTGTTAGTTAATAGTTAAACCTATTAGACTGACTTGGACAAAAAAAGCCACCAGAGCAGACAAGAGAGCAGATATGCTATGCTTTTCGGTTAGCTGTTGCTTCAGAAATCTGCTGGCAGCTGTGCCATGTTTCCCCCTCTGGAAGAAAAAGAATGGAGGAAGAAGGCAAACTTTGTTGGGAAGAAGTGGGCATTCAGCAGCTCAAAATGTCAATAAACACTTGGCTTATCCTGCCCGCTTTTTGGTCAGCTGACTTACACTGCTACCAGCAGCTACAAGTGTGACAGGCCTGGAACTGCCATTGATTGTTGCTGGCTGGAGGGAAGAACACTGATTTAACACTGGTATATTTAAACAGGACTTAAGGCTACCTCAGATATGAATTGAGGAAGAGGCAGAGGTGGGCTGCTGCCAGTTTGGACCAGTTCAGGCGAACCGGTAGTTCCAACCACCGGTAGGGCCTGCCCACCCACCCCAGTACTATCCCGTCCTATATATCTCACTCTCTGGCTCACTCGCACTGCCCACACAGCCCAGCTGATTCCTGCTCCTTGCCTGTTCTACTCACTGTGGCTGCCAAAGAAGGTGTGCTGGAAGCTGTGCACATGGAATCGCTGTGTGTTTGAAGCCGCGCGCAAGTGTGGAAGGCGTCTGCGCAAGCAAAGGGTGCGTGGGCACACGCGCTCACAATTTCGGTTCTGCACTAGGCAAACCGGTTGTTAACTTATGTGAAGTCCACCTCTGGGAAGAGGTGAAGACAACCTCAGGGGGACCTGACAGAATATTCTTAATGCCGAGAGCTGTTTGCATTAGTGACAAAACGAAATGGAAAAGGCTCTACAACCGTCTTCATGCTATGTTACAGAACAAACCTAAGAAGAATGCACAGAAACTCAATGCTCCCCAGCCCCACTTTGCCTCCTTAAAAGTTATCACAGAATTTATCTGGTAGTAAAAATGCCAGTCTTTGCCTTTAATACAGAATCTGCTTTAGTCTAGCTCTAGGTACATGATGCCTCTTTGCTCAGAAGAGTGGTAAAAACTTCTCATAGTATAACATAAGCAAGTAAGCAAACAAACAAACAAACGAACAGGACAGCACTAATGTCTGTAGAAGTTGTTTATGCCAAGAGGGAAGATACTTTTGTAGATAAGTATGTATATGTGTGTGTGTGTGTGTGTGTGTGTGTATGTAAGTTCAAGTTAGTGTTGATTCTTGGCAAAGGCCTAAGGGGGAACAAGAATTCATGGTGCCCTGGTTTCTAGCCTTATACTTTAAACCACTAAACCAAATTGGTTCCTTATAGATTATGGAACACTATTTTTTTGAAACAAGATATGATGGTGTTTTATACTTTATCATGAGCCTATGATTCCCTTGATTTCTTTTCTGCGTTAATAAACTAGTTCATTAGTTACTAGTACCAGGTTTATTAATTAGTTTCATAAAAGGAAGAGGATTTACTTACGGTTTAGGGATTTAACAGCACACCGAATCTCTCTCTGGGATGAATCTATGTAAGTTCCATGGTAAACGCTCCCAAAATGCCCTGGATGGAAAAAAGAACAAGTTTTACACATAGGCACCAATATCGACATTAACAAACCCAGATGCTATGCAACCTCTGTCTGTGCTGGAGCCATCTTAACATCAAACAACAATACTCTAAAGAGAATACAATTGTTTTAAGGGTTAACAATATATCGAATTTGAAATAAAAAAAAATAAATTTACTGTCAGAGACGTACTGCCCTAACTAAAGGCAACCCAGTGCCAACACAATTTATATCCAACTATATCAATGCCCAATCATATTATTTGACTTAATAACATAAATTTGCCTCAGTTTTAAGGTATTTAATTTGCTTTTAATTTTTTACAATTTAGTATGCTTACACATCATCATACTTTTGCCTGTTTGTATAGTCAAGTGCAATTGCACACTTAAGCACCTTCATCGAAGTGTATGTTTCAGTGATTTCCTAAGTGAAAGAAACTAATAAAATATCTACCTTGTACAGGTAGTCCTTGACTTAGGACCACAATTGAGCCTAAAATTTTGGTTGTTAAATGAGTTTTGCTCCATTTTATAACCTTTCTTGCCACAGTTGCTTAGTGAATTTAGATTCCCCATTGACTTTGCTTGTCAGAAGGTCTCAAAAGCTGATCACATGACCCTGGGACACTGCAACCGTCATAAATATGAATCAGTTCCAAGAATCTGAATTTTGATCACATGATCATGGGGAGTCTACAAAGGTTGTAAGTGTTGTAAAGTGTGAAAAATGGTCCTAAGGCACTTTTTTTGCAATGCTGTTGTAACTTTAAACAGTCACTAAATAAACTGTTTAAGTGGAGGACTACCTGTACAAAGTTAAACACAACATCTTTGTGTATATTTTAATTTCATACTTATTATTTTTGTCTAGCTACCGTATTTACAGGTTCAAAATAAGAAAATAGAGAATACATTAAGCACAGAAATTCGGGCACACTTCCAATTCATTTAATGTTATTTTTTCTTGTATTTCTCTACCGTAAACCTGTTAATAAGGTTAAAAAGGTGATTGATTCTTTTAGGTTAATAATTAGCCAGATAAAGACATGAACAAATCTTTGCCCCTTCTAATCTTTCAGATTGTGACTGTTATTCTGTCTACTTTCAACAACCATAGACTTTTCTATCAGTTCTCAGAACATATGAATGAAGATAAAATGAAAGCTGTAAAAAACCTAAACATTTCTAATTACAACTGTCAAAACCATTGTTAGAAAAATGGAAATTACATGGAATAGATGTAAGTCAAGGCAAGATCTGGAAGACCAAGAAGAAGGTATCAGCTAGAAATGAATGAAGACTTTGTGAAACATAAAAGAAAGTAGTAGGAAGGGAATAGAAATGCTTGAAATAAAAATAGAGTTTTTGGAAGTATAGTCATTTTAGTCATTTATGTTCAATGAAAGTTATTGCCCTTACTTAAATTCCATTTCAATCTTGAGATGAAGAAGTCATAATTATTTTTAAAATTGATGCCAACTGATGATTTGTAGTAATTGCTGTTCAGATATTTTATATTTTTTCTAAATGATGGAACCTATTCAATTTCTGTTTTTAAAGTTTTGATCTATATGGTAAAGACAGCTATATAGTTGATATCCTTTTGGAAATCAAATAAATATGCATGCTATCATTGAATTCTAATATGACTTTTGGATGCAAACCAAGTCTTCACCATTTCTCTCCCCCCCCCCCCGATTACCTCTATTCTACAATCAATTCCAATATAAACCCCAAAAATTACAGAAGGATTTAACCCTAATAACCTTATTATAAGAGATCACACAGTAGAAACATCACACAATAAAACAAATATGTGCATATTTAGACACATACAGTATACAGCAGTTACTGAAAAGCTATTGCGGTGCTGTAAGAATGCAGGAAATAGCCATTGTAACAGTACAATAAAAAAATAAGCCAAATTGGAGTTCTTATTAGAAAATACCAGACAATGAAGAAATGTCAATCCCTATTTTATATTGTCACAAAAAGAAATTGATTCCTGGGAGATGGTTTAAAATAATGTGCTCGTTTAATGAAAGAAAGAGATACGATATTCTAAATTTTGGTATGAACTACTAAACAGTCCAGGATAATCTTTTGTAACTACCATACACAGGCCTATAATGATCTAAAGCCTGAAGAAATGAGGAACTTTAAAAGATGGAAGAACCAGACATTTCCAGGATGCAGTGGAATTAATGGAATGGCTGGAATTCATGTAAAATAAAGAGAAATGAAAGAACTGGGGCCTAGTTTGTAAGTACGGTAAATCCAGATCTCTAGACTTCGGAAAGTGCTTCTAAAATGAAAAACAGTAAACAAATGTGGTCAGTTTAAAAATAAGCAAATAACTAAAAGCAATGAAAAAAAGTTGTGACATTTCCTGTTCTTGATAGTCAATCTTGTCAGAGTGAGCAGAGAAATAGATATTTGTACTCAAGAGCAGTGAGATATATTATGCGGCCTTTCAAATTGATTTAGATTGCAGTGAAGTACTCTTTTGGACAAAGCACAAGAGTATGACAACAACAAACGCATTTTCTTTCAGTTCCTCTCAGATTTTCACTGTGCTTTCCATTTTTATTTGACATCAAGACAAATTCTCCAATGAACTAGCACGGTATAAGCTAGTTCAGAGCAAACCTTTGATTTAATGGACCACTCAGGGGAACCAGGTGTCCCGAACCTGAATATTTATTAAATTTGAATCTAAAGTGTTTCCAACAATGTAAATAATTTATGCAAGTATGTTTTTGCCATAAATTGTATCATTTGGAGTGAAATCTCAATTTCACAGAAAATCCTTTATTTTCACCTCCCTGAGAAAACTTTGTTGCTGTCATTCCTTATTATCCCATATATCTCAGGGGCTGCCACAAAGAAGAGGCAGTCAAACTATTCTCCAAAGCACCTGAGGGTAGAACAAGAAGGAATAGGTGGAAACTAATCAAGGAGAGAAGCAACTTAGAACTAAGGAGAAATTTCCTGACAGTTAGAACAATTAAACACTGGAATGAGTTGCCTCTAGAAGTTGTGAATGCTCCAACACTGGAAGTTTTTAAGAAGAGATTGGATAACCATTTGACTGAAGTGGTGTAGGGTATCCTGCCTAAGCAGGGGGTTGGACTAGAAGACCTCCAAGGTCCCTTCCAACTATTCTATTCTATTCTATTCTATTCTATTCTATTCTATTCTATTCTATTCTATTCTATTCTATTCTATTCTATTCTATTCTATTC
>WNWU01000041.1:14324534-14373688 GCA_012654045.1 Ptyas mucosa | reverse complement strand
TCTATTCTATTCTATTCTATTCTATTCTATTCTATTCTATTCTATTCGCAGTGAAGCAGGCCAAGTGCACACAGAAAAGTCTGGCTTCCTCAAAACCAGTCACCTCAACAGGTCTCTAACAGTGTTGGTCTCTTTCTTGGCCATACAGAATTCAGCATCTTATCTTAACTGTAAAAGTTGGTGACGGTAGGGGATGGGTGGTAAGTACAAAAATTGTAGCTTCAGCAAGTCAGGCACACGAGCTCTAAAAATGTTTGGGGGAAGTGCTAGTCACCCATGACTAGCTGGGTTTTTTGTGTTTTTATAGTGTGTCATTCTTTGGGGGAGAGGAGTTCTGAGCACTTATGCAATTATAAATCCTGTAAACATTAACTTTTGCCTTTATATGGGGAAAATGACAGAGATCCTAGTTAAGACCTCAATTCCCACTCCACCTTCCATAACATATTCTGATGTGTGGATCAGTGGTGAAATCCAATTTTTTTTTACTACCGGTTCTGTGGATGTAGCTTGGTGGGCGTGGTGTGGCTTGGTGGGTGTGGCAGGAGAAGGATACTACAAAATCTCCATTCCCACCCCACTCCAGGGGAAGGATATTGCAAAATCTCCATTGCCACCCCACTCTGAGGCCAGCCAGAGGTAGTATTTGCCAGTTTTCCAAACTGCTCAAAATTTCTGCTACAGGTTCTCCAGAACCTGTTGGATTTCACCCTTGGGGTGGATTCTCCCCATTGGCTGATGAGGAGGAGGAAAGAGGGGAAGGCAGCAAAGCCACCAATCCACCAATGGTAGGAAAGCAAACCATCATCACAAGATTCTTCTAGTCATTAGCAAGGCAAAACACAGCAGAAGAAAGGAACGGGTTTACAGTGGTAACAGAGATTTTCATCCCAGCTGATAATTTGGATTGTAGATATTTGGACTGTGCTTTAAGTGGGGGCAACAGCCTCCAAACATTTTTTTTTCCTGAGCGTCTTGGATAAAGGGCTATTGCACAAAATGTACAAATAAAATCAACTGTCACTTTAAATGAACAGTTTTTAGATTTAAGACATCTCAAAACTGTACTGGAAAGGTCATGTGAATGACTATCCAAGAGTTCTTGTTTAAGAAGTACCTGCCTCTTTTTGCCAGGTTGTCCTATGGGAAAGACATATTACTAACCTGCTCTGAATAGCATGCCTGCACACTACTTAGCTTCTTTGTTTTTACTTGCCCATCAAATGCTACTTATTCCTTATGACAATGGCAATCCTCTCTTCTCTTCTCGTTGCTTTCCTGCTTTAGCAGGGAATTGGCTCAAAGAGGCTCAGACACTAATGCAGAGCAACAGGAAACAATCAAAGAAACATCTGGCAAAGACACTAATGAAGAGCAACAGGAAACAATCAAAGAAACATATGCCAGGGAGAAAGTAGCATTCTTTCAACACAGACAGTAGAAAACAACAGTTTTGTGTATTATTGCTGACAGGCACAGCTTAAATGATACTTGCCTTTCCCAATGATCTGATCCTTGTGCAAAATCAACTGCTTTTCTGGAATGAGGACATCTTTCACTTCTTCCAACAATTCTGGCCGAAAATTGTTAATGGAGTACGAAGGCACTCGCATGAAAGGCATAGCAGAACCGTCACTGCTGCCTGTGTAGGAGGCACTTCCAAATCGCACTCCAGAAGAGCTTCTGTTTGTGGTCTCTGCCACAGAAATACGACAAAGAGATGGTGGAGAGATTATTAAACAGAATTTTTGTTTATATTGACCGCCAGAAGGGAGTACATAAACAGTTTCGCTCTATTTGAAATTTATCAGGTGTACAGAGTCATTGATCTTGCTAAGGGGCTCAAACTTTCTTTTGGGAATCCAGACATTAGTACACATCTGACAAGTTCCAAACTGTTATATCATGTAAAAAAAAAAGAGAGAGATTGAGATCCCCCCCTCACCAATCTCTGAGAACATAATATAGCACTTGGTCTTCCTCTCTGTAGGGGAGTTTAAAAGTGGATATACCATTCTAAAATAAAATAAGATGGTGAGCAAAGTTCATTCATTGTCCATCTTCCCTTTTCTGAATCTTTGGAAAGGTAGTATCGGTCAATATCTGTAGCTCAGGTGTAGGATGAGGGTGAGGGCAGTGGTGAAATGCACTTACCTTTGCTACTGGTTCAGGAATTTAAGCGGGCATGCGCACTCGCTACACTCGCATGCGCCTCTTCTGCACATGTGCAGAGCCTTCTGCACATGTGCAGAGGGTCAAAAACAGGATGTAATGATGTCCCGGCAGGTGGGCAGAGCCTCCCGCCACTGGCGCTATCGATTTGCGCAAGCCGGATAGATCCGGCCAGATTTCACTGCTGGGTGAGGGTTTGTTCTCCGAGCTTGTGGGTTGGTTTCTGAATGTTTCATTACCAGGTTAGGTAACATCTTCAGCGGAGTTTAGGAATATCAGTGTCAGTGTTCTTCTGTTTATTAAGGGCTTCAGGTGTGAGTGTGTCAAATGAGAGTCAGCGGTGAGTCATCAGTGAGTCTTGTGATGGGTCTTGTGATAAGGAGATTACATCAGGTCAGGGTCACTGGGAGGTGAACTTCTGGTGGAGGGGAATTGTGTGGGTTGTTTGAGGATCAGTGCTGTCTCTGGTTGGCTGTGTGGTTAATTTGGATTCTGAGGGGTTCATAGGTTGGTTGTAGGTTAGTGTGTCCATTGATGGAATTGCTTATAGAGTGCCAGCCTTCGTTGAACTTGCGAATGTGGTGGACGATAGCATGGCCAATGATTTTGGTGTTGTTCCAATTGAACTGCTGTCGTTTGGTGTCAGTGTGGGTAGAGATTAAGAATTTGGGATCGTGGCGTTTGACTGACAGCCAATGTTCGTGGATCCTGGTTTTTAATTGTCATGATGTTTGTCCCGTGTAGAATTGGTTGCAATAGTTAAAGTTGATTTTGTAGATTATATTGTTTATTTTATCCTTCTGTATTTTGAATACAGACGGAAGCCCTTATAAACAGAAGAACACTGAAACTGACTTCCCCTAAACTCCGCGGAAGATGTTACCTAGCCTGGTAACAAAGCATTCAGAAACCAACCCACAATCTCGAAGAACGAACCCTCACCCTCAAGATAGTATCTTCGCATTGTAATGAAATATTGCAGGTTCTTCCCATCAAAGTAACTGGAAGAATGAGGGCAGTGTTTTAGTATCAGAAGGGCATTAACTTATGTAGTTCTTGAGCAATGTATTTTTATTTATAGAAATATTTAGAAGGAATTATTCCTTTAGGGAAATACGTCATTCCTGGGGGCAGGGGGGGGGAATAATAATTTAAAGAAAAACCCTCCCAACCAAACACATTTGTGTATCAATGTATTGGAGCAGCATGCTCTGTCTCATTGGCTCTAAAATACTAGTTCCAAGTCCTGTCATGAATTCTTACCAGAAGAAGCCACATATCCAGTATTAGAAGGAAGAAGAGGAATTCCGACTGTGCCCCTGTTGAGGCTGGACAGCCTTTCTAAATTCTCAGTTCCTGCAAGAAGAAAACAAAAGTCTATCCAGCAACATTCATCTCCTCACTATTCTAGAGTTGGTCCATTATCCATTCTTCCCTTATTCACCTTGTGAATCCAGTGATTAAGGCATATTTGATACATGACCATTCTCTGACAAAGTGTCAAAATTACCGTATTTTCCGGCGTATAAGACGACTGGGCGTATAAGACGACTGGGCGTATAAGACGACCCCCTACTTTTCCTATTAAAATATAGGGTTTGGGCTATACTCGCCGTATAAGACTACCCCTCAATGTTGTCGGTGCTCCCGTAGCGTCATCTGTCAGCGCCGGCAACACAGATTCGGGAAGCTGTGCCGATCTCGTCAAGGCTGCATGCCGCTGAATGCTGGACCCAGCTGGTTACTGCGCGGAGCTTCCCCCACCGTCCCAGGCATCCAGGTGGATATTACCGATGCTCTGACTTCCCCAGACAGCTGGGGCTCGCCATCACTGGGGGTCAACTGGGGAAGTCGGAGCGTAGGTAGGCTTATACCTGGCGTATAAGACGACCCCCAACTTTTGAGAGGATTTTCCTGTGTTAAAAAGTAGTCTTATACGCCAGAAAATACGGTAAATGCAAGCAGGTACTGCTATGACTGTGAAGAATGTATATGGAATAAATAAACACCACTACCGACAGTATTTTTCTGGCCAGAAAGTATCATAAGAAACTTGCAGTTACCTGCCTTCTTCTTCTTTTGAATATATTTCAAAGGTAGAAACACCAAACAGGAAAGGAGCAGAATGCCTAGGACAGTTCCCAATACAACAGCAAGGGGAGAGATCAGGGAGATTGAAACCACAGATCCTAAGTCTTTGCAGTTTCCATTCACACAGATCTACAAGAAAGAAAAGACATGTGATTATTAGCACTTACCGATAGCAGAATCTGGGGCTGGGAGATCAAAAGGAAAGAAGGGCATGGGAATGGACAGCTGACATTTTCATCTTTGCACAAGGGGTATAAATGTAGGCAGAAGCACTATATCACTGCT
This sequence comes from Ptyas mucosa, assembly GCA_012654045.1. Lineage (NCBI taxonomy): Eukaryota > Metazoa > Chordata > Lepidosauria > Squamata > Colubridae > Ptyas > Ptyas mucosa. The sequence goes on along the minus strand of WNWU01000041.1, from coordinate 14,369,140 downwards.
GGTGTAAAAGATAAGGTTGGGGCTCATCTAGGTGGTGGAAATTCCTGGCAAAGGATGGGACATTAACATAGGGGAAGTAGGATATATATGCATACATATAGGAAATAAGATATTTGAAACAAGTGGAGTCAAAGGGTAAATTTGAGTGATAAGGATTTTGGGAATGGAGAAAAGTAAAACAATCACTCTCTTTCAGCTCAACTCACCTTGCAAGGTTGTTCTTGTGTGGAAAGGAGGAGGAAGGAACGAGTTTAAGGTATGTTTGCCTCTTTGAGGTATTTATAAAAATAACAAAGGCAGGATAAAAATAAGTGAAAATGATTTCTTACCGGATGACAAAGTGAAAGTAAATGTAGATTTTGAGAATCACTGAGAAACATATTATTAAAAATATGGAATAAATATAAACCCAGACTGTTTCTAAAGATATCCTTACTGACATCCAAAGAAGAAGCATTTTATAGAAGAGAAAAGGCAGATAAAGAATGATGGCTAACATATGAGGGTTTATTAATACAAGAAAGAGAAATTAAGATTAAGATAAGGGTATAATTATATAATTTTATAATCATAATTATATGATTATAAAATTAACTGAACTGAAATGGCAAAGCTGACCAATTTGATCACGGAAAAAACAATAAAGACTTCTTTTTTTAAGGTTGGAATCCTCATGTGGACTTTTTGTTGAAAGAAGAAGAAATTGAATTGATGATTTCAGGATTTGGGGATTAAAGAGGGACAAAGGGATCGGGAGAGGGCAGAAGATTAAGATAACAATTACTTGAGAGAAAGAAAGGCGGAAGGCATAATTACATAATTCCCTCCTTTCCCCCCCTTATGTCTTTCCCTTTTCTCTATTTCTTATTTTCTATCTTTGCTTTTGTTACACACACACACACACACACACACACACACACACACACACACAGGTATTATGTTTACAGAAATATATTGTGTGTGGGTTTACAGAAAATATATACAGTATGGATGTATGGATATAGACACAAACACACAAACACACACACACACACACACACACAAACTGTGAAGATAGCTTTGCATTGTTTCATCTGGAGCATGGGATGGATGATTGGCCATTCTCAGGAAATCATGTCCTGTCCTGCCTTCCTATCGCAGTGAAGGTGCCACTGTGCCTTGTAACATCTCCCAATCCTTCCCAGGTGATCTGAGGGGTGAGTTTACAATTCCCTCAATAGTGGGGGTAAAGAAGCAGCAAGGGTGGAGTGCAGTGAATCCACAGTGTTTTTCTGCACTAACCCACTGCCCACATGAAATGGTGATCTGTTTAGGGTTAACTCACCAGCAAGGTGAAGACAAGTGCAGAGTGACAGGACTACAACGATAAAAGTGTAAATGTGAAAAAAATGGTGGTTTGGGGGAGATGTCCCCCATAGCCTGTGGCAATTATGTGAGAGGAGGAAACACCATGCCAGCATAGATTAATCCAGAAAAAGTTAAATTGGGTTGCCAGCTGGGCAATCTGGGAGGTGGGTAATGAGGCGATGAACGCATGAGCACTGTTGCTATTTTTCAGTGTGTGCAAAAAGCCAGAGAGCTGGAACTGATTGTGTAACCAAAGGCTTTAGTATTCTTTGGAGATTTTCAGGATATTGTCTCCTGACTTGCATCTGTCTAAATTCACATTGCTTGGGAATGTTAAGGATACAAAGTAAATTGAATATAGGAAAGGACTGTAGGGGTCTTTAGTGAATCCAGGCTGGAAAAACACTTTCTGTGTGACAAAACACATCTAAGCATCAATGCCAAAGGAAATCAGGAACTGTTCCCAATATTCTGCCATCAAAATGCACATTTGGTGTGTACATAACTAATACATCCTTTAAAAATTTACCTTAATGGTCAAAATCAATCTGACCCAGAGTGCACAAAATATTAAAAAGTGGAGCCAGTGAAGGAATTGACTCTCAGAATTCCTCTGGGGTCCTTGGTGCTCTCTGAGTTTAGTGGTTTCATTAGACATTTCATTACCAAAGTAGGTAACATCATCAATGGTAGAAGGAATTCTCCTCTAGAGAAGAGAGGATTTGGGATTGCCCAGAAGACTCTTAACAAATGCTCCTTGTGATGGGACTGTAAACAAGTGGTCTCCAGCAGATTTTAGTGCTCTGAAAATTGGGAAAAACAGTTTTGGCCAAGCCATTGTTGCAGCCCTTTGTAAGGGCACTGGATTTGCCCATTTTCACTCTTAATCATTTTTATTGGAATTGGCTTTTACGTTGGTTTTTAGACACTAAGAACTTTCAGAGGGACAAATTTTATTACACTGGATTTTTTATGTAATTTTTTTAAAACTTAAAGGGTGATTAGAATGTTGATTTGGAAGATTTTAAACAGACAAAAATATTTCTTGTTGTTTGCTTAAAATGCTATTAAAATATATGAAGATCTGTGTTTTAAGTGTAAGAAATCACTTCCTGGGTAATGTTCAGGTTGAAAGAAAAACACAATAAGATGAGACCTTGAGGACTGGTTACTAGAGACAATGAGAAGGAACTAGATTATAATTAAAGGAGAACTTCAACTAATACAGAACAAGGAAAATATTTTAGCTCTGAAAGAATTTAAGGATATTTGGCAACAGTGTGGCCAGAACCTATTAATTAGACTGTCTGATAAAATAAAATGGCCTTAGAAGAAGAGATAAAAGATAATATAGCTGAAAATCAGGATGCTTTTGATATGGATTTAAAATTGACAAGATATAAGAATGATATTGACAAAGATGTTATACAAAACTAACATATGAAACTGGCTGAGGTTTAAATAGTTAAAAAGGACACACAAATAATCAACCAGAAGAATGACTTGGATACATGGATCTTAACTTAGAAAAGTGTGTTAAAAAAACTATTTTCTTACTCAGGATTTACAATAGAGATGTGCTATTTCTATGAAGGAGTTCCTGAGAAAAGAAAAAGAAAAAGAAGAAATCACTTTTGGGACATTACCTAAAAGGAATAATCAAGATCCTTAAAACAAAACTAAGGTTTATTTAAATAAAAATAAATAAAAATAAAAGTGAGTCTTTAATAAAAAGTGAGTCTATTTGATCAAGGTTAGGCTGCATATGATCTTCTACTTTCTAGCAGCTTTTAATGGGTTTTTCAGACGGATTAGGCTTTAAAGATTTGTCTACAGATAAGATGGGAAGCAGAAAGTTTTATAGTATTTTTAGAGACAGTGATAAGCTATGATATTATATTTGAGTGGAGATAAAGAAAAGATGACAAGAAATTAATTTGTAGTACATCATTTGAAGGAATTAAAGATTAATATTTTCAGTTTGTTGTTTCTAGTAGCTCTTAGTGGATTTTTTCTTGATTAAGTTTGAATGATGAGGTTTCAAAGATTTGTTTATACATATAAGATAAGGCATGAGAAGAAGAATTTTCTTTACATGGTGACTGCGGTGAGGATTGTATATGGTAAACTTTGGAAAGAAAAAGAGATACCGAGTGTTGAAGAGTGGATTTTAAAATTGACTGACTTAGCAGAGTTGGCAAAACTTGATTAGAGACAATGGATTAGACAATGTTATTATAAGAGACCAGAAGCCGTTTGTGGACTTTTTACATCTTAAATACAATAACAGATGATTAACAGAGGGATTTGAAGATTAGTGTAATGTTTGGGCTAACTTGCTGACTTGCTGCCCATGAGTTTTGCAGCTATTGGATAAGTGGATAAGAATACACTCAGGTAGGCAGGACAGGCTGGGAAGGGCTAGGCCAGTGATGGCGAACCTTTTCGACACCAAGTGCCCAAACTGGAGCACCGGAAACCTGAAGACCAGGTGGCTTTGCACATGTGCACCAGCTAGCTGGTCTTCGGGTTTCTGGCGCTCTGGCATGCGCGAAGAGCAGCTGCCCAGCATGCATGGAAACCACAAGAGCAGCTGTCGACGGTGTGGGTGCCCGCAGAGAGGGCTCTGCATGTCACCTCTGGCACTTGTGCCATAGGTTTGCCATCACAGGGCTAGGGCTGAGATTCAAAGCGAGAAAATCAAGTCATAACATTAGTTCTAAATGTTAGAACATTTAGTTCTAATAAAAAAAACAAAGATTTTTTTTCCTTATACCTGTACTGGCAAACCACTCCCAGGGATGTTCAGGTGGTTGGGTATTCGACAGATCACCTGATTCTTCTGTATGCTGTGGTAGCAATCTGTACCAGCCACTGACACAGAAATGTTCATGCAGCCTACCAGAGCATCCAGTCCCTTATGCTGTGCAGAGAAATGTAAAATACTTGATTATGGCCAAGGATCAATCCTGCTCATTAGCATTTTCTACTGGATTTATATCTCAGTTCTACCCAGTGTCCCAAATAATCCTGCGCTGAATTCCACATGCACATACAAAAGAAACAGCTGGTGTTGTAAATTCTCAAAGTACCTTAACTCCCTGCTTCCAAAACTGCTTTGCTCATTTTGTAACTGAGGCCTTTTCTCACAATTATTTCCCCTTAATATCCAGCCCTTGGAGGACTATAAACTACAGTTCTTTCACATTTTTTTTAATTAGTTACTCTCGACAATGTGCATTAGGGCTGTGCAGGCATCAAAAAAATGAACCAAAAGAAGTGTTTCCGATCTCAGAGTCCCTCTGTGTCTTCTCTAAAGCAGCCTAATCTTTTTCAGGGTGCCTCACTGAACTTTAAGGACCGTGCTTAAAGTAGCACCACCTTTTTTCAGGCTTACATAGACACATCTGAAAAGTCAGGGGTGCTCTCTTCGTCCAAGCCTGGAGTATCTCTTCCAAGTAATTTTTGAAATATGCTGAATTCTAATATATATATATTTGTATTTATGTGCCAATTTCTACACCGTGAATTGACTTGAACTTTCTAATGTTTATGCAGAAGAGCATTTAAGTGACTTAACTAGCTTAGCCCAAGTTACTGATGCCACAATGTTCATGCAAGCGTACCATTCAAGTGGACAAAGGTGCATATGTCCCAGACCAGTTGAACAGATTTGAATTATCTCTCATTCTCCCAAGGCTGCAGAGCTTTCCTTGCTAAATTTCTTGGATAGGGAAGCCCCGTACTTACAATGATCTCAATCTTGTCCTCTCCTCCTTGGAGTACATATAAGTGATCTTCAGAGGGAAAGAGATCAATGACTGGCTTAGGATAGTAGTGGATACGAAATGTCTTCTGGCCCAGAACTCCATCCATCAAGACACTCAAGTTCCCATAAATATTTCCCATTTTATTTTCAGATGGATAGTCAGGACTTTGACACACCAACCTATCGGTGGACAGTGGCCTTTCACAAACCTGAAATGACAGAAATCAGAACACTTCCATCTGGCTTTGTTTCATCAAATTAATCCATGCAAATATACCAGCTCATGCAGGAGTTCCATTGTTTGAACAAACATATACAAAATGAAAAAGACCATAAAAGGTACGGCTATAGGAAGGCGTTCAGAATTTGAGAATATATCTGAACGTGAAAAATGGCAGTACATGCAACCTCTAGATTAAAGGAAAATTGTGTGACATAGAATTTCCTTTCCACTTTCCTTTTGGCTGAGTGAGTTTGCTGCCATCCTTGGAGCAGTTATTTAATTACACTGGCAAATTTAAAGGATTGAAAGGAGGTAATTAAAACCATAATTTAAATTTGCCAAGAGAGAAAAAATAAGCCTTATATTTCATTCAAATTTATCGTTGCTACTTAGACTTATAGAACCACCAAACTGGAAGAGACCTAAAAGGACATTTAATCCAGTTTCTATTCAGTGAGGTATTCACTAATGCAACTCTGACAAATGACCATCCCGTGTCTAAAGGAAGGAGACTTCAGTAGAGGAGAATATTTACATCTTTCCTATACAATGATGGAAACCCTAATTATTTAGATTATTGATACTGGTTATTGTAAAGAAAATAAATTAGCATTTGCAATGTATACAAACTGATTTAATATACAAATATCAGTCTATAAGAATGAGATGAACTCTTTTTAATAGTATCTTGTACTTTGGTAACTTTTTGGACGTGTGATTCTTGTCAAATCTGTGATATGGATTTTGTTCCTCTTATAATGGGTGAAAATAATTTCAACCTTGTTAGAGAAGATTTTTTTCAATGTCTCTTCAACTGTGAATTCTCTTCTGAATTTAAGTATGAATTACAGAGTTATAGAATGGGAAGACTGGAGGTGTGTGTATATTGCACATATCATTGTAGAATTACAGAATTAGAAAGAAGCAGTATCCATCAAAGTTTTTGAAACAGCCAAGTAATAGCGGGATTTCTATAACACAAAGCTATTCTATTTCCATGTCCAATTAAGTTCTTTTCTCCTATACCAAAAAATTTGTAATGTAACACAAAGAAAGTTTCAACAATATCCAGTGAGTTTGTTATCTGCTGAACAGATTAATCACAGTTTCAAATACTACAGAATGAGGTCAATCATTTTATGATGAGTAGAATAAAAGCTAATTCATATGAAGTAAAAAGAATTTTAGAAGCAGCTACAAAAATGAAAATAAAGATGAAATCAAACTATATACGGATGGGGGAAAAGTAATAAAAAAGAGAAGTGACAAAATAATTGTACTAAAAATTGAAGAACTTTTAAATGAAATGTTAAAGATAAAACCAAACATCATCTATACATGGGGTGTCAGCTACAGCAAGATAGCCTTCCAAGTCCTTAAAAATTATTTAAGGATCGCCTTTATCTTGTACCTTGACACATATACAAACATGTACTTTTCTTGAACAACTTACCCTTTTCCTAATCAGTTTCTGAGTGAAATTACTGATATCTCTGCACATCTTGAAATCTAGATGGTCCAGAGTAAGTGAGGAGAACAGCTGTGCAAACTTTGCATCTCCCATTAGCTGGAGAACAAGTATCTGCAAGTGGAATCATGTTCATCTTCTCTAGCTTCTCACTTGTTTTGAGACAGTTAGGATTCTTCATTGTGCAGGGTGTCTATGCACCCAAAGAAAACAAGGGAGATGACATGGAGCAAAGCTTGCTTTCATCATCACTCTTTCATACCATTCTAATCTCAAACTGGATTAGAATGGCCAACTGGGACTCTAGCCATACTGGCTGGAGAATTCTGTGAATTGGTCCACATCTTACCGTTATCAGGGTTGAGAAAGACTGGTCAAGACTGATTTTTTCCCTATGTATATTATAATTTCTTAAGGCACAAGAATACAAATTCTTCACCAATTAATCTCTGGGCCAAGTTACTACTGAAAGCGCCTATTAAGCCATTTTCTAGTTTTTCCACATGTAAGGGGATTCTCCCAGAAAATGTAATAATGACTAAGGTGAAGAAAGCCTTGAATGGTATGCAGAATGCTAGCTTCTCATAGTAGTTTTTATATGCAATGCAACCCAAAGCAGCACATTTATTCAGGCAATTTGCCATGAAATCCACAGGGAGTCCCTTTTGAGTAAATAGCTGAAGTCTTCATGAATAAATATCTACAATTCTCTTTCGCTTTTTCTCTCTTCCGAAAATACTCACTTTAGCTTTGCTTTGTACTCCAGCAGACTCAAATTGCAGTCTCATGTTATACACTGAATCCAAATTGGCACCATAAATGTAGATACTGGAGCCCCTGCAAGGAATTGGAAGGATGTGACATAAGAGCAAAGTCGTTCCATTCTTTGAGTCCTGCAGCTGCATGTCAGTGATGGGTTCAGATACGAACATTATCCATGAGAAACTGTAATCCTGTATCTAGTTCCTAACATTACAGACCTGCACAGACGAGTCAGAAGCTCCCACCTTGCTAAAAATCTGATGCATTCCTATCTGAATTCACTGGAAATTACTTCAGTACAAAGGATAGAGCTGCTGGGAAAACTCTTCTTACTTCCTTTGAATGAGACAGCTGCAGTGAAATCTTATCAATTTTTATTATCCATAAATGTTTATAAAACTGCAGTCTTCAGGGTTCAGGACACTAGAAAACTTAAATGAACAGAGCGCTACATGATTCACAAAATATTAAGAGATGGAGACACAAAAAGAAGAAAGGATATGCAGCTCAGTAGAAAAAAAATTAATATTCAAAGTAAGTAATTAAATAGTCTAGGTTATTTTTGTGGATATTTTAAAAAACAATCTATAATAAAGATCTGGATTTATTTATTTATTAAATTTCCTGATATGTGAGAGTTTTGCACATTCTTCTGTAACATACATTTATTATACTGGTCGCCTTTTAACTCGCATAGCCTTCTCAATGTATGCTTTTAAATATAAAGTTATACATCCCACTATGGGGTTTTTTTTGTACTCAAGTTCCCCAAATATATACCCTTTTTAAAAGTATCTTTTACATGAGAAGAATAGGCTAGCCCTTCAGAAACCTGGGTGCAGAAGAAAAAGGAGACTCACTCATAAGTGCAGTTGGGAGTAATATCATATATCTGGGGGTCTTCTCGATACCAGAAAGGCTGAGGAGAAAGAAATGGCTCTTCATCTATTATCAGAAACACAGATGCATTGGTCAAGTTGCTTGAAGGTGGGGTGGTACAAATTATGGCCTCCTCTCTCTGGCTAGGAAGAAGGGGAAAAAAAGCATGACAAAACTCTCCTTACCAATAGATCTTCTAGTCTTTTCCTCTGCATCAGACCTTTCCAGAAAACCCCATTCCACATGTCCTAAGACTGCCAGTTCGGAATTCCCAGCAAAAGCAGCTATAAAACCATGCAGTTTGTAATTCGGAGAGTTACTATTCTAATATACATCTGGAGGCACTGTGTTAGAGAATACTGTTCTACACTGTCAACTTTAAGAATGTACTAGACATCCCATGATCCATTGGGTCATCACTTCAGAGAGATTTATTTATATAAAGAGGAAAAAAAGAAATTAAAATTAGCTGAGAAGGTTTCATGGTATTTGCTAACTGATGAAGGATTTGAGGGTTCAGTACCAGGTTAAGGATACTGGGGACCTTGTTGTGTCCTATGATACTGTTGGAAGAAATGTCCATCTTGGAACTATTTCCAAGTGGGGACATTTGGAAACATGGTGGCTGATTGGAAAGATGATTTTTTAATGGTAGACAGGACCACATGGTTTGAGGTCCTGGAGAGAGAGAGAGACAGAGACAGAGACAGACAGACAGAGAGAGAGAGAGAGAGAGAGAGAGAGAGTGGGAGAGAGAGCGGGAGAGGGAGGGAGGGAGAGAGAGAGAAAGAGAGAAAATATTCTGCCCTTTTAATATTTCCTAAAATATCTCATTTTCCTAGGAGAAGGGTGGGTGCTAACTTCCTACAATACCATCTCATGTAGGAAGCACAATACATATTTCTACCTAACTAGCCTAACAGTATTAGAGGACCTTACCCAATAAACTTTGGGAACAGCATAGATCTTAGAAAGCTGGATAATTTGTAAGCCTGCATAAAGAGGCATGCCTTATAAAGAGGCATGCCTTGCAAAGCTGCCTTCTTCTCACCTCCTATGAATGCAAGGCCAGGCTGCCATCTTCATAACAGTAGCAAGACCCACATTCATTCGTATATATAATCCTCTTGGTATCCAAAGGAAACTTTGAAATGTATACCATTATTCTCCAGTTGTGCTGGATTCACTCAAGGATAAACACATTCAGACTTCCCCACAATTATAGAATAGGAAGAGTCACACTATTGCAATAACATGAAGGGATAATTTACAGGGTATCTGTGCCCTTGATAAGATAATATCTATATGTAAATATACTTGGTTTCTGTACCTTTGAGAAGCTACTGCTTTTCCCACGATTAGCCTAGGCAAGTGTTTATGAAAGAATGAATTGATATGTGCCTTCCCCCCATCCCCAAAAACTAGGCTATGTTCTTAGAATACAATGAGATGACATCTTAGAAGGACTGGGTTGCCTGTCATTTGGGCTCCTGCCTTTGTTTGTTAAGAACTTGGCGATCATTGTATTTCTTTGCTAGTTTAATAATGAAACCAGTACTTGGATAGGTTTTTTTTGTTTTTTATTTTGTTTTCTGTATCTTGTTTCAGCTCCATGGATCTAGTTTTTCATTTCTTCTGCATTAAGGCAACCCGCCCCCAGTTATATGAAACATTCTGAGTAATAGTTTATTGCTAATTAGTATGAATGATTACTTCCTCATTACAGCAAACACTGTGCAATTCACTTGCTCTCCTACCAGAAACTGAGACTATGACTTATTTGGAAAGAATGAGACATGTAGGAGCAGTCATTATATTATAAATATAAAAATTCAGAAAAGAGCATACTATTCTATCATTAGATGCTAGATAAGTTTAAACATATTTCCAAGTTAAATACTGTCTACATTTAAGTATTCAAAAAATGCAGCAATGTACTTTAACTATTTCCTTTTTTGGGATAATATAAATGCAGTTTAGAGATTAAAGAATCTTGATCATTATTGCCACAACCAGCATAGACAATGTCTTGATTAGGGTTTCCATACTTGGGTTGCAAGAATCCAGGGTTAACATTAGATGCAAGTAAAGATGTATTTCTGTACTCCCTGGGACCATCTAATGCTGGTCCATTTTCCCCCAGCTCAAGTATGGGATGCCCTACTTGGACCAGAAGAGTCCAAGTGTTTCTAACCTTGAAGGGCCCAGTGAATTGCCAAGAAGTTTTTCTAGGCTCAGAATCTTTGCAAAAAGATGTCATACCTATCAGTTGGGTTTTAAAATCTAATCTAATTCAAAATTATGGCTACAGCTTTTATAACTCATTCTTCTATATCGAATATCCCATAGCCTTTCAATCCCGTTTTTATACATTGAAGCAAGAAGACAGCATTCTGTTTGTCATACCTTTTCTTACTGTCCACAGGACAATCTAGATTATTAATCATCACTTTCCTTGTGCCTCCCACAAAAAGGTTTTGTCCTCGGATAAAGATCTCTGTTCCTCCAGCCATTGGACCAAAGGCAGGGTGAATGGAAGTTATCTTTGGCAGCTGTTGATGGTGAATAGAACAAACAGTAACACAATGCTCATTGCTTTGATGTAACCAAATATTTATCTGATTACAACATTATTATTAATACCACTGAATATACCCAATACTCGTAGAACATTAAATCTTCTGCATATGTCCAATTATGGTTTACAGCCAAGACATTATAGTTTGAGCATTTTGGATAAAATTATAGGTAAACCTAGAAATTCTGCAATGCCAACACCTAACATTCCCAGTCTAACAGGCATTATGGGAATGATAGCTTAAAATGTTGAGGCTAGAAATTCCATCTATTTTTTTCTCCACTGACCTGTATCTACATCTGCTACACAGCTTAACACTATCCATTGCTGGATGTCAGTGCGTATCAGAAAATATTTATTACATCAATGGCAATTTATTGTAAGAAAATTAGCAGATACTCAAGGAGTAACTATATTAAACTCACCATAAATGTAAAACCACTGATGACTGAGGAGCCAGTGATATAAAATGGGCTTGTTGCATTCTCTATAATGGTCAGATTAATCTGTTGTGGTTCCATGATCTTCTCGATTCCCTTTGGTGACAAGATGCAGACAAGAACTTCAGCAAAATCCTTCCACTTTGGCACTTGGCTATATCTGGAAAGCAGGTAGTGTGAAGAAAGGACAGGGAAAATACTGATTATGATAACCTACTACAATCTAATGATTCTTCAGCAGCAAGCAATAATACCCTTTTCATAAGTCGTGTACTATTAATTAGTAACTAACCTTGATCTTAGCCTAAGATTACTAACTTTGGAATGATGTGCTCTGATCAGGTGGTAGAAATAGTGGAAAAGTCACCTCGTTCCATTCCTAGCTGGTACCAGGTATGTACTATTTGACTGTTGTGGAAAGGAACAACTTCACAGAACATTAAAGCCTTACTGCAGGAAAGGACAGTATTGGGGGGTGGGGAGCTAGGAATCCAGTTTAAAGTGATGTGTCAAGGGTCACATACCAAATGTAGGCTAAACCAGAAGAAAACTCAAGTACCCCTGTGTGTCAGTGCACAGCATATACCTCCTAGCCAACGGGGTTCTAAGCAGTAGTGTGGAGATGCTAGCATAAGCATAAGCATAAGCATAAACTAGCATAAGCATAAGCATAAGCTAGCATAGGCATAAAATGAGCACATCTGGAGTAAAACTGAGTTGTGGCTGCACTTGCAGCATTCTGTCCAAAATGTGTCAAAACTGACCAGTACTGTCGTTATGATTAGCAGGGGATTCTGCATATGACATGGGTATGACCAGAGATGGTAATTTAGTCTATATCAAAAACTCTTGACTATCCAAAGCCATAACAGATAGTGGAGCTGAATATTTATGGGCCTATCTGGTGGCAGCCCTGGTTTACGGATACTGTGATTTGAATTGTAACGGGGGATTATGATGATCTCATTTTACAATTCAAAAAGAAAGGAAGGAAGGAAGGAAGGAAGGGAGGGAGGGAGGGAGGGAGGAGGGAGGTTGGTTTTCTATGAAATTAAGAAAAAATAAAGCTGTAATAGAACTAAATGAAGGTAGTTTGATCTTCTAGAGTGAAGCTGATAAATAAACGCAGGAAAGTAAGGAATAATAGAATTTGTGAGAGCACAAAGCAGACAAAGTAATAGAAAACGAAGAAGCAAAAGTGCTTTGGGACTTTAGCATTTAAACAGAGGCTTATCTGCCACATAACACCCCAGACGTAGCAACACCCCAGATGTAGTGTTGATAAGAAAGACAAAAAAGTCTAGATAGTAGATGTTGCAATGCCTAGAGACAGAAGAATAGAAGACAAAAAAATTAGAGAAAAATCATAAAATACAAAGACCTGCAAACAGAAACAGAATGACTGTGGCAAAAGAAAGCAAGGATAGTACCAAAAGTAATAAATGCTTTGGACAACATCATTCTAAAATAATGCTGTCTAGGAGAAAATACCCTATTAAATAACATAATTGGATGGCTAAGGTCCATAACCCTACGCCTCATATCAGCAGCTGGGCTCTGTAATAGAGAGACTGGTAATGGCATTCCATAGTTCTCTCATACATTCCATATATCCCCTCTCATTAAGTCTACCTTGTACTAGCATTCCATTAATTCCAGATTCTCTTGTCTCAATCAGATATGTTTTGTTCCAGGAGCCCACTTATCATCAAATTGTCCTGGTTCCTCAAAATATGACATAGATTTTGTTAATCTGGGCAATATCTATGCCAACATGACTCTCCTATTTCATGTTACTCTCAGTTTGAGGTAAGTACTAAAGGTGTCAACTTGCAAAGCTTTCAAGTTGCCATGAGCAGGAGGGAGGGAGAACTGATAGAGCTGATTGATTTCTCTAACTGAAGATACATTCCATACATGCTTCTGTACCGCAATCAGAAGGAGGGTGTTGGATTTCACAGCCAGCCAAAGTGGTTAATTGGAGAATGTGATTTATGACATGGCCAGGGAGGAAGGGAGAGACGTATAGGGGAACGTAAATCTACGTGGGATTAGTTCTAACTGCATCCGAATATTGCCAAAATGGTGCTCCTAATAAATGACTATTTCTTTTGAAGTTTGGCTCATGGCTCATGAATTAATTAGGGCATCTTTCGGAAACTTCACAAAGGGATCTTTGCCCAAGGACCCCTATCAGATAAGGAATTCTTGTGGCAATATCAGTAATGTGAATGTATATGTATTTTTGTATGCTCAGGATGCCATGCGGTTGGCTGAGAACATTTGATTGATGTCCTGCAAATATTAAGACTGTTCGATGCAACAAAGAGTATGAATCTGAAAAGTATGTTTGGAATTGCCAAAAATATTTTTCTTCAAAAACTTAACAAGCTGTAGACCCATTTAGCTTTAGAGATTAAATGACATTAGGCACCTTTCAGTTGAAAATTTCTAAGAGTTGGAAATAAATTTTCACAGTAAAGGACTTAGATTCACGCTACCAGATGGTGAGATTTCTGAAATAGTCCCATCTTCAGATCTAGATCTCCAATGTTCTACAATTGACGCAGTTTCCATCTTTTCCAGTAAAAAACAAAGGACCACAGTGGGAATAGCAGTGATGAGCTTCCATTCCAGCACAGATTTAATAGGAATTCTCAAATTTGTAAATAATCAATAGGGTTGTTTGATGATTATAGAAAGCAGTTGACCAAAGTTTATAAAGCATTTGGGATCAATGCTGGATATAGAAAACTGGACGGCCTGTAGCAGAGCATGATGGTTGTAAGCTATTCTTTTTTTGTAAAGACTATTGCTCCACGTAATCATTATAAATTCTGGCTGATAATGATTTCATATATCAAACATGCCCACAACCTCAACACTATGGATCTGCCCAGGGGTGGGTTCTACTTACCTTTACTACTGGTTTGCAAGGGGGCCGCAAGCACACTCTTCTGCATGTGCAGAAGCTCCCTGATGACGTTGGAGTCAGTGGGTGGAGCCTCCCGCCAGTTTTACTACCAGTTCTATAGAACTGGTCCGAACTGGAGGCAACCCACCACTGGATCTGTCCCACTGAAACTCTACTTATTATATTTAGGTTCATGTTACCCCTTTCGAAAGAAGCCTGTCTCATCATTGGTTTCTTGTTTTATTCTGTTTTTTTTTTAATTGCAGGTCAACACTTACATGGTGAATATGTACTGGGTTATAGAGGGTCACCTCTAACAATTCTTTGCACTTTTAGTGAACAGTAGAAACTGCTACTCATTTCTGCTCTGGGAAAATTGCCAGTGTGTAACCTCTGACATACAGAAATGTCTCCTGGCCTGATTTCCACATGAGGATTATAAGGCTGCGCTGGCACTGCAACATTAAGCTTGAGACTTCAACTCATAACTTCTCCCAGGCAGAAATGTTTAAGAGAATGAATTCCAGAAAATTTCTTTTCCTAATCCCAATTTCGCTTTTTGTATATGTGCACATAAACAGATAAAAATGAGCAAAAATGCATACTTGTTTTAAAAAGTACATCCTTCAAGAATTTATTCTTTTGAAATGTTTTGCTTCGTAACTGAAAGAATACAGATATACTGGACGAGACAGCGAGAAGAAAGTGCATAAAACAAAAAGGAAAAGATGCAAGACTATGCTGACTAAAGGGAGCTGTATGTAATGTTCCTCCTCCCATTTTCTCCCTCAGCAAAAGGAGGAGATAGTTTGGGCTGGGAATGACTGGCCCAAATTTTCCCAATAAACTTCCATGGCTGAAGGGGGAGGGGCTAAAACCTGGGTCTCCCTGGTCCTAGCTGGACATCTTCAACGACTATTCCATGGTGTATATGAGCCATAGTGGTGCAATGGTTAGAATGCAGTACTGCAGGCTAATTTTGCTGACAGCCGACTGCCAGCAGTTCAAGTCTCACTGGCTCAGGGTTGACTCAGCCTTCCATCCTTCCGAGGTCAGTAAAATGAGGACCCAGATTGTTGGGGGCAGTATGCTGACTCTTAGAGAGAGCTGTAAAGCACTATGAAGCAGTGTATAAGTCTATTGCTATATCACCCCAATTCTCTTGTTGGCTTTTATATTCTATACTCTTCAGTAGACTCAATGAAATCCTGCATGTTTTAGATTAATACGTTTTAAAAAGAGTTATGTTTTATTTATACTGCACTTCCTATCTAATGGTGCTTGGGGAATTATGAAGAAAACAACACAGATCCAATAAAAGCCCATTAAAACTGAGTGGCTGCAAAATTGTCATAATCAGTGGAAAGACAGACTCACACCTCCAGGGCAGATCTGCACAGTTCTGCCTCTTCCAGCACCTGTCCTTTGGCAGAGAATCCAGGGGCTTTATTTGGGCTTTCTTTTATCAAGGGAAATACGGCAGACTTCTCATAGTCATGGTAACATGGTAGCGGAAACATATTATGTCACAAGTTGCTCTGCTCTGACCGCTGAGCCCGGGGGTCCACGAGGGAGGCAAGGAAAAGCCAGTGATGACACATGTAAACCCATCATGCAAACGGTGCAACTTTTGCACTAGCATCAGACATCAAGATGAAAGCACACAATTGTGTCATTTGATGTCACTATGCACACGTTGTCAATAGCATAGCATAGCATAGCATAGCATAGCATTTTATTGGCCAAGTGTGATTGGACACACAAGGAATTTGTCTTGGAGCATACACTCTCAGTGTACATAAAAGAAAAGATACGTTCATCAAGAATCATAAGGTACCACACTTAATGATAGTCATAGGGAACAAATAAGCAACCAAATCATATTAGGAAACAATATAAATTGTAAGGATACAAGCAACAAAGTTACAGTCATACAGTCATAAGTGGGAGGAGATGGGTGATAGGAACAATTAGAAGATTAATAGTAATGCAGACTTAGTAAATAGTTTGACAGTGTTGAGGGAATTATTTGTTTAGCAGAGTTCGGGGGAAAACTGTTCTTGCGTCTAGTTGTTCTGGTGTGCAGTGCTCTATTGGGTCATTTTGAGGGTAGGAGTTGAAACAGTTTATGTCCAGGATGTGAGGAGTCTGTAAGGATTATGACATCCTCGCGGCTTGTGATGGATGCCACACTACCAAACTCTACTCTGGCCCACTGACAAGCCCTGTGACAGATGCTCCTTGGGGAATTGATATAGATATTTTAGAAAAGGGAAATGTAGATTCCCTGAATTCATTTTCCCTCCTGCCAAGTGAAGAAGTTATATAATTGACAAACAATACCCATCTCCATGTTTTATTCCCCACCCCCACCCCTTTCCCATGTATGCATGAAGTAAATTTGAAGAAATTCTTTTGTGAATGTTGGTGTATGAGCGTATGCATGAGACAGAGTTAGGCAGAAACCAAGTGGGGAGAAAGAAGGGAGGCAGATTTTCTTCTTACCGGTTTGCTAAGCTCTCTTCAAATAGCACCCAGCAGGTCCTCTCTCCTACTGTAATCAAGTAGTCCCCAGGGCCTGAGTGCGAGTCAGCAGTGCCAGAGAAATATGGACGAGACTGAAACCCCCTGCCGCAGAGAGTCAGCTTGGTGCTGCCATACAGAGGTGCGTTTCTGGGATGAAACTGGGAAAGCAGATAATAATTATCATCAAGATTCAGAATCAGAAGAGAGCTGGAAGGGACCTTGGAGTTCTTCTAGTCCAGTCTCCTGCTCAAGCAGGAGGTGCTATACCATTTCAGACAAGTGACTGTCCAGTCTCTTCTTAAAAAGAGTGATGAAGCATCCACATCTGAAGGCAGCTGTTCCACTGGTTAATTGCCCTCACTGGTTTTCTTCTGCTCTGGTCATGATCATTGTCAATGACCAGAGCAGAAACAGTCCTAAAATCTCACTATCTCCTGCTGAAATGTTAAATATTATGCCTCAAACTCAGTTAGAAGCAGCAGTCAAAAGGGCAGATGTATTTCTGCACAGAGAGAAAGTCCAAAGGAAATGACAAACTTTCTCCATATACCCTGTCTATCCAGTTATTGCGAAAGCTGGGCTATGATGCAATTCATTGGAAGAAACTGTCGTTATCACTTGCAATGGGGTAAGCTTGTATTAGTAAAACAAAACAAAACCAGAACGATTCAAGTTGATGCAGATAAAAATTGTGACCTAAGGCCATATCCCAGGTCGCTTTAATGACAACTACATATTTTTAAAGACAGGCTAGTATCAATGCTGCCGCAGATCAAATCAGCAAGAAATGACTATGCAAAAGAACTGCCGATTAGTCATGGAACAGACTTTAAACAAAGACGTTTCTCTCCTGCCCAGACTCCTGCACATGCATGAGTATCGACTTGGCCCCACTTGAATTTGAATTCTATTGCTATATTCAACCTAGAACTAAGGAGAAATTTCCTGATAGTTAGAACAATTAATCAGTGGAACAACTTGCCTCCAGAAGCTATGAACACTCCAACACTGGAAGTTTTTAAGAAGATATTGGATAACCATTTGTCTGAAATGGTATAAGGTTTCCTGCCTAAGCAAGGGGTTGGGCTAGAAGACCTCCAACAGAGTCCTTTCCAACTCTGTTGTTCTCTTCTATTCAAAATAAAATTCTCAACTAAAATTTGATTCTACATAAAACACTCTTTGTCTTTACTTTTATATAAAAAGGTTAGCTGCACAAAGGAACAAAAAGTACAAATCATATAATAGTTTTCTTTTTATCATTCTACTTTAAGAAATATACAAGTGATCTAGACATTTCAGTGGTTTCCTCTATTGCACAATTTAAATAATTTAGCTTATGGGCCCTTCACGATTACTGTATATGGTATGTGAAGATGAAAGTTTACTTGATTAAAATTTATTTGGTTAAATATTAACTCATTTTATTACAGACTACGACTAGTGGCGCAAACAGATAAAGCTACAGAAAAACTGCTTGAAACTGACTAGCAAAAGCTGTATTCATGCAACAATCTTTTGGTGCATAGTACCTCTCTTTTGGTGCAAAGCTTTTTAAAGTAAAGATCGCCTAGTTTCAAATAGCCACTGAGCCTTAATTTTTTTTTTGCACTTGGAAAGACAGCAACTAAGAGAACAGTTATAGTTTCCTATTGCCTGCCAAGAAAAAGTCAACACCAAGACTCATTCGTTTTTATGACTGCAATCCATTGGCAGCAATGATAATTTCTTATATAATAGGCAACTCATACAAGTTTCTAAAAGATGTAAAGATTATGAATGTAACTTCAGGATAAGCAGAGAGCTGGCCAAGTTTGTAGATGAAAATATATTATTCAAATGTCAAAGAACACATCTGATTAGGAAAACTTCCAAGAAGGTTCCATTTAAACTAGTACAAAGAATGCTGATTTCACAAATGCACTGATGGAATTCAAAGTATCTGTAAATACCCAGGGAAAGGATTTTGGAAGTCAAAGTGGATTTTGTAATGAAGATGTCAATTTCATGTGTAGCAGTTGTAAAAAGAACAAATTTCACATTCCTAATTATTAGAAAAAAGTTTGAAAAAAGAAAAGTCAGCACCGTCATGGCCTTATAGAAATCTATGGTATGCTTATATCTGAGATACTATATACAGCTTCAGTGGTAGCTATTGAGAAACATTGCAAAGGAGCTGGAAAAAGTGCAGAAGAGAGCAATCAGAATGATTGTCTATCTTAAGAGAAGAGATTAGAGGATTTGGAATTCTTTGGAAAAACATGGACTGAGTGGGAACATGACTGAAATTATACACTCCTTAAAACATTAAGATCAGTGAAATTGATTAGAAGATTCAGAATAGACATGAAAAAGCTTCTCCCCCCCAAGTCGTGCACAATTATTCTTCCACAAGACATCGGGGATGGCCACTAACTTGGATGGCTTTGAAAGGAATTGGATAAATTCATGTAGGACAACTCTGTCAGGAGTTCATGAGATCAATGTTGTCTTCAGACTGTTGGTAAAGTACTTCCAAATGCTAGTTATGATAGGAGAGGAATACATTATGTCTCCAACTCCTATCCATGAACATTGCACAGGATGGACTAAGTTGAGCAGAACTTGGATTGGTTCTGTTGTTATGTGCTATTCTAATATTTAAAAAAATCTTAATTTGTACTAAGTTTATGAATTTTTATACCTTACATCAGGGGTGTCAAACCCGCGTCATCACGGCATCATGTGACATATCATGACCTTTTCCCCCTTTGCTAAACTGGGCATGGGCATGGCCAGTGTATGACACAATTGACCCACAGGCCACAAGTTTGACAGCCCTACCTTACATTAATATACAGTCCATTACATTGGATTTCATACCTTACTATTGGAAAACGGCCAGCCAGACAAGAAGGAGGGATCAAGCAGGGAATTACCGGTAGTCCTGAGTCATTGCACAGCCGCAAGAAATCCAGAACTGACCTACCCACCCCTCCACCAAGCTCCATGGAATCTTATCTATCTGTTCCCAATGGAAGGTAAGCAGCCTAGGGAGATTAATGTCAGGCGAAGTAACCAGATCCTTACATATAGAGTTCAGGCTAACTCCTGTAATACAGAAAGAACACAATCAAGGAGTTACCTTGAATTCTACATATGTGGATTTGGTCACTTACATCTAACACATTATTTATTTTGTACCTTATATTTAGAGAAATTAATTCTCTCCTTTGACAAAGTTACAGAACATCTACAATGTACTAGAGCCAATTGTAGCAGAAGCGAAAGTGGAGGAAATTCAGAAGGAAGATAAAGGTTCTTTATGATCTGAATCCCAATCATCATAAAGGAGAAAGAAGAAGCAAAGCAAAGCAAATAATCCAACATTTTAGCCATGAAGTTCAAAAGGAAAGCATTTATCCAAAAACACAGGCATTACAGCTCTCAGGATGTGTTTTATGACTTTAAAAAGATCATTTAACAAAAATATTGAAACAGACATTTAACAAGGAAAGTAAATTGAAATAAATCCCCAATACCAAATGGCTTCATCAAGCATGGCTGTAATGGGTACTAGTCACTCTATTGGCATACTATTGGCTAATATCGTATAGTGAGAAATTTGCATACATCAGTGAGGACTGGAGGGCAGCTCTCTTGGTTCCACTGTTTCTTGCATTCCCCCTGACGGGTACATGAATCTCCGCACCAGCCACATTGCATGAAACGCTCTGCTTTCAGGCAGCTGAGGCACGTTAGGAAGTGGAGGCAGCCTGGACCTGTTTGGTTTACCCTGAATATCTGCAAAATGAACAAAAAAATATCAAGATAAGTGACAAAAGGATTAACAGTCTTTTTCCCACAGCCCTAACTGGGGCTAATGCCCCAATCTATGAAAATGTTTTTAAATCTTCCATCCGCCATATTCCTAGAATGTTTTATAGCAGAAAAAAATATTTAAAATGTAAATATAATTTACTTCCACAGAGGCATGCCTGAAATATATATCTGGTATGCTCTCTGCCTATAGCTTGAATCAAAACAGCAGAGACACTGGCTCAAGATAGTCCAGGCTTCAGGAAAAAGGGTCATGGATTCTCTGTAATTCTACCCAGAACATGGCTGAAAAATTAATTGGCAGTGGATCTACAATGGAAATGGTGCTCTGTATTAAACTGATCTGTTTTGGGACCAGAGCAACACTTCAGTACCTCATGCCATTTCCAGTTCAGAAGATTTATTTCCAGAAACTTCCAATCTACTTCTAGAATGGCTAGTTTGGAAGGAGGTTCTGCATGGCTAGGAGAAAAATGGAATATTCTGGAATTCTCTTTAACTGGATAAACATCATCCCAGTTTAGTATGTACAATTTCCATCATTATGATCCTGAGGTGGAAGACACCTTCTATCTTAATGTAACAAACAAGGTCCTTTTTTTTCTGAAAAGCTCACATTAGGCAGGGCGACAACAACATCAACGACAAATGCTTAGAGTAGATTCAGGAAGCAAATAAGAGATTTTCCTGAGCTACATTCTGAACTAGTACAGAAAATCTCTGTCAATAGGTTTTGCTGAACTTACATATTAGGCCCTGAATCTAGACACTAACAGCCTTTGAGATTTGCTTGTAATGTAAAATCAATGCATCTTCTGAATAATCCTCCTCCTCCCAGAAATAAAAGGATCAATAATCCTACATGGTATGTCTCAGTCCAAAGCAGACTCAGTCTCCCTTGAGAACTCAACATGCCTCACCTCATTTCCTGTGGCAAAGAACAAAGAGTGATGCAGCTTGCCAATTTCTCTCAACACTGGCAGTTTCTCTCCCAAAGAGAAGTTGGCCATTTCAGCCTTGTAGAAACTGGATCCATCAAGAACCATCTAGGAATACAAACGTACACGCACACAGAAATTTCCATCAAGAGTTGTCCATTAGAGATTGTGATTATAAAAGAATGTTTTGACTACATTTCCAAATTTATCTATGGTCTCTGCTCAGAAGCATGGGAAACTGAAAATATAGTTCTTCCTATCACTACAAATCTGATTTCCAACAACTCCAATTTAATTGCTAGCAACCATTTTCCATGCTTTTAATAATTTAGTTTTTCTGATCCATGAAGAATTCAATTAAATAGCAACTTCTGAAAAGACTACAGGGACCACAAGCTAGGATCAAGGAGATGACATTTGCAACCGGGAAATTTTCATATTGTGTACTTCTAATATAAACATTTGAGGTAAATTCATTGTATATGGCAAAGAGCTATAGCTTTAACTAACCTGTAAAACACGTCCTTCAGATGTGCCTAAATGAGCCACAGTAAGTTTCCCTATTGCAGTTACAAAGATAGAGGTCAGCAATACATCAGACATACGTCCTTGCAGGAGGTCCAGTTTGAAACCATCCATAGCAATAAAAGTAGGTTTTTTCAAGCAGCTGACGTCCACCACTGGGCCTGAGAGATTCGTCTGTCATGGCAAAGATAAAAAAAGAGTTCAAACACCAAAGCAAGGACACCAAGAATTCAAAAGACCATTGTGTGTGTGTGCGCACACACACACACACAGACACACCAGTGGTGGGTTTCAAAAATGTTTACTGTTGTTTCTGTGGGTATGGCTTGTGGGTGTGGCATGGCTTGGTGGCCGTGGCTTGGTGGGCATGGCAGGGGAAGGATACTGTAAAATCTCCATTCCCTCCCCACTCCAGGGGAAGGTTACTGTAAAATCTCCATTCCCTCCCCACTCCAGGGGAAGGATACTGTAAAATCCCCATTCCCTCTCCATTCCAGGGGAAGGATACTGTAAAATCCCCATTCCCTCCCCACTCCAGGAAAAGGATACTGTAAAATCTCCATTCCCTCTTTACTCCATGAGAAGGATACTGTAAAATCCCCATTCCCTCCCCAGTCCAGGAAAAGGATACTGTAAAATCTCCATTCCCTCTCTACTCCATGAGAAGGATACTGTAAAATCCCCATTCCCTCCACACTCGAGGGGAAGGTTACTGCAAAATCCCCATTTCATCCCAGTCAGCTGGGACTTGAGAGGCAGAGAATAGATGGGGGCAGGGCCAGTCAGAATTTTTACTACCGGTTCTCCGAACTAATCAAAATTTCTGCTACCGGTTCTCCAGAACTGATCAGAACCTGCTGAAACCCACCTCTGACACACACGCACACACTAAAAAAACAGGGCTCATGCAATGTTGATTTTCTATAGAAGAGGGTGTGAAAATCAGGGTCTTATGTGACAGAAGGACCCCTTCTGGATATGAAATTCTGAACATTTTATCTGTTGGGATTCTCAATTTTATCTATTGTACTCCAGTGCCATTTCTGTAAAGGCCAGAGAAGGTATAAGCACTTGAAATTCTAATTATTCCGGAGGGCTATACCTGTGAGGAAGTAATAAAGATCAAGTCTGTATATTTTCAAATTGGGTTTTGTGGAAGCACAGATTTCCACAATCATTTGAACAGTTTCCACGAGAGACTAAAAACAACTTAAAAAGTACCAGTACCATACATATTCAGTCATCTGTTCCCACCTCAATATTGCTCTTCCCATTTCACTGGCTGTATATAATCGGCCTTTGCAAACAGTCCATAGAAGAGGAACTGGCTAGTTCTCTCTAACGATCAATCAAAACCTGTCTTCCCAAGATCTTATTTTCTTCTGTTCAATTATGTTTGATTCTTGGAGACTGCCCAGACAAGTTCCTGCAGTTCTTGTCCCAAACTTGCACACACCCAAAACTTAACTTCCTGCCTACCCCTCAATTCTAACAAACATCTACCCAGGTAGCTCATGCTTTCCAAAAAGCAGCTGAAGGACTTGAAAGCAGAAAGAACTACAAAACCATTGCTGTTGTTGTTAGTTGCAAAGTCGTGTCCCACCCATTGCGACCCCATGGACAAAGTTCCTCCAGGTCTTCCTGTGCTCTACCATCCCCTGGAGACCATTTAAGCTCACGCCTACTGTTTCAGTGACTCCATCCAGCCACCTTGTTCTCTGTTGTCCCATTCTTCTTTTGCCCTCAATCTTTCCCAGCATTAGGCTCTTCTCCAATGAGTCCTTCCTTCTCATTAGGTGATCAAAGTATTTGAGTTTCATCTTCGGGATCTGGCCTTCTAAAGAGCAGTCAGGGTTGATCTCCTCTAGGACTGACCGATTTGATCGCCTTGCAGTCCAAGGGACTCGCAGGAGTCTTCTCCAGCACCATAGTTCAAAGGCTTCAATTCTTTGGCGCTCAGCCTTTCTTATGGTCCAACTTTCACAGCCATACATTGCAACTGGGAAAACCAAATCTGTTAGGAGTTTCTAACTTGCTTAGCAGCACAAAAGCAGTCAGGGTGAAGCCCTCTGTCCCTTTCTGTATTCTACATTGTAGTTTATATTTGCATGAATACATATGCACATCCCTAAAAGGTCTTCTTAATGAATAAGATGGCATCCTGTGTTAATCTATTTAGGATTAGTTCTATTGAGCTGGGTAGGAATTAATAAAGAAATTTAGAACTGCACTGCTTGGCGACAGTGCATGTGGGCCTCTAAATTCTTTGG
The DNA here is from genome assembly GCA_012654045.1 of Ptyas mucosa. Taxonomy (NCBI): domain Eukaryota; kingdom Metazoa; phylum Chordata; class Lepidosauria; order Squamata; family Colubridae; genus Ptyas; species Ptyas mucosa. The sequence goes on along the minus strand of WNWU01000041.1, from coordinate 14,344,682 downwards.
AGTGGGAGTTTCTTTGAAGTAAACTTACATGAGAATTTTGCTTACAGTACGCAGAAAGGCAAATATAACTAAACTGGGCTGAAGTGGCTTCAGCCAGGCATTCATAATGGGGAAACAAAATCCATGCTATCAACACCTTTCCCATATTTATGTCTGCTAGCATATGGATTATTATTATTTTGAGTGTTTTTTATTAGACCTAAAAATATTTAGACATGAATCATTAAAACTGATACAGCTGCAGACAGAAAAACCCCCGCCCCCAGTGAAAAATAGTAAAAGCTAAAGGAATTCTAATGCTGCTGGCATTGCTGCTGCTTCTCATGGGACAAATTCTGAGAAAAGATGTTCAAGCATCTTGAACATCCTTGGTAGTACAGTGGTCTAAAGCACCCTGTTATTAACACCAGCTGCCTACAATTATTGCAGGTTCGAATCTCACCAGGCTCAAGGTTGACTCAGACTTCCATCCTTTCTAAGGTAGGTAAATTGAGGACCCAGTTTGTGGGGGCAAAAAGTTGACTTTGTATAAATATACAAAAGTATGAAGGCTATTGCTTAGCGCATTGTAAGCCGCCCTGAGTCTCCGGAGAAGGGTGGCATATAACTAAATAAATAAATAAAAAAGCAGAAGAACAGAAATATGACCTAAGTTTATCAATTTGATTTTATATGGTCTGGCAAGAAAGGTGAATAAAATATACCATATGTGTTGAAAATGAGCAAACACAAGCAAAATTATAAAGATATCTGAAAAATAAACATTCCCAAGGTAAAGATCCAGAGTATTTAAAAAGCAAATATGCAGAACTCTATTAAAAAACAGCTTTGTATACATTTTTGTGTAAGAACATGAAAAATGCCCAAAACATTGACTTGCTTGATTAAATATTAAGCTTCTGATTTAAGTCTTATTTTTGTGCACTGGAAATGTTAATTTTGCATTTGCAATAAATACTTCTCATTCTATTGCCAATTTTCTATCACTAATGCTGCTTCTGGATTAGGGGCTACAGATTTTTTTTTTTAATTAATAGCTTCCATGTCCCAAAAACATTTTCAAAATATCTTTGCATTTTGCTATCCTCATATGTCAAAAATGTTGACAAAGAAATGGTCACTTTTCAGATGAGCATGACGATATCCTTAATCTATGGCAAAGCTGGATGAAATAATTAGAAGTTGAAGTTCATTGGCATTTGGACTGGACTGTCACTAATTACTCACTTTTTTTAACCTGCTTGTGGCTTCATTTAACCCTTATCTCGGGAAGTATATTCTACAGAGCAATTAAAAAACAGTCTCTGCTCTTAGACTTACAATCTAAAAAGATGTCACACATTAATGCACCCAAGGGTGTGGAAAATTGCTCTGTTTACTATAGCCTGGTAGCTCAACTGTTAAATGTCCTTCATTCATTGTGCTAATCACCAATTTGGTTTAATAACTGCTCACCTAAGTTCACATAACCTATTAAGTCATAAATCCTGATCGTATCAAATCATATTGAATGGCCTCACGCGGCATGCTAAATCAATTCCAAATCACCAAAGAAACACAGCATGGCTTAACACAATTGTGAGAACCCAATCAGTGTCTGATGTTACTGAAATCAACTACATGAAAGGAAGCCTTATTATACTTGCTCTGATCAAAGAACACACCAAGCATAGCCAGATCACAATCTGCCTGAAGCAATGTCCCAGACTGAATCTTCTATGACTCAGACTTATAGTAAACAATACTGAAGGAATCACCTGGGAGAGGTTGATGAGATCATCTACGATACCTATAGCTATTGTGAATTCCCCTCTTTGGGACCTACACCTGCCTGAAGAATATCTCTGTAGAAATTGATTCCACCCCCACCCCACTTAAGTGGCTGCCAAAGCTGTGATGTCTCATGGAAGGTTCTTTATAAGCTGCACTGATCAAATATCCTCAGTAACCATTACAGGCAGTTAGTTTATAGTTCCTTTGACAACTCCTGCTTCCTCTTCCTTTCACTTTTTAAGAAAAGTACTTGGTAGGAAACTACCAAGCAGATTGAATTTTTTGCCTTGCTTGTGAAAAGTTCTTAATTAGTAGGTGTACTGATTCTCCTGATTATTCAACTCTGAAAAAAAAGTTCCTATCCTAATATTCACAATCTTCACCTGTTCAGGAGGAAGATAAACAATATTATTTGATATGGGGTTTGTTTTACCAATGGATAGATAATAAATCATGGAACTGAAGTATGAAATATGGGGTTGATGTAATGATAAAATATCTGATTTTTTTTTCTATAAAAGATATAAGTTTCTGTTATAAATTGGTATTTTAGAAATGGATTTATGCACAAGAGAATATGAACCGTTCGATTCACTGTCTGTAATTGTTTGGAATGATGATGGTTTTATGTTTTGTTTTTGTTTCAAAATAAAAAAAATTTCTCAAAAAAAATATCTTCACTTGTTCAGGCAAGAGGATTGTTAGTTGTTATTTCTCACAGAAGCAGTGGTGCTATAGATCTCCTTGAAATATACAATCTGGTGTTCGGGTTTAGCAACTTTAGCAGGTTTGTGCCAAAATATTTGTTTTGCAAATATTTTTCCTACTTTCCAGTCGACAGTTTCAAAAATGCTGCTAATCATGTCCCAGGGACATTTTCTTCATTGTGCATTTTCTTACGCTGCCAAAGCATAATTTCAGTCTTCCACCTTACTCCTGGATTAATATTTGTCATTCCTAGCACAAAAAATTAAATAAAAAATAAATAACCAGATGCAGGCAACCCAACTTACTTTAGCACCGGGCATGCCTGTAAACCTTTAAGTACGTCAACAAGAGATCAGGCAGTTACTGGATGCACAGTATACACATCTTAAAAGAAAAAAGTTATGCAAGGTTCTATTATGAAATGGAAAAGATATCTGAATTTCATTCAGATTTATGAGACACAAGGATCAAAGCAAAGAGCAATCTATCCAACCTGGAAAAGGTGAAAAGTTCAGCCATCCAGTAAAGAGGGAAGTACACAGTACAGAGCAGATAAATGACAAATAGGATATGGCACTGTGTTAATGAAAAACAGAAATTGCAAAAGTATCCCATAAAGACCATTTTCAAACGTAACAGAAGCCACAGTTTCCTACTATAGGAAGTAGCTGGGGCAAACCTCTGGGGTTTTAACATTCCTATTCCAGCCATCGAGCCCTCCTGTTTCATACCCATAAAAAGAATTCTAAAAGCATCCGCTGCTGAATTTAAATTAAGCACAGTTCTTCATGATGCACAAATATTGGCATGAGTAGTTTAAGACGGGGCTATATAAACCATGGTTTCTTTAACCCAGGTTTACCCAAATCATGATCTGTTGTGGGAAAAGACCCAAATGCCTCCAACTTCTTTTACATTGGAGGATGAATAAAGGAGATGGAATGTGCACTGCTCCAAGGCTTGTTGGAACATATTAATAATTACTTTACCAGCATTTTCTGTTATGGCTGAATCATTGTGTAGGTGGACATGAATTTTCAGATTAACTGCAAAACAAAGTCCCTAATTTGTCAGAGCTACTAGTCTTTTATCCCTGTTTTTCCTCACAGTCGAAACAGAAAGGTTCCTTCTGTTCATCTGATTTTATTTTCCTTTTTAAAAAAAAGCTATGCTTTGGACAAAACCATAGGCAAGAAAAGCTTTTTGGCTTCTTCATCCAATATTACAACAGACTATATCAGTTTCATATAATGGAATCATTTCAGGACGAAGGTCTTTCAATATTTACTCTAATAGCTCACCTCATTACAGCATGTAGATATAGCATTAGGTCACTCTGAGGCAGCCACGTTAAAAATGACTAAAAAGTATGTGAATAATTTGATGTTTTGATAAGGTTGTCTTGTAAAAGTATTATACAGGTAGTCCTCAACTTACAACAGTTCATTTAGTGACTGTTCAAAGTTACAACGGCACTGAAAAAAGTGAATTATGACCATTTTTCCCACAATCATTGCAGCATCCTCATGGTCATGTGATCAAAATTCAGCTGCCTGGCAACTGACTCACATTTATGACGGTTGGAGTGTCCCGGGGTCATGCGATCACCTTTTGTGACCTTCTTATAAACAAAGTCAATGAGGAAGCCAGATGCACTTAACAACCGTGCTGCAGTGATTCATTCAGCAACTGTGGCATGAAAAGTCATAAAATGGAGCAAAATTCACTTAACAAATATTTCACTTGGCAACAAAAAAATTTAACTATGGTCGTAAGTGGAGGACTACCTGTAGAAGAAAGTTATTTGTGAAAACCTTGGCTTTCTGCTAGAGATCATTTCACCTAAGTGCTCAGAAGGAGAAGGTGAAGTTACTTTTGGCTATGAAGCCTTTAGTTAGTAGCCCAGCTCTGTTGATTCAATGGGCTCACCTTTTTTCTTTGGCTTCCGGAAAGGTATGTGCTCTGAATCATTCATTGATTTGTTTCACACCCACTTGTACACCTTCTGGGTTTCCCCCCCCCCTTCTATTACCAATTCTAATGACTCAGAATTGATTGCCTGGGAGAGGCAGCTCAAAGGAGGAGCCAGAAAGCTCCCTCTTCCTCTACAATTTCTTCAAAATATAAGGGTTGGCAAATGTTTGCATGGTAATCTGGACTCTACAAAAGAAACAGTGAATCTGACCCTGGCAAAGAAAGGGTCCCTCAGCTTCACTAATGACTTTCAGTCCTCCAGAAAGAAGAAAAGGAAAAGTGGGCCTGAAGAAGAAACACGAGAGATAAAAGAATTTTCCCTCCAAAAATCACCCTAGCTAAAGGCTTTGGGGTTCTGTTCCAGGATTACTTCAGCACATGTTGCAACATGAGTTTTGCATTTCAGAATGGCAGCTGTACCATAAAGGCAAAAGGAATAGGGTGGGTCAAAGAGGACATATCACGCTCTCGTTCTTCCCGCAGAATAACTTATCTTGTAACCAGCCTTCCCGACTCTTCACATTCCTGCAGCCAGACATCTTTTTTTCCTCCTCACTTGTAAAATTTGGTGCTGCATTTCTTTACCCGCAATCTGGCTTATGCCACTGCTCCCCTCTCTTTAAATTAGATGGCCATCTACGTGATTCTTGTTATTTTGGAGCCTCATTCACACATTGCGCTAAGCTGGAATATGTTTTCCTTGTATGGTTTTAGATGACATGTAGTGTATATCCAACCAACTGAAGCTTTTTCATCTTTCATTAAGATTGGCCTAGCACACTGAGAGTTCAGTCTCTATCCTTTTGGCCCTTCCACATCACATCACATTTTCTATTTTTAGGCTTCTGACGTTTTCCTAGAAAGATGCTATTTCAATTAATTGATAATTTTTGTTGCCCTTTACTGTATCTTTTGCCTATCCTACTGGGTGCTTCTAAATCTTGGTTTCTGGTATTATCAGTTGAAATAGGTTGTTTCTTAGTTTCCTATCAAAATCTATTTCAATTATTAGGATCAGGAGCTTTTGAAGCACCTAGTAAGAATGATGCTGCTGCAAACCTATATGAGATCACTGCTGCTGTTCTTTCAAAAATGAAACCCAAACCTATTTTGTTTTTACATATATTTCAGTGGTGGGTTTCTACCGGTTCGCCCCAGTTCAGGCAAACCAGTAGTGGCGGCAGCGGGAGGCTCCACCCACCCACCCGGATGTCATCACAGACACTCTGCGCATGTGCAGATGTTCTGTGCGTGCGCAGAAGCACAGAATGTGAGCAAAGTAAGTGCACGCGTAGCGAAGGTAAGAGGAACCCACTACTGATGTATTTGCAAATGTTTGAAATTCTAACAGTATACCATTTATATAGGCAAACCCTCTTCAGGTATACAATTCCCTCTGGGGGGAGGACTGAGCAAACTAGTAAAGATATATCATTGTAAGATGACAAGAGTTTTACTAATGGTTACAGTGAACTAGTATATGTTGGGAATAATACATTTTTAGTGTATTTATAAAAACAGATGCCAAATATTTTTGCGAATCATGGCATGGGGTCTGGTTATTTACAGGACCGCCTTTCCCTAAGAATATCTGCCCGTCCTACTAGATTGAATAGATTAGTGACGGTCCCAGATTCCTTCCCTGAAATCCTGCCACATAGTGTGACCTTGGAAGCGTGCTTTTTTTGACCCTACCTGGAAACCTTCCCCAGAAATTCAGTAGATACCCACCCTTTTAGCCTTTCAGAAGGCTATCAAGATCTGACTTTTTACTGAGACACTGCAATCAGATAGAATAGAATTGAAAAACTGGAAAACTGGAAAAATGGGGAAATGGAAAAAATGAGGTTAACTGGAGCTTTCTGCAGGGCATCCTGAGAATATGAATAAGCATAAAATTTTTATTTTTATTTGATTGCTTTATAGTTGTTTTACAGTTACTGGTTTTACTATTGTTGTGATCAACCTAGAGTTGTTTAAGATAGGTAGACATATACATCTTTTAAATAAAATAAAATGGGAAATTTTCTTTCTCTCCGACCGGTCGCAGTATGTGTTCACAGGGGGGCAGAGGTCGACCTCGAGGCCTCTCATCTGTGGAGTGCCACAGGGATCGGTCCTCTCGCCCCTTCCGTTCAACATTTATGTGAAGCCGCTGGGCGAGATCATCTGTGGTTTTGGGGTGAGATACCATCAGTACGCTGATGACACATTTCCACCCCAGACCACCCCAACGATGCCCTTGAAGTGATGTCCCAGTGCCTGGAGGCTGTGCGGACCTGGATGGGGAGGAACAGCTCAGGCTCAACCCCTCCAAGACTGAGTGGCTGTGGCTCCCGGCATCCCGATATAGTCAGTTGACTCCATCGCTGACCTTTGGGGGCGAGTCTTTGGCCCCCACGGAAAGGGCTCGCAATCTGGGAGTCCTCCTGGATAGACAGCTGTCCTTAGAGGACCATCTGACGGCTGTCACCAGGGGGACTTTCTGTCAGGTTCGCCTGATTCACCAGTTGCGGCCCTTTCTTGATCGGGATTCCCTGTGCACAGTCACTCACACCCTTGTCACCTCTCGCCTTGATTACTGTAATGCTCTCTACATGGGGCTCCCCTTGAGGGGCACCCGGAAGCTCCAACTGGTCCAGAATGCGGCCGTGCGGGTAGTGATGGGAGCAATGTGGCGCTCCCATGTAACACCACTCCTGCACGAGCTGCACTGGCTCCCAGTGGTCTTCCGGGTGCGTTTCAAGGTGTTGGTTATCACCTTTAAAGCGCTCCATGGCATAGGACCTAGTTATCTACGGGACCGTCTACTGCCACAGACAACCTCCCATCGACCCGTGCGCTCCCACAGAGAGGGCCTCCTCGGGGTGCCGTCAGCCAAACAATGTAGGCTGGCGACCCCCAGGGGGAGAGCCTTCTCTGTGGGGGCACCTACCCTCTGGAACCAGCTGCCCCCTGAGATAAGAAGATCTCAAGACCTAAGTGCCTTCCGTCGTGCCCTGAAAACTTACCTCTTCAAACAAGCCGGGCTGGCTTAAGCAGTATTTTAAATTTTAAATTTTAAATTTTATGGGGATTGGTATTTTTAATTTGAGCCGAAATTTATTATTCTATTTTTAATTGTTCTTATTGTTTATATTATGTGTTTTTTAATTCCGGCTGTACACCGCCCTGAGTCCTCAGGGAGAAGGGCGGTCTATAAATTTAATATAAATAAATAAATAAATAAATAAATACATACATACATACATACATACTTGCTCAAACAACAGCTACTATCTGTGAATACATGAATGGAGGATTCTCACTCCATATTTACTGTTGGTAGGTAACTAGATACAGAAGTGCATTGATCTTAAATGCCAGTCTCAACAGCCGCACACTTGCCGCCAATACAGACCCAAACTCTTAGTTCCAGACTGCTTTGACATCAGCCTGTCCTTTCTCACCATGTCAGGCAGCTGCCAAATTAGTTAGCTGGTCAGTGGAAGATTCATGAATGTATAACTTCCCATTGCTGCTGTTCTTGAAGATTACAAGCGGAAATTGAGCAATGTAATAAAAATGTGCCTGCCATCTCTTTACTAAGTGCTTTCTTCCTTTTTTTTGCAAATCAGGTTGTGAAGAGTTTCACAATATTCTGATTCAGGCAGTCTGGTCTTACCCATGTTTTGTGACAAGTTGTTGAGCAATAGTGTGGTCAGGGAAAGGGTAGGGTAGGGTAAGAAACCCTGATCATGTCCAAAGGAACTCTCACTGTAGGGCTGAGTAGCACCTGCTAAGATTCACTGATACGGAGGAAACTATTCACTGAGATATCAAGGTACGTGTGATATAATGCAAACACGTAATGGATGGGGAGAAGAGTTTTTGAGTTAAACTCTACTCCCCATGAATTCAAGGACATGTTTACATAGTTGTCTTGGCAACAGTACGCAAGGAAGTACTTTGCCACTGCCTAAGTCTAATATGCTTTCATCAATCTCCTACTTAAGCCTACAGCTCTAGGGCAAGAAAAGCAGTGTTATTCAAAGTTCACAATAGTTCGTAAGTATTTTGACCATAAACAAACAATTTTGCTAAGGCACACATGAAAGCCCTTCCCATTTTATTTAGCTGTGCCAAAGACACTCAGCCTGTCCTCTTCTGAATATAACATAACTGGCCAATTAATATAACAATATAGCTGAACAATTAATCCCCCAGTCATTGTAGATTTTCTGTCCTTCCACTGTTTACTGCACAAGACTAACTAATATCAGCATTCCAAGATATGTGTCAACAGAACGAAGATATAAGTAGATATAATTTTAGTTACAGGAAAACAATAAAGAACCCTCAAGTTTCTAAATCCAGTGTTCTCAAAAATAGTAAACCTGTTGATACTTGAAAGAGTAGAGCTTTTATGAAGAATATGTAGTAACACATACCTAAACACAGATATGTGTGCAAAGATACCTTGCAAGAAAGACAGCAACAACATACAGTACGTTCAGATACAAAGCAGGTCTCTGACATTATCTTTAAGGATTAAAAAAATATAATATTTTGCTTTTTATTTTAATATCATTATATCTTCAAGGAGAACATCTTTGCATTTGGACATTAGAAGTTTAAAGATAAAGAATATCCATAAGGATATATTACAAGGGAGAGATGTACTGTATTACAAGAGGTTGAGTCTACTTTTCTGCTTTGAGTTCTTTACTCTGCCACAGATGCAGAGAGCTAGTCTGTTGAAGCCACCTGAGTTTTATTTATTAAACAAATTTTATAGCCCTCGTAGTCACACATCAATTCAAATAAATTAAAGGGGGCAAGACTTTATTACAATTTATATTGTTATAATCTGCGGTGGAAGAAGCAAATAGCCTCTGATCTGGTTCTTTGTGGCCTCTTTCCTCATTATTTAGCTACTCTGGGCTAAAACAAAGCCTTGGGGATGCAGGAAATCTCTTCTCTAATCACAAATTACCCGGATTGATTCCAAAAGGCAATTCTCTAGGAAATGACTGAAAAATCTCCAGGAAGGCAGATACATTTTGGGTCATAACAATGGTGATCAGAAACTGTTGAGACCTGATAGAGGTACACTGGATTCCTGCTATGAATAGGTTTTTTATTCAGTATATTTTGTATTTTAATATTTTTTTTCTTTTTTTCAGTCTACAACTTTATATTCTTTTATAAAATATTCCTAAGGAGCTCCCAATTATTTAACCTACAAATATATATATTACAACTGTTAATGCTTAATCATTTTCAAAGCAGGCGGCTGATGGACCAGTGAAGCTGAGAGACAGAAAAGGCCATAAAATTAATGAGAAGGTATTGACATTTGAACTGGAAGCTATGATAACAAATGGAGATCATACAAAAGCTCGTTTGTGTTCTTGTGAAAAGTGGCACAGATTATAGCAAGAACCTGGAAACAGATTATTGTGACTTCTTTGAGTTCCTTTATAAATCAACAAAAGAATGCACAGGTAATAAATCCAAGGTAAACAGTAATTTATTTTGTGGGAGTTAAAACTACAATGCAAAACACTAAGCCTATAAACAAACTTTCTTTGCATTTCATCCTGAATTATTTTTTTCAACTTTTAGAAATATGAATTTAGGCTGATATAATAGATTACAGTTAAGCAATCCTAACTAAAAAAAATAGAATGTTTATTTTTGATATTTATATAGTGCCAAATTAAACTATAACTTGAATCCCAAATTCAGAAAATTAAAAATAAAATTATCAATTTAAACAGAATTTAAATGGCAACAAAAAATGAAAAATAGTGCATGGCAGAAAAGCTGAGTCTTAATAAATGTCCCCTACTTGACAGATCTACGTGGATCTCATGAGACAAATGTGTTTTGCTTGGGTTAAATTTTAGATTGTAGAAGAAGGTTTCTCCCTCCCCCCCAAAAAAGTGGATTCCAAGTGGATCACAGAAACTAAGTCACGCTATTTCTACAGTGATTTAAATTTAAGGTTTTTCCATGTCTATATTGTATTTTCCAAGCTGGTCATGCTATCCTCTTGATTGCTACTGATCTTAAAACTCAGAAAACAGTCTCAACCCATCAGCCTTCCCCTCCAGTTGACCAATAGGAAAGAACAAACAAAAAGTTATCTGTCCTATCCTTGAACTTTGCAGAACCTGCCAAAACAATGTTGCTCTTGCCAAAACTCCATAATGAGTGAAATTTTTTTTTAAAATGTTAGCAATCTCTCTCTAGCAAGTTTTCAATGTGTACCTGCTCATTTGGTACCAGGAAAAGCTAGTGGTACCTAAGTATCATGCCATCACTGAATTTATAGTCATTTTAGTGATATGTTGAAAAATGACAACTACAGGAGAGTGTGCAGCTGAGGGACAGGTAATAATTCTTATTTAAAGAAATACTATCCTAGGAGGCCTGTTACTGGTACACTTTTTCCTCAGTGTTTTAATTTATTTTCTGTCACCATTCCATTTGAGAGTACAGGATGCAAGAGATTATAAGGCAGACAGTCTTAGAAAAACCTATATGAGCATGACAGGAATAGGATTTACTTTCCAAGTCCTGGAAAAATGCAGCACATTTAAAGCATATTTTTAAAAACCAAAGTTAGTTGGAAAATAATGGACTAATCTCTTTTTGTTTTCCAATTTGCTATTGTGGCAATTTACAAAAGCCATGAATCTTGGATCATATAGTCATCCCAAAAAACTGATTTAAATATTTAGAATTCTTGATGGAATAAAATGTTTGCTTTTCCTCTCTGGGTTTGTTTAGATAGTATAATTGGAATGCTAATTTCTTGTTTATTTATCCTTATTACTTTAACAGAGTTTTATCCAAAAAACACAGAAAGGCAATAAATAAATAAAAGTTGAAATTGTATAAAAATGTTAAAAGTATGTTAAAAGTATTTATCAAAACCCAACTTTAAAAAATATTTATTTTCTCTGCTCTGCGCAGATCCAGTTTACATGTTCCTGGTGGCTACTTTCTTCACTCAACAGAAGGCTCAGATTTAGGCAGAAAGTGAATCACAACCTGGACAGATTTCCCCTCTGGCTCTTTATATAACTGTCTCATTTTACTTGGACTTTTGGAAATGGGAAAACAGAACAGCCGAGATCCCTGACTTCTTAGGTCAATCTCTATTCCCATAGTACCCACCAACAGATTGTTTTTGTGGAAAAGGAAAAGATGCCAGAGGTGGTGTGTGAATCGGCTTTCGTCTTTGGGCTGCCACTATTTTCATATTTACCCTTAAGCCTATTTCTGCCAAAAAAAAATCGCAGCATACGTTGAATACCAGGGAGAAAGTAGCAAATGTGCCTTTTAAAATTTGTTTTTTTAAAAAAATTTGATTTATATGCCGCCCTTCTCTGGAGACTCAGGGCGGCTTACAATGCGTTAAGCAATAGCCTTCATACTTTTGTATATTTATACAAAGTCAGCTTGTTGCCCCCACAAACTGGGTCCTCATTTAACCTACCTTAGAAAGGATGGAAGGCTGAGTCAACCTTGAGCCTGGTGAGATTCAAACTTACAGTAATTGCAGACAGCTGGTTTTAATCACTATGCTTTTAGTCTGCTGAGCTAAACCAGGTTCCTGTTCTCCCCATCTCTCTGTTAAATCAAAGAACCCAAAGTAGAAGTAGAAGTATATAGCCAACAATGTATAGGAAAAGTCAGGAAGGAAAGATTGCATAAGAGCCATCAATTTTCTCACTACCTATTGGGGTAGGAATAGGTGTGGACCTGGATTCCAGATACCAGCTATCAGCTACCACTGAATTAATAATTTTATCTCCATATGTATTAATGTTTTACAGAAGGGATAACGTTATTGCCAAACATGCATTTACTACCAACTAACATCAACGTTACTGATCTTTTCTAAAAGAAACATGAGTCTACATTTTACCAAGGTGTCATGAAATTGCAGCAGGCACTAAAAGATGAGACAGATATACTGGATGCATAGAAAACAGAGCGTGGAAAGAATCCCAATTAATGGAAAAGAAATTCAAAGATTTGTAAGAAGATCTCCTATTATCTAAATGGTTTATATAATCACCCATCTAACAATATATCTTCTTTATAATAGGAGCCTGAAAATAAAGTAACCCCACAAGCTATATAATTACAGTATTATCCCCTTTCTATAAAAATGTAACATGTTCTTTCATATTTTATTATTGTGTCAGTAGCAATTCATCCTCCATTCATTTATGCACATGTTTGAATGATTCTCCTTTCCTGATGAAAGATGAGCAGAAACTGCATTTATGAAATTATAAATCTTCCTTTGGTCTAGGTGAACCGTGATGGTGAACCTATAGTATGCATGCCAAAGGTGGCACGCAGGGCCCTCTCTGGGACACGCGTGACATTGCCAGCTGCTCTTCTGGTTTCCGGCACGCGCATGCGCGCCAGCCAGCTAGTCTTCAGTTTCTGGCGCTCAGGCACGCACAAGCTCAAACATATTTTCCAGTTTGGGCACTCAGTGCCGAAAAGGTTTGCCATCACTGGTCTAGAAGTAACATTCTCATATGTTCACATAAGGGCTCACAATATATCTTAACAATTTTCAGTAATCATTAATCTCTCAGCATAATTATAACTATCTGTAAGACATTTAAAATAAAGGACAATAAAACAAATTTATCTTGGCATATAATTCCTTGGGTAGAGGCCATGAAATTACTGCATTAATATAGACCCCTTGGAATACTTTGTGGAAAACTAACATAAGATGGAAGTTGGGTTTTTGGGGGTTTTTTTTAACTGAAAAGTAAATACTTTAATTTAGAAGAGGCTATTTAGGAAAGGTTTGATACAGTGGCACTCATAGCCTTAGCATACAAGGGTACACTAAAAAAAAAAAGAGAAGTATACTTTATTGAAGATGTTGCTATGAATGGCAACTCAAGATCAAGTTCTCTCTTGTCCCCCTTATAATTATAGCACTATTCCCTTTGATTGTGACATTGTCAAAATTACACAAATAGACTAAAATTTCAGAATTTCCAGCCGATCATATCTGGAAAGCACCAAGTCGGAAGGAACAGATTTTTAGCAATCTGGTAACTAACATTGAACTATAGGTAACGTATAGCTTTCAATGTCATGATTTGCAAATGTTGCAAATGTTATCCAAATAAAGAGGGATCAACAAAAAGGTTACTTTGGACTGTACCTAAGGTCAAATTATGTCATTTCAGAAGTGTGTTGTGACAGACCAAGATGAGAATTGTATTAGAGTTCAAAACTAAAATCACCTGTACTACTAATGCTCAGTTAATCCCTCTGCTGTCTCTCTGATACTTATACTGAAGTTTTGGTACCAACAGCACAATTTTTATTTATAAAAATATGGCATATTTGGAGGGTTTTTTTGTTTTTTTAAAATTGTAATAACTCTATTAAAATAGCTATCTCAACTACCCCTAAGAAATCTATATAATATATATATGAAAGCAGAAAACTCTTGATGAGGACTCACATTATGTGGGCAGTACTCCATGTCTTGATAAAATGTTAGTCCTCGAAGCATCTTGTCATGAACGTCCAAACTGCAGCACTTCGTCATCCCTGTTTCAATAGCTTTGTTGATCATATGCAGAGGAAAAGCACAAACGCCCGAGTACTTCTGAGGCACTTTGCTGTCCCAATGGCTTTCAGCAAACACACCAAAGAGAACCAGTTCTCTTTCACTGGTACCGATTGCTTGAGCCAACATGGAACCAGGATTGGTAGCATGAGCTGCCTGCAAGACATTAAAAACTACATCTTTAGGCATTATGCTCAGGCTCCTCTTCCGCTTAGATTGAATGCGACAATCCAAGTTCAGCTCTCGGTACCTGTGAACCTCAGTCTCTTCAGTGCTAAGTCGCACTATCCTAGTGTGGTATGAATTGGAAGTAGGATCTTCCCTTTGGACTGTCAAAAAATAGACAAACTTCTGGTATTGAAAGGAATACACATAGTGAATAGGGTATGTGTCTTGATACTCCGGCAGCACAGTTAAGGAGTGGAAAGGATAAGCAAACCCATTCAAAGTACTCTTTGGTCTCCGTATTGACACTGATTTGGGGCTGTATGTGTCTGCTATGGTTGTGTTGATGGTAGATGCAATATAAAAGTATGAAGCAGATCGCATATCAACAACTACAACTCTTGTGCCTAAGGGACTGGCCACACAGTCTGGACACTCAGAAGGTCTGTTCTGCTCAGGTGAATACAAGCAGGAGGTTTCCTCAAGCAAAACGACGTCACCCCGTATCTCAATCCTATGCTGGAAACAGATGCCATGTTGAGAACTTCCACAACTGTAAAGCCAAGGTTCAACAGGATCCATCACCAAAACTTTGTTGTCTGTGTTTTGAAAATCCACTGGCCCTTTCACTGGACAGAGAGCACAGATCTTGCACTCGGTACTCCCCCAGGGCCCAGTCACTAGAGTAGACAGAATTTTCAGTTCTGAGTTCAATGTGTAAATCTTATTCTGAACTGCAACAAAAATAACATTACCAGGCTCATAGGTAACCATATTCTGGATCACAGACGTAGCTCTGAAGGTAGGGAAGTCATATTTTACTGTATAATCTCGGGTCAAGTTATAGGAGATATGTTGGCATTTCCAGGTCTTCCCAGTGATTCTTATAGGCAACAGTCCAAGAATGAAGCAAACAAGAAATGATATGCCCATACTAAGGAGGTAGGAGTAAAGCAGAATCCTGTTATCAGAAGCTACCTCAGTTTTTCAGTTCTATGTGGCTCAGCAATCCATCCAGAATACTCTACCATTGCATTACAGCTGAAAAGAGGGAGAGAGAACATGGATGAGTGATGCTGCAGGGAAAAATATGACATTTGTCTTTCCTTTTAACAGAATAACAAAATAACAGAGATGGAAGGGAACTTGTAGGTCATCTAGTCCAACCCCCCGCCCAAGCAGGAGACCCTACATCATATCTGACAGATGGCAGTCCAGATTCTTCTTGAAAGCTTCCAGTGATGAAGCTCCCACAACTTCTGAAGGCAAGCTGTTCCATTGGTTGATTGATCTCTCTGTCAGAAAATTTCTCCTTATTTCTAGGTTGAATCTCTCCTTGATCAGTTTCCATCCATTATTCCTTGTCTAGCCTTCAGGTGCTTTAGAAAGCAGTTTTACTCCCCTCCTCTCTGTGATAACCCCTCAAGTATTGGAACACTGCTATCATGTATCCCCTGGTCTTTCTCTTTGCTAGACTAGCCATGCCCAGTTCCTCTAACTGTTTTCATATGTTTTAGTCTCCAGTCCCCTTTTTGCTGAGCCTTTCAAATAATTCCCCCCCCCCAGTTATCATTATATGGCTGAAGGTTCAAACCACAAAGCAACCCATAACTAAAGTTTTTTTTTCATAGAGGATTTTTTGATCTTACACCTAAAGGCTCACCGCTCTTGTGCAAGATTTATGTACTGTAGATGTAGGTTATCAGTAAGCAGTCATGCAGGGAGAAGCACTGCTGATGTTGGAAAAGGAACTGCACTCTAGGTAAGTTTGCATTTCATATCATCTCTTATTTTTAGGTTGGTTCCAATCCCCTCTAGGCAACCTATGTTGATAATCCGGGATACATAAAGTAATCTAGGCTGTACAACCTGTCTGGAGATAGTTTGAGAGAGATATTTATATCAAAGGAGATAAGAAAAGGGTCTAGCCTCTTGTATTCATTTGACAAAAAAAAACCTGGTTTAGGTAAGGGACAAACAATTCATTGTTCAGAGTTAGAATCTGTTTTACAGACAGAGTTGGGTTAAGAGGCATACTGTAGTTGTGTTTTATAGCTTACTCTATGGGTATCCCAAGCATTTTGTTTTTTAAATAACAAGCTAGTTGGTTGAGCAGAATGAAAACTTGGCTAATGTTCTTATTAGGAAAATAAATATACAGTTGCAAGCCATTGGGAGTTTGAGGGTTATTGTTATACCTGGCACTTCTCTAGAGTTTTGATTACACAAATAGAAACTGAATTCATTACTAGAGTTTGGGGTTTTTTTACACCTTTTGTGGACACTAAAATAAGCAGCCATCAGTGTGGCCGATGAACACGCCTCTGGCTGTTGAGATTTTCTCTCTGAGAAGTTACCTTCCTTAACTTCACCAGGTTAGGGTATTTCTGTGAACCTTTCTGTGCGGCCACCTGGTTTAGGGTAGAGAGGAAAGCGGAGGAGGTGTTCAAGTGTGGTTCTCCTTCGATTTTGTCCGTGTCCCCCTAACCCCCCTTCTTTCTCCTCAGCAAAGAAAATCGGTAAATCGAAGAAAGCGATAAGCTTTTCATTGGAAAGGCACTTTCTCGTTCTTGACAAGAAGTTTTACAGCTTTTTAAGGCCGGTGTTCTAGAAGAGAAAACCAGCCGCGTCTCGAAAAGGCGAGTGGAGAGTAACACGCGCTGGCCTCTATAGCCAGCCTCGACCCCCGACAGCCTCCCCCCACCTCCCTTCCAGCACTCCCTCGCCCAAGGACTCACCCGTCCTCAGCCGTCGACGCGGAATCGAGGAGTTCAGCGCTCGGCAGATACTTGGCCGGGAGGCTCCTAGGAAAGAAGGCAGAATCGGGACGGAATCGGGCGGAGATCTAACCCGCCGGGCGGGGCCAAGGCAATTTCCCCTCCTCTTCCTCCTCCCCTCCACTTGCCGCCTTCAAAAATGCCCAGGCTGTCCCCATTGCACCGCGTCTCTTCTGCTGGAGGCAACTTGGGACAACCTGGTTTAAAGTGTCTGGCTTTTGCTTAGAAGGTCATTGCTTTCCTCCGACGGTAACTCGGACCCGCTAAGGCTGCGAGCGGGATCTCTTTCTCAATACGCTTCAGCAGCAGCTCGAGGTCCCGCCGTCTTTCGCCCGAAGTTCGATGCTGACGTCAGCAGAAGAACGTGCTTTAAAGTATTAAGGAGCTGGGATTGCTTCAGACTCTGGGCACGTCGTCCGTCCCGTCCCCCCCCCCCCCCCACTTCCCACTAGGCACAGCTATACAGCATCTCTCTCTCTCAGAAACTCCTCTGGAGATTTATATCGAGGCTCTAATTTCTATCGGCTTCCTGGAATTGAGAGTTGGCGAAAACAAGCTATTTAATCTTGCATCTCTCGCTGTTTCCAGATTCTAGCCCCAAATCTAGCACATACTCTTCCTAGGCGGAGGAAGTAAGGCAATTTTTCTCCCCTTGCTGTTCAGATGAGCACGAGAACACCCAGGTAACTGAGATGCAACACTTAGCTTGATTTCCTGTCCAGCATTTTCACCAATCCCAGAAAATAATCAGGCTTTCCTGCTTAATTGATGACAGAACCTAACTGTGTATACTTTATTCCATTTCACATGCTGTTTTGGAAGGGTCCTAAAATTTCATCTGTCTTCAGTGTCCTCAAAATTTGTTTCCTCCTCTACTTGTGCTGTACATTTTTGTTAGCAAGTTGGGTCAGCAAGGGTATTATTACCCCATCGAAAGAGTATGGTGATGCAGCTAAAGGTCCTGGGTGGAAAAAGATGATAGGGCAGGATTTCTCACTGTCTGTGTTGAACAACTAATATTCTTCTTCCCTTGTGGTTAAGATGAGCAGTAAGGGAAGCTGAAACAATTCTGCAGCTCATCTCCGATAACAGAAGTCCATTAAGATTATTAAGTAAGAACAGGCCATGAAGCTCAAAATGATTAGGAAGTGAAGTGAAAATGATCTGAATCTCGTGGTAAATCTGACTGAATGATTTGCAGATTGACAGTGATGTCTATTTGCATCTTATTTGAAGGGAGCATCAGCAGGAGTGCAATAAGGCTGCTGTAAATGAAGAAAGGACATGGTGGCTCAGTGGCTAAGATGCTGAGCTTGTCGATCGATTGTTGGCAGTTCAGCGGTTCGACTCCCTAGTGCTGCATAATGGGGTGAGCTCCCATTACTTGTCCCAGCTTCTGCCAACCTAGCAGTTCGAAAGCACATAAAAAATGCAAGTAGAAAAACAGGGACCACCTTTGGTGGGAAGGTAACAGTGTTCCGTGCGCCTTTGGCATTTAGTCATGCCGGCCACATGACCACAAAGATGTCTTTGGACAGTGCTGGCTCTCCGGCTTTGAAACGGAGATGAGCATCGCCCCCTAGAGTCGGGAATGACTAGTGTGTCATTGAATGAATGTGTGAGGGGAACCTAAATGAAGAAAACCAGAAACAGGGTTTTTTTTTCCGAGGAAAAATATGAGTTATGTTTTAAAATTCCTAGGCAATGCACCCTCGGAGATTCCCTTGTCTCAATTTCCAGTCAAGATTGTAGTTGAATGCTTCTTAGAAGTATTTTTGTGTGTGTACCTTTGAGTCAGTGGAGACTGCCTGCACACAGATCCCTGAAGTTTTCTTGGCAAGGTTTTTCAGAAGGGGTTTGCCATTGCCTGTTTCCTAAGACTCAGAGAAATTGACTGACTTAAGGTCAGCCAACTGGCTTCCTGCCTAAGGGAGGGCCTCGAACTCACAATCTCCCAGTTTCTGGCCTGGTGCCTTAATCACTACACCAGACTGATTCTTTTCCTGGAGCCTGCTACTTATTATACACTTACAGAAGTACTTCCTGCTTTGGATACCATTCATTTCTATAGTGGAACTCAAGGCTAAGTCTGGTAGTCTGAAAACTACCAACATCTTGTTTAGGGCAACCTAAACTGCCTTTCTACCTGTTACAGCTGGTCATGCCAGGGGTGGGCTCTACTTAACTTTACTACCGGTTCGCATTGTGCCCGTGCGCTCTTCTGCGCATGTGCAGATCGTTTATGATAACGTCCGGGTCAGTGGGCAGAGCCTCCCACCGGTTTTACTATCAGTTCTTGTGAACTGGTCCAAACTGGGGGCAACCCACCACTGGGTCATGCTAATATTAATTGAGAAAACAAGGGGAGAATTCTAGGATTGGAAGAGACTTGGGAGGTCTCTTAATCCAACCTCCTGCCCAGGATAGGAATCCTCACACTTTCCCAGATTAATATCCATCCAGACTTTTTCTAAAAGCCTCCATGGATGGAGACCCACAGCTTCAGGCTATTTAATGGCTCTCACTGGTTCTCACTGTCAGGAAGTTCCTCCTTGGTTCAAGTTTGGATTTCTCTCTGTTAAGTTTCTACTCAGTGCCTTTGCTGTAGACGTAGAGTTTGTCTGTGGCAGCCCCTAAAATATTTGCTATCTATCATGTCTCCTTTTAGCCTTCTCTTCCTTAAAAACACACTTTGTTTAACTATTCTTAGTAGGATGTAGCCTCCAAGTCCAAGAAGGAGATAAGCAGTCTTTTCTTTTCGTTGTTCTTCCTCTTCCACCCCGGCACAGCCTAGTACAGAACTGTGTCAACAGCCAAAGTATAAACTTGATTCTGGCTCCATATGGCAAGTGCTTGATGTGGGACAACTGTACTAAGTCGCTAGGCAAATACTGTCAGATTTGAAAAGAAAATAATTTGTCATGACGGATTGTTGATATTTATCATTTGCCAACAACTGAATTAGTGTGATTGTTTAACAAAAGGGCAAGTAAACAACGTGAATTTGAAGGGAATTATTCTGTTTCCCTTCATGGCGTTTTCTTCTTGTCTTCTTTATTTGCGTTATTATTATTGCTGATATATATACTGCTCAAAAAAAATAAAGGGAACACAAGCAGAAGACATCCGAGATCTGAATGA
>WNWU01000041.1:14147801-14319534 GCA_012654045.1 Ptyas mucosa | reverse complement strand
TTTACTTTTAAAAGCATTTTTTCGGCTGAAGAGGTTATAGAAAAAAAATGCTTTTAAAAGAAAAAAAAGCCTCTGACGATCAGGCAACTCAGCTGGGATTGTCAGAGCCTTGTAAAAGTATTTTAACAACCTCTTCAGCCAAGAGGTTGTAGAAAAAATGCTTTGAAAAGTTAAAAAAAAAAGTTGGCCACGCCCACCCAGTCACATTACCCCCCCCCCCAAACCACACCCACAGAACCGGTAGTAACAAATTTTACATTTCAGTATTGCTCTGCTCTGAAAGTCAGACTCTCATCCTATCTTGCCTCTGAGATGAGGATTCAGAAGGAGATTGCACTGACTGTGCCTGGGGAAAGATGCCCTTAAGGGATGTGATCTATGTTAGCAAAATTGTAGTTCCAGTTGTTGGACCACCCTTTTCCATCCTGACCATGTCGTGTTTTTCTGCCTTCCCCCCAGCCTCTTTGAGCTGTGTGGAGACCAGAACCCCAATTTATGTGGCATTTTCTTTTTTAAAAGGATTGATGGGGCTGGTTGACCTAGAAGATGGAAAGTTTTGAAATTGAGTAGCCTGACCCTGACTTGATGCAAAGGCAGGTAATATTTGTTTAGTGACCACAACTGGGACCTGCAACTTGGTCATAACACGATTGCTAAGTAAAATTGCGACTGTACTTATGATCTGACTTTGGCTTTCCCTTGCTTTATAGACCTGCGAAGGTTGCAAATGTGAGGATTGGTTGCAAAGTTATTTTTCCAAAGTTATTTAGTGGTCGCTAAATGAGGCAGCTGCTAAATGAGGACTACCTGTAATTGAAAATGTAAACTTGTCTTTTATAGTACTTCTGCAGCCTTCCAGGCAGGGAATTCTCTTCCATGTGGCGGCTCCTTCCAGGAACCTCGCCTTCTATCTTGCTCTCTTCAAACAATGTTCTTAAAGTAGTTTTCAGCTCCCACACTGAACTCCTTTCCCAGCCTCCAGTTCGCCAATGTAACTTCTCTGGTGGCTGCACTGTTCTGGTTGACCACTAGTTGGCATCGGCAAAATGCACAAAATCTAATTCTTTGCTGCCATCCACGGATCTATAGGATGAACTGTTGATCCATCGTTTCAAAGACCAATAAGGTCAGACAGTGGATAATATTATGGGAAAAGGAAAAAAAAATAGTGCATGGAGTAATTAGTGAGTCATGCATACTAAGAGAAGGAGACAGTGGTGTATATCAGTGGTGGGTTGCTCCCGGTTCTGTCAGGTTCTTCCGAACTGGTAGTAAAAGCGGCGGGAGGCTTCACCCACCCGCCCGGATGTGATAATGGATGATCTGTGCATGCGCAGAAGCGTGCGTGCACACGTGAGCAAAGCAAGCATGCACACACGCACGCTCCTATTGCAAACTGATAATAAAGGTAAATAGAACCCACCCCTGGTGTATCCTGTTTGGTGGGACTGAAACTTCAGACAAGGAAACCTCCCATCACAATGTCCTTTGCATGATAAAGATGTACCAGTTGCCCAGCATAAACCTGTGGATGATAAACCTTCATGGAAAGCATAATTCTTTATTGGTTTGGGGATTATGAAGCAGGTGCCGGGGTTCATGCCTTAGATATTATTGTATGGTGAAGTTATTAATTTCTTCACCACTAAGAATTCAAAAGCAGCAGAGGCTGTGTTGGCACATTATTTCCCCAATTTCTGACTTTTCCCCCAACACACTGAGTCATAAATGAACCCCATGGCCTCTGTCTGTAAGATTGAAATGAGATGTTTTGTTGTTCAGTGGGGTGGAAGGACATAGTTGTGTTCTCTAATTGGCATTGTGATGAGGTTGACATCTTAATTTTTTTTCAGGCACGGGCAGCCCCAGGATCAAACTACACTTATTATGCTACCTCTCTGTTCCCGTGCAAGGTTTCTTAATTTCAGAAGAGAACAAAATGTTCTTCCACCAGGGTTTAACTGTGCTTTATTGAATATACTGTTGGCATAAATCATGGTTTTGTGATTTCATCGACAAGATTTGCTTAACATGCTAAGTTAAGAACAGACAAACCACAGTGTGGCTTAGCAGGGTTTGCTGCTGTTTGATATCTGAAGATCTGAGTTCGGCGACAGGATTTTCTTCATATTTTCCTAAAGCTATATTTTGTTTCATCAGATAGCCACTTTAATGCATATTATTGCATTATTAGCATATTAGCTGCTAACATTGTTAATCATTGTCTTATATACAGCAAATTGTCTTTAAATTTACAGTTTTTCTTTTTAAAAAAGGAATTAAAAAAACACGAAACAGAAACAAAGAGCCAACAAACAAAAAGTGAGGTATTTGTAAACCACTCTTATGTCCCTAAAATAAGGTTGCTTGATTTTGCTAGAATAAACCAAGCCTTGGGACATTTGATGCAATAAGTATTCAAAACGTTAAATGAACAAATAATATAGCAAGCTACAGGTCCTTGGTGTTCTCTGAGCTTGCTTATTTTTTTGCAGATGTTTCATTACCCAAACTAGATAACATCATCCGTGCTAGTGATGATGATGATGTTACCTAGTTTAAGTAATGAAATGTCTGTAAGAAAACAAGCAAGCTCAGAGAGCACCAAGGACCCCTCATGTCAGCCCTGAGCTACAAATATTCTCCTTTATTAGTAATATAGCAAGAATTAGTAAAACAGTGTGATTGAGAAACGTGACTTGGTTGTGGCAATAAGAAAATTCAAATGGCATACTTTGCTTAATCAAAAGACTACATAATACATTAAGTATTTATATAATACATTAAGTATATATAATACATTAAGTATTTAAATATCATGTAAAGTATATGGGAACAAATTCCTAGTGGATAATTGAGGTGTTCATAATGGGGATTCTGTTAGCTTGGAATTTCAAAATTTAAAACTTCCAAAGAATAAGTTAAAGGCAGCAAATCTATGGAGGGTTTCAGCATCTCTATGATTTTTAACTCAAATACCTTCCTACAGTTCCCTACCATCTTTCTCAGTAACTGGTTCCACTGTCAAAAAGTTTCTTATTGTTAGAAACTTCTTCTATCATTCAAACACCCTATGCACCTTTTCATCGCTACTCATGTGCACATCATGTTACATATTGAACTAACACAAGCAGCTGTGCTTGTTTGTTAAATCAAAACAACAGAGTTTTCCACGCTTTAATTTATTACAGCACATAGTACAGTTTTAGCATTTGTTGAACTGGTGGTAGTTCATGAAATCTTTTGATATATAGTACATTTGTTAATCTAAAAGGTCCCATAAAACTCTTTTGTTAAATTCAGAGAAGTAGCAGTATATATTACAATGAATCCATAGGTTGTAAATACGGAAAATGCATCTGTGAATAGTAATTTATTCAGCATCTACTATGTCTTTTATTTTAATATTGAGAAAATATTTCACAATCTGGTATTCTGCTGCCATCTTGTGGCAATTGTGTGCTGATTTTTTTTTAGAGTTACCTGTTAACATTTTCTCCCTGAATCACACATAATAACCCTTTCCAGATGAAACTATAGATCCAAGAATGGGCTAGAAAGATATTCATAACACCATCACTGGACATGTACAATTTCACTGGATCTCGGTTTCATTTAATGTTATAGTTTAGTTTCACCTTACAGTGTGCAACTAAAAATAGAAAAAAAGAGCCAGTTTGGTGTAGTTGTTAACCTGTTGGCCTAGAAACCAGGAGACTGGGAGTTCTAATCCTACCAGGCATGGAAAAACTGGCTGGGTGTCTTTGAGCCATTTCTCTTAATCCAACTCATCTCATGGGGTTGTTGTAGAGTAGGGGTGTCAAACTCAAACCCATTGCGAGCCATATCAGGTTTTTGTTTACCCTTGGAGGGCTGGAGCAGGTGTGACCTGGTCATCGTGGCCAACTGGGTTAGTGTGGGTGGGGTGGGATGGGTTGAGGCCAGGGTGGCACAGGCCAGTCCCTTGCTATCTTCAGGACAGCCCCGCAGGACAACTCTGGGCCTATTGTGTTTGACATGTCTGCATGTAGAGAAAAGGGATGAGGAAGGAATATTGGTATGTTTGCCACTGTTAGTTGTACGTGGAAAAAAAAAAGTGGGACAAAAATCTAAAAATACTAAAGCAAATAGAATCATAGATCTGGCATTGTTGAAAACATGCAGGAGTGTAGGGTGTGGCAGCTGGGGTCATTTTCCCTTGATGTATCTGCAGTTGTATCTGGACGAACCCTGTCATTACTTTGGTGATTATTTTTTCTCTCCTTTTTCTGCCCCCAACACACAAATGTATACAGAAGTAAGAGATGGGAAAGGCCATTTAATCCAACCCTTCAAGATACGTCTCCAAATAAAGTGACCCCAATAGACAGCTGTCTAGCTTCCCCCGTGAAGTCACATTCAGGAGAAGGAGAGCATAACATCTTTCTCTTACTGGTTCCATTGTCATACTGCTCTTATTGTCAGAAACCTTTTCCAACATTCAAAATGTTTTCCCCCTTCACTCATGTACATACCACATTACATATTGATGTTGAAAAGTTCTATTCTAAAAAGTGACAGTATACTGTTTTAGGGTGTTCTGAAAAATGACAATATAATGGCAAACTTATTTCTGAGGTTGCACCATTTCATTATCATTTCAAAAAGATTCCATATGCCAAATTAGCTATTAGACCTTCATTGTGTTCAAAATTCCTATAATTGAAGAATGGATGTAAACAGATTTCTACCATAGGGTGCCCCTTTTCACAATGCCATCTCTTATTCTTGGAGCAGATGCATCGGCATGAATTGGAATAACCTATTTTAACATTACAAGCCAGTATTTCTCAATCTCAGCAACTATAAGATGTGTGGATCCCAGCCGGTATCATGGCTTGGGAATTCTGGGAAATGAAGTCCACACATCTGAAAGTTGCAGGGGTCAAGAAACACTAGTGTGGAATCTGGCTCTTCTTCCCCAAATAATTGTTAGACTCGAGCATTCACGTATTAACAATGATTCAAACTTTTCTTCCCTGAATGTTTGTTTCCTTGTTAAATAAAGAGACTACACAGCCTATAACAGCATGGATATGGTTTCATCAGGACTCTGCAAATCAAGAATTTGGTAAAAATAAGCATTAGATAAATGGGTTCTAGGGAGAAACTCACAGGAAGGAATGGAAATAATTTATAAAATATTTTCCAACTACTAGGTTCATGGCACTTATTGGAGGATCTGACTGCCTCTAATTGAAAATACTTATATATTGCCTTTGCTACTACACTTCAGTCCTTCACTAGCAATTGGAAGATAATGTGTGAACTTCTTTAAATTTGTTAATCTCAAAGAGCAAAACATGTTTTGGAGTCATAAAAAGAAAAAACTTCCTTGGGATTTTTATTTTTTTTTAATCTTATAAAAGGGACATAAAATGTTTTCTCCCTCGCTATCTACGTGTTTGCCACACCTTCTGTGCATTTGTTCAGTCCTTTATATGGAAAATCCTATGAGAAGGCACCTGCTAAGCCACCAATCTACCTTCCCCCAATTAGTCAAGATTAAGAGAGATGGGAAAACTTAATACCTGTGGCACTATGTTCAAAAGGTCAGCAGAGAAAATCAGCTATGGGAAAGAAGATTTGTTTAACACAGCCTCAAAATATGCAGAAAATGGTAGAAAGGACATATTTTTAGGCTGAAACAGATTCAAATAATACTTACAGAATGGTCTATGTTCCAATTCTAGTTGCAATATCTGAACCCTGAAATGTTGGACTCTTCTGATACCCGTGTGCACCATGTCAGCCAAAAGTTCTTCTACCCTGAGAACTCCTTCCCTATGCACATATCCATTGTGGGCCGGAAATCTTCCCCAGAAAGGGAGAGAGAGAAAGAGAGAGAGAAGGAGGATGAGAAACTGACTATGTCTACTCCCAGCAGACACAGGGCGTAGTTTTGGAGTATTCAGAACAAGGCAGGCAGCCCAGGTCATAACAGTCAGTAAGTCTGGGGCGACAAAATAAAAAGCCGGTCCTCCTCCTTACGGATCCACTTCATCAGCTTGTTGACAGCGCTGACAGCTGCTGCTTTGGTACCCAGGGGGGTGAAGCACACGTAGAGTTCAAAAGCACTGGTCACCTGGAAAAAGTTTAAATTTCTATTACAAAATGCAATCAGAGCAAAGCAGTTCCTCTCGTGTTACTTGTCTATGGAGATTCTCAGTTATCCAGGTCATGGCTGTCCCAAAGGTGCTTTTTCAAGAGGCAGCTGGACTTTCTGGTTTTTCTCTGAAGACGTTGAAGAAGCTGAAGAAGCTTCTTGGATGCGAAGCGAAACGTCTTCAAAGAAAAATCAGAAAGTCCAGCTGCCTCTTGAAAAACACTTTTGGGACTCTCATGTTACTGTTGACATGTAAAGCAAATTGCCCCTATTGTTTTTATTGCATACAGATAATTGTTGCCCTGTTTCATTGGGCCATTTGCTGTAAGTGAAGAAGTGTGCAAGGTTTCAGTTTTACTAATACACTAATATATCTCCCAGGTAATAAAGTTATCTGGGACTAGGTCCTGCTTTTACTACAATTTTTCTAGAAGCTGCAGTAATGAAATAAATTCTTACCCAGGCCAGGAGATTTTCATTGGATCCGGTATAATAGATGTTATTGAGAGGACGGGTGGAATTGTGAGCTCGGCTATGCAAGTACTGATACAATTCCAGGAGTCTTTTCTTTTCTTCCTCAGTGATGTAGGGCGCTTCAATCTCTGGACTGGAAAAACACACCTTCATTGAATAATCCTTTTTGACATAAAGGTAAATTAAATAACTAGTTTTTTTTTGCCTAAGAGAAAAAAATTCTCACTTCAGCAGAGTTTACAGCCAATGATTTTACTAAATAATGTTCCCTGCTCCCAATTTTGGGATGATCTACCATTAAAACAGAAACTTTAAATATTAGAGTTGAAATTTTATCAATCAGATACTGTTGAGAATTGCGATCAGGACCTTCTTTAGACTTAGTCATTCTAGGGTCACATATGTCTCCCAAAGCTTAAAGTAGAGAACCTGTCTAAAAGTGGTTGCCATTTTTTATTTTTATTTAAAAAATGTCAGTACGATTGTATTTATATGCTATAATGACAAATTTTTGATGTTCTATTACCTATATACCTTAAGAGTATATAAGGAAAAGAAAAAAGAAGATAGTCTATCAATATTAGTTATAATTTAGGATGCCGATGTTATTATCTAGCATTAAAATTATTTGATCTTTTCAATTCACAGTCAAGGATAACATAGGCAAAGAAAAAAATAAAAAATAACATTTTGATATCGTAGAAGGAAATTAAATTCTCCCTGATCTTGCCTGGTTCTTTCTCTGGGTCTTATATACTTCTTGTGTGGACCTCAGCCCAACAAAAGTAAAGTATAGCCTGTGACCCAACAAACCTGGACACTTCTTGGCATAAACTGGATATAGATATTTGTATACAGATGGTCCATAGGTGGAACTAGAGTGTACTCTTTTCTTGTCTGTAACACTCAATTGTTTTGTTTTTGGGTCATCCAAGAAGATACTGCTAGACTGGAAGGACAGATTTGATAATTATCTCCCATGTCAGTTCAGGAAAAGAATTCTACAAACAATATTTTCGAACTGCATCCACAGTACTTACCTATCTCCTTACAATTAATTTATAGGTATAATTTGAATTGGACTCTTGAGGATATAAAATGTCTCTTGAAAATGATTAGACAACAAACTATGGCAAAACTAGGTTCTTAGGTGCTGCTTTTCTATAGGATTATGCAACCACATTGTCTTTCTCATTTGTAGTACCATCTGACTACCTATGTTAACTTTTCATTGCTGTTCACTAAAGTAGCTATATAATGACACAAGTATCCATGATTTGATGGCCATAAGGTTTTGAAAGCTGGCCAGTGTAAAACACCAACAAATTATTAGCAGGATTGTTCAAATACCTATAACTCAAAAGACGGAGTTGATTTTTGTTTCCTGGACAGATATTGTGCATGTCAATTTGTAATTTAATCTGTTTTATTAATTCAGTAGGAGCTTGATGTCCCAAGGCTAACTATGGATGCCATCCTCCTGAAATAGACTATCCAATACAGACTAAATTGAATCGATCAACACAGATTAAATCAATCCCATTTATCCTTGCGGAGTACTAGAGAGAAGCTGGAAGATGGGTGTTGCCCAGAATGGACTCTCACCTGGTAAAAAGTCCTGAACTCTTAGATTTGTAGATGAAATGTCGAAGGTCTGGAATTCCCACCTGGGAGACACTGTAGAAAGGAGTACGCACTGCTTCCAAAAGAGCATGATGAACACCGCGCTTCTTGAGGCGTTCTTGGAACTTTTGCTTGCAGTGAGATACAGTAAAGAAGTCCTCACGGTCAGTAGAAATCAGGACAAGGCACAAGTCAACTTTTGGTTCCAAATAAGAAATGTGAGCGTGGAAGAAACCATTGGAATTGAACTTGGGAAGGCATATTGGAGTCCAACCTTCTCCTTCTCTAAATGAGGAGGATGAGCTAATGAGATTAAAGAGTAAATGGAGATCAATTGGATGAAGGAATTGGTCCCTTTTCCTCACAAGTGATACCAATTGGTTTTTTGACAATAAGATGGCAAATACCAGGCTTTTAGCTTTGGCTTGTTGAAGGCAAGTACTCACCACATCCCTGACTCCGGCAGCCATAGGCAGGCAACGTGCCGCCCCCATGAGAAAACTGGGGTCTCTAGCCATCAGGTCTACCAAGTTGTCAGTTATACGCTCAGAGCCTGCTAACAGTCTCCTTAGATCATAGTTCTGCTTCTGTTGGAATATCCGGTTAAGCTGAGTCAATGTCAAGAGACTGACTATCTGGTAATAGATATAAAGGAGTTCTTGAGCAATTTCTTGCTCTGACTGTCGAGTCTGAGCCACTGCAACAAGCACCAAGGGACTCTTGCGCACAAAGACCACCTTGTATCCATCTGGCAAAGAGTCAAAATGGAGAGGGAGAGAATGAGAGAAAGTGTGTCAATATTTTGAGCTACAGTGGTAACCCTAAGGCCCTTTTTGAAAATAGTTTTTACTTCAGTGAGGGTTACTCTTGGGAATTGCTATCTTCTGATAATGATTGGTCTTTGCATGCGAGGGATGCATTATTAATCTCTACCTGCAATCTAAAATGGTACAAATTATAGGTTTAGTACTTCTATGAGAAGTAATTAAAATTATTCTTAGGTTTTGAAAGTTCTTACTTAAGAAGTTTTGATTAATTCTTTTCTACCTATAGGTTGGACACTAGCATCCATTTTAGCAATCTAGTCATGTTCTTCTCTCTGAACATTGATTTTGATCAGTTTTATTATAAATTGACTTTGGATCTGCCTCTTACAAAAACATTCAATTTTGTTAATCTAGGCCTTACCTGATGCTAAACTAAAGATGAAATAGCATATTATCAAATTATTAAACTTGTTAAGTTCAACCAAATTCCCCCTGCTCATTTAAAATTATTTCTTTATTAATTTTAATGTATTTATTGTCTTACTGTTTTAATCTTTTATAATATTGTTTTATTGGATTGTAAGCCACCTAGAGTCACGTGACAGTGTGATGGGCGGTGAGCAGTGGTGAAATGTAAAATTTGTTGCTACCAGTTCTGTGGGTGTGGCTTGGTGGTGGTGGTGGGGGTCATTTGACTGGGTGGCATGGCCAACTTTTTATTTTTTACTTTTTAAAATCATTTTTAATACCTATTCGCTCGAACCGGTAGCAAAAAAATGCTTTAAAAAAGTAAAAAAAGTTCCGACAATCACAACTGTGCCACGCAATCGTCGGAACCTTTTTTTAAAAAAAAATTTAAAGCATTTTTTTACTACTGGTTCGGCCGAATAGGCAATAAAAATGCTTTAAAAAAGTAAAAAAAGGTTCTGATGATCGCGCGGCATAGCTGTGATTGTCGGAACCTTTTTTTTTTTTACTTTTTAAAGCATTTTTTTTATTACCGGTTCGCCTGAACTGGTAGTTTTTATCACAACCGGTTCGCTGAAACTGGAGTGAACCGGTAGCATTTCACCCCTGGCGGTGAGTACATTTAATAAATAGATAACTTACAGAAGCATTTTGGATTGTTTTGGGTAAAAGTCAGGACTATGTCATCCTGAAATCTCTGCAGAAGACTCTGCACTGTCATTTCTTTTGTCTTTCTCTCATACCATATTCTACTTTCCAACAGGCCTACTTTGTTGGGAAGAAGGGTGTGCATGAGTACCTGCATGAATTGATCTGATGGCATTCTTCTCTGCTTCTACAAAGGAGACCAAAGCCATCATTACTCCCATGGTAGTAGACAAAGCCTCTTCACACCCATATCGTGAGTATATGGGCTTGCCTGCCTCACTTAGAACAAAGACATGCTTCTGATGCATACGCCAGGCCTCCATGGTTATATCGTCTTCTTCTTTCCCTGATAGGACTGAATCTCGACGTGAACCTTGTGACGAGAGTTCCAAATTGCCCTCACTGTTCTGCCTTATCTCTTCTTCCAGGTCCAGTGCTATACCAGTAAGTTGTGTGCTTAGTTCACTGAAAGCCTTGCTGATCTCTTCCATCTTGAGCTCATCACCTTGAGACTCTTCCCTCTCGCCTGGGCTCTTGGCTGCTGATTCTGTATTGTCTGTACCGGTTAGGTCCTCATACGACCTAGTGTGAACAAATATGGCTCCCTCTTGGCCTGCCCCTGATAAGCAATACCAGAATAAGTGGTCAGTTTTTCAGAACAGAACTAGGCAACAGTTTAAGCTGTGACAAAGGCATCAGACAGAATGACTAGCAAACCTCATCAATGCATCGCCCTACATAAGATGGTAAATAAATCATAATTTTTCTTTAAACTTGTGCTAAAATTTCTGTTTCTGTGCTTTGTGTTAACTAAGGAACAAGGGGTTACATTTAAATATTAAAGGTTAGAAGATTACATTTATTTTAATGAATATTTCATACCACCCTTAAATCATAATAGATGTTCTTGCTTTGGAAACAGTGTAAAACAGGCCCATCTTTTAATTTTAATATTTGAATGTGATAACACTAATACCTGAGCTCAAAAGTTTTGAATTCTTATCCAGGAACTTGAAATTCATTATGTCTTTCTTCCTTAAGTAGGATATGCATATTCTTTAGGTACATTTAATACATTAGTCGAAGGAGGCTGGATATAGTAAGTATTTTAAAGCAGTCAAAGAAAAACTGAGCATTAGGTTCTCAATAATAATCTGAAATCAAGTTAAGAATCTCAGAGTATAGAGTCCTAGATTCACAGGAATATAGCCCATTAAGCAGAAACAGTGGTCTTCATTCTATGAAAATATATGGTTTGCGATTAATTAGTCTCAGAGTCTGAAATCAGGATTATCTGCTCATGTTTTATTCCAGATGGTTTCTCTCCCCCAATGCCATGAAGATATGTTTGTTTTGTAAGCCCCCCTTTTTTCCTTGCATAATTGTTGATATTTCTGGACATGTTACTATTATTCTTCCTAATAAAACCCAGGAAAGTGACCACACTTTTTCATATCAGCCTGAGACTAGGATTTTGGGTAGCAATTTAGTGGATTTTTAGAGTTGATTAATCATACGTTTATAACTTTGCCATCTGCACTGGCTACCCATCTATTTCTGGGCCCAATACAAAATGTTCACACATTAACATATAACACTTAAACAGCTTGATATCAGGCTGTTTGAAACAGTTTCTCCAGTAAGGCAGAGCAGGTAGCAAAGACTTTTTTCCTGATTTGCCAAAAAAACGCCATCTTCTGAGAAATTGACCTGATATCTTTATTATTATAATGTTGACCCAGGTAAAGCTATTACTTTCCTAGGCATTTAATGTATTGTTTTGGCATTTCTAATGTTAGTGTTTTGTTGAGATTTTAGTGTGACTATGTGCTACATTTAATATTTCTTTCTACACATTGCACTGGTTATAGTGTTCTCTATGCAAGTTTTTATTTAGGAATGGTTCTCATGTGGAAAATAGGTTAGTTGACTGGATTTTATAGGCAATAATAATTGCTGCTTTCTGACTGCTCTCCTATTCTTCTTAATAAGCTACCACTGTATAGAAATTCTTCCCTCTTACCAAAAAAAGATATTAATTAAAAATATTAAAAAAGAAAAAGAGGAAGGTCTTACTATCATCTAAAATAGAGCTGATTATAATGCATATCCATACTCTCTCTGAATATATCATATCTATATGTGTGTGTGTGTGTGTGTAGGTCTTTGGTTATTCGGGTTTTCTCCCGTGTAAAATTGGAAGTGTCTTGGCAACGTTTCGACAAAGTCTCATTCGTCATCTTCAGGCTGGTGTTCTCGGCTTCGTGCTTCCAGGAGCAATGTTGGAAGCACGAAGCCGAGAACACCAGCCTGAAGATGACAAATGAGACTTCGTCGAAACGTTGCCAAGACACTTCCAATTTTACGCGGGAGAAAACCCGAATAACCAAAGACCTACATACAAATACCCGCGAAAACCTCAGAAAATATATATATGAAAAAAGAAATTGGATTAACAGGAGTGAAAAGATTAAGAAAGGTGTTGTTAAGTGGAGTTGATGAGATTCTCAGAAAGGAATATTAAAAAAATAAAAGAATGTATGAAGTAGTGAATTGGCATGTTAGAAACAACAATGGTGTGCGACAATAGAAAGGTAAGATGAAGTATAGTGCATGGTTTTAGCTAGATGTACTTACATTACCTTTTCTTTATCTCATTCCTTAATTTCTATGGCTCATTATTTCTTACCCCATTTCTGAGTTTGACATAGGTCTATTTATCCCCTACCCCCCAAAATAGTAACGTGATTGTATATGTGTGTTGTGTGTAATAACAACATTATTCCATCCAAAATGCACAATATACTGTATGTCTACTGTGACTCACCTGGTTCTGTTCCCTGGGTCAATCCTGGTGTTGGACTCTCTGACCTCTCAGACTGCTGTCCACCAGTTGGTGCCAAGGACCCATTTGGCACATCCTTCTTGTTATAAACATCCGCAGCCATTATTAGAAACTAGTGGAGATCTGCAAGCAAACAAACCAAACCTACTAACCTTTATTGTCCTGATTTATTTATTTATTTACAGGACTTATGTGTCTCATGTAATTCTGGACAGCTCATAATAGTCCCTAAAATTTAGAACTTTCCATCTTGAATTAATAATCAAGTACATTTGAGTTTCATTCTAGCATACTAACCATATAAGGGCACTGCGAAGGCAGAAACACTTTAGTATAATCAACCTTTTCAGGATAAGGAATATAAAACAGATCTATGAAAAAGTCTGGTTACACAGAACATTTTCCCACGTTAACTGATCTGTCAATCCAGTTGCTTGGTTTCATATGAGGCATTGAACTAAATGTAAGGTCTATAAACTAAATGTTAGAGCTGTATTTGCATAATGCTCCGTGCTACAATGTGGGTGTCTGAATTTACATTTCAATAGGTTATATGAATATAACCAACAACTTCTTTAATGTCTTCTTTAATGTCTTTTGCTCCAAGTGTAAGAGGGTTGGCACAATATCCAGGAACAAACTGAGCAGCCCAATTATTTTCAGATGAAATGTCCTTCCTTTTTCCTCCTTCTGACCATTAGAAAGTAATGAGGAAAAGTCCCCTAGCAATATCTTATAAACTTGAAACTAAGCAAGTCCTTGAATCCAACACATTTTCAAAAACCTGAGTGACTAATTCTGGTCAGATAGTCAACATGATTGGTTGAGATGATCAGATGTATTGTAAGATACTGATCTAACATACTTCCAACAAAAGTTTGGAAGAAATGCTTTGTATTTAGATCCAGGACCTTTCTGCCATTTCCTGAAAGATAGGGGAATTGCTTCAGCCTCTTTGTCATCTTAATTGGTCTCTAAATCTTCCCTAGCTCCACTATATTTTTTTGAGGTGCAGCAACCAGAACTGCACACAATTTTCCACCAACGGTCACATCATAGATTTATATTATGTTATAATGTAATAATTACAATATTGACACCTCTACTTTCAATGCCATTTCTTATTATTCCTAACTTGCTGTTTGCCCTTTTTACAGCAGATGTACATTGCATTGACACCTTTGTAGAACTGTTCATCATTACTTCAAGAAAATTAATTAAAGCAATCATATCTTTTTGGGGACTAGCATAATAGCCTGAAAAAAATGTGTCAGCTTTATCAGAGAATGCGGTGTTTGTTCAGGGTCTAACACACTTCTGAAATATTTAAGCAATTGAGATTAAGCAATGTGATTCTCTTGACATATTTTAGATTTTTATCCATATTAGCTCTAGCTAGCCAGAATGGCCTATGGAAGAGAGTTACAGTATAATAATAAAACTTTGTGGGCCACAGATAACATCTCTCTTATGTAGCACATGACTAATTTGGCAGACCTGCTTCTCAATTGCAAGCATCTTTTTCCTAATACTGTTCTTTACTTAACCAATAGGAAGGACTTCCCCCCCTCCCAAATGAGGTAAAGATAGTTACAGCCATTATTGTTGAAAAGCTTGGATACTTTTAAAGATTAGCATTTGCTTAGAACAATTTTCCAGGAAAATGTAATCCCTTTTTATAATACCTCAATGGGATTTTTCTTCCTTTTCTCTCCTTTTCTATCCAGCTACTTGTTTTCCCGACCTCATCTTTTTTAAATTTAGTTTTGTTCCCCCATTTTTTTCCAATTACCTCTTTCCTTCACACCTTCTCCATACTGTTTGTTTTTTCTTTGTTGTTGTGTCTGGGAAAGGGAAATTATATACATGTTCTTGTGTATTTTCTATGGCTGAGAGACAGTAGTTGATATGCGCTAGTGACTATACATCCTTTATTATAAATGAGACAATCCTTTATTTCAGAAAATTGTCTTTCAGATTCTCTGTGTGGTTTGTATACCGTAGTTTATTTTTTAGGGTTTTTTATTCTAATGATGACTTTGTTGTCATTTTCATGATTGTTTTGAGCAATAATGTTGCTATTGCTATTGATTGTTGTATGCCATTCAAAGTTGCTTTTTGTGAGAATGCAATCATTTAAATGTGAGAAGTAAATAAATTTTAAATCCTTATGAACTTCTTTCAGATTTGCCCCCTTTTCAGGTTTGTCCTTTATTTTTTCCAGAAAACACGGTGACCATAATATATGCAGATGGGAAAATCATTTGGTAATTAATCTCATTTGGTAAATGAGATACCAATTTACTGGCAATTCTTTCTAACTAGTTAATACAACTAATTTTAATACTGCATTTTTTGTACATCATACACGCAAACTGATACACAAACATCTGTAAACACATATACAAGGATATCAGTTGAACATATTTATCGAGTGGAGGGTCTCTGGGATTGGTTTCAATTCTAGATGGCAATCCTAAATTGGTAGGGAAGTTGGGCACTGCACAAATTTGTATCTGGGTTTATAATTAATTTCTCTTCATTTCAGAGGAGCCATTTTAATTTCAGGGTTGTCTTCTTCCTGGGTATTGTTATAGTTCTTGTTTATTTCTAACCCTCTGTAATTCAATAAATTGTGATTAGTAAAGCTCCTTTTTCATTTTCTCAAGGCCAACTGGTGCCTTATCTAGAAATAAGTGTTTATTGCTGCAGGAGCTAGCCTGGACTTCATTCTTACCCTTATGATTCAGATTTTTGTTTCCCTCTTGACTTCTAGTGTGTATTTGCTTTTGAAGGTCCACAATTAACCCATTTATATTCTTGATGTCAGGGCATCTTTATAGAACTGGGATATCATGTAAATAGTTCCTACACATTTCTTTGTAGGGAGTTAGTCCCATGGACTGGTAAAGATTGTTGTATGAAGAACAAAAATAAAATTAATTTATAAGACCAAATCTGGAGCTCTATTTAAACTGGTGTTGAACTTCTTCTGAAGTGTCCTTTGAGTTCACAAGTGAGAAAGAATTAAGGCAACCATATCAGGGCAGCAAAACACTGGACAAGCACTAAATGGTGGCGAGGCAATGTAGACAATTCTAACTTTGCTACCATGTAGTATTTGTTTACATTTAGGCAGCCCAGATATAGTAGCTTTAAAAAAATTCCCTGAATGACAGAATTCCCCCCCCCCCCTTTGAATTGAAGTCCCCCAATTAGACTCTGCTACCAGCAGTGGCAAATCAAGCCATTCTCAGTTCTGTACCTGAAAGCATTTCATTATTTTGTGTTAAACGCGAACAGGCATCCATGTATCCTTAAGAATATGAACAGGTGCAAATTCTTCTTTCACTCTCAGTTTGCACTTTACACCCAAGCTGGTTACAGAGTTAAACTTGGAGGAGGGGGAGGTGCCAATTAAAAGTTATTCTATAAATATTTCAAAATAACATTATTATATTATTATATTATAAAATTATAAAATTATTCTATTCTATTCTATTCTATTCTATTCTATTCTATTCCAGTGTTTGTCTGGAAATGAAAAGGATGCTGAAAACCAGTCAGTTGCTTGGTGATTTAGATTATTTGAAGATAGACAACTAAATTGCAGATTTCTCTTACATGAATTATTTGCTTTTTTGTACACTCTTTCCCTCCTAAATGATACTGTGAGTTCAAATTAATACATGGTTTGGGCATGTGTACTGATGCCGACTCTCTTCACTTTCCTTCCACCATGTGTTATCATAGCTATCACTCTTGGAGAAAAATCTATTGGAGCACATCAATAACAACTCAAATCTGTTTAATTTTCTGACTCTGGTAGATGGCTCAGATCTCATAAGAGACGGATTTGCATGAAATATTCAGTTAAGTTGCATTTCATTGTCATCTGCCACAACAGCTAAGTTTCAGTTGCAAGGACAGCGCTGAGAATATTTTTAAAACTGAAGACAACTATCAACAGGCCTAAATTCTGTATATTTCTTCCTGTTTATACTTTCAGTTCAGGAATATAAAGGGTACTTACTTACAGTTTTGACAGGAACAAGCTGTCCACAGAGAAAATGTCAGTGAAAGTCTGCTTCTCCGGTTGTGGATGAAATCTGAGCAGAAGGGGAAGGACGTAAAGCTCCCGGGGAAGTGGAGGAGGAGTTCAGTCAGCAGAGATCTCCTTAGGAAATTCTGCCTTTGGAGTCCAGAGCATGCCTTTCAATCTTGCCAGATGATTCTATCTTCTCCAGCAACAGCCAGGAAAGTACTATGCACTACCTACTTCTCCTTTTTCAAAGGTCACTTTCTCAATGCCAGTTCCCAGTGCATCTTGGGGATTGTAGTCCACAATTCTGTAGTTTGCTGTGGGTTTCGCTTCTAATGAAGAAGTAAAAATGATCCACATCTGCCAATATTTGAAATGTAGATTTAGACTATTCAGAACTTATTGATCTCTTTGGTAATGTTGAAAATATAATAAAAATTGATATATTAAATGTGTGATAAATGTATAATTCCTAATCTTAAAGGAACACTGAGAGGTCAAGATCTTTATCCTCATGTTACAGACAAAGGGAAGTTAAAAATCTAATATCACTTTTTATTTTGATGTTTTGAGCACCACATGCACATTTTCTTAAAAAGATTTTTTTCTGGGGTTGCTTCCAAAGAAGATATTCTTTAGATACTAAAGAGGAATTATTACAAAACCTCACACGTTAAAAGAAATATAATTATGATCTTCTATGTCAGTTTAAAAGGGAATATAAGACAAGGCATCATCCTTTATTACAATTAAGCAGCTGAATTTAAAATGCCCAAACTCTATTTTTGTTTTGTTCTATATCCTACTGCTTGGTTTGCTATATGGCAAAGGATATTTCATTATTTCAGTATTTTAAAAAAATCCTAGGATAAGGCAAGCCTCTTCTGGATTTTCTCATACTAACTCCAAGTTGGTGTCCCTTCCATGATTCACTACTAGATATTATCTGTATATTTATGGGGTTGAACAGTAATTGCTTATGGTATTTGTTATATAGTTTACTCAAACAAGAAAATAATCAGTTAATGAGTTTCAGTTTGGAAATAATGCTCTTTCCTCAAGACACATTAGAAAGAACTGTAGTTAACAAATGTTGTCAAATAACTGACATATATATATAGGCTGTACAGAGAATAAAAATACATAAAATGGAAAAGATCTGCTAAAAAATAAAGACACAAGTAATATAAACATTTATGTTTATTCACCAGCTAAGATGTTGTCAGAAGTGGGTTGGTTACAATTAAGGTAAAATATAAAGTCTGCCCAAATTTAATAGAATTGTGGTCCCTTTCTTTGGTGTTTCATTATTTTAACTTTATCTGTAATGTTTTCTAATGTGGCAGTTGAAAAGATCATATTAATTCACACCTCAACTGCTGAGTTATCTAAAGTTTTTCAATGTTGGGCAATTGTTAGGTTAGCTGCTAAAATTAAGTAGAAAATAAGTTCCTTATTTTTCAGCTTGAGTTTTGGTCCCATAAATAAGTGTGGTGACTCTAACTCTGGGGAGCATTTAATTCTTTGTTTAGTGATAATGCTCATCTCTCCCCACCACCCCCAAATTATGTCAAAAGGATATTGCTTCATATGATATACTATCATATTTTTATTATAGCAATAGCACTTAAGACTTTAATACCACTTTACAATGCTTTACAGCCCTAAGTGGTTTACAGAGTTATCATATTGCCCCTAACAATTTGGGTCCTCATTTTACCCACTTCGGAAGGATGGAAGGCTGAGTCAACCTTGAGCCTGGTGAGATTTGAACTACCAAATTGCAGGCAGCAGGCAGGCAGAAGTAGCCTGCAATACTGCACTCTAACCACTGCACCACCGTGGCTCATTATGACTTTTTTTTACATATAACTCATATATTACACAGAACATACATATCTAATAACCCTATTTTCCCCACAACAAATTGACTGCTAATCATAATTCATATCCTTCTGCTTTTCTT
Source organism: Ptyas mucosa (assembly GCA_012654045.1). Taxonomy (NCBI): domain Eukaryota; kingdom Metazoa; phylum Chordata; class Lepidosauria; order Squamata; family Colubridae; genus Ptyas; species Ptyas mucosa. The sequence continues at coordinate 14,300,556 of WNWU01000041.1, read as the reverse complement.
TCTAGTAATGTATTCATGAAGCGTATGGTCTTGGATTCTTCTCCTGGTTCCTGGTTCCATGTGCTTCCCATCTTCAAAAAAGAAAAAAAAAGTGGATCCAGGAACAATAGACCAATCAGCCTGACATCAATGCCTGAGAAGATTTTGGAAAAGATAATCAAAACAATGGATCTGTGATCTAGAAGCAAACAAAGCAATTACTAAAAGCCAAGATAGGTTTGTCAAAAACAGTTCATACCAAACAAATATTATTGCTTCTTTGACAAAATTACTAAATGCTGTAGACATAGTATATTTGGACTTCAGTAAGGCATTTGATTAAGTAGACCACAACCTGCTTCTTGGTAAGATAGAAAAATGTGTGATAGATAGCATTATGACCAGATGGATTTGTAACTGGCTGACAAACTGCAGTCAATATGTAGTCTTAATAGAATTACATCTATATAGAGAGGAGTATGCAGTGGGGTACTCCAAGGCTCTGTCTTAGGCCCAGTACTCTTCAATATCTTCATAAACAATTTAGGTGACAGGACAGAAGGGGAATTCATCAAATTTGCAGACAGCACCAAGCTAGGAGGAATAGCCAACACTTTAAAAGATAGGGCTCAAGATTCAGAAAGTTCTTGACAGACTTGAACATTGGGCCCCGATTTAACAAAATGCAATTCAGTGGTGAGAAAGGTAAGGTTTTACATTTAGGCAAGAAAAATCTAATGTACAGGCATTGAATAAGTGGCACCTGGCTGACAGCGGTAATTGTGAGAGGAATCTAGGAGTCCTAGTGGGCAAACCCAAAGCAGTCCCAGGCTGCTTCAACAGCGAAATAATATCAAGATGACATGAAGTATTAGTACTGCTATATACTGCTTTGGTGAGCCCACACTTGGGATACCGTGTCCAGCAAGGTGTGGTGAAAATGTGATGGTTTCAGTTATACTTTGGGGCCCTAAGTATTGGTACTGTGTCACTTATTCTTGTCCTAGAAGATGGAATTGCAGTTGCTTTTCTTTTTATACTGTACTCTTTCTCAAGCAATTTTAAAATGAAACATTTTTATTACATACCAATACCTACCATGGAGAATGGTATGTTAATACAGCACGTTGAACCATCCACTCCAACCAACAGTGGAGTCTAGCTTAAGTTTGGAGATGAAGTGATGAATCTTGATGAATCACTTCATAATAGCATGAGACACCCTAGACATACTAAAGATATAATTCCTGATGCCATTTTGTTCTCAGGATTTGATGTTTTAACACAATGCAGCTCACGTTTATAAGGCCATGCCTTAGAAAGTTTTAATATTCATAATGATGTTTGTAATGGTAAGCGTGGATAAATTAATTATATATTCCGGGATGAGATCTTTTACAAATATTAGTCGAAGTTCAGTACTACATCAGATTATGAGAGGCGATTACTGTATTTTCCCATTCTCAAATTATTCCCGATATAATTTGCTAGATCTTTGATGTCACTCCACGCATAATGTAATGCCAAATTATATTACGAGTCGGTTTAAAAGGCAGGAAGAAAACATTTAATACAAAACATCCTCAAGGGGCGACCCAAACGCGGCTTCTCAGGTAAATCGCGCAGCCCGCCTTAATTTTACACGGGTCTCTCAGGCGCAACCCAAGCCCCGCCCGCAAGACGTAAGGGCCGCGCGTCACGTGGCAGGATGTACCGGAACTTCCGGTTCAGCCTCGCTCGGCGCTGCGGCTCTGCTGCGGCTCTGCTGAAGGCCCCGAGAGCGGCGGTGGATTGAGCCTGCCTGGTGGGCATTTATTCCTCCTCAGGATCCCCGCGCGCGCGGGTTGGTGTGAGGGGGGGTAGGAGGGGAGGAAAAGGGAGGCGGGGACGTGTTTAGCCGTTGCTCTCATCTTCTGCGTTGGAGCGTCGCCCTCTCTGGAGGTGGGGAGGGGCGTCAGAGGGGGGGGGCGTGTGTGTGTGGAAAAGATTGGCCTGGGAGATACGATACGCGGGAAACGCGTTCGGCACTGACAGGGCCGCGGCCGAGCTTAAGTCTCCCTCACGTTCAGCCGTGACGCCTCGGAGCAAATAAGAGAAGCGGGTGGCGGTTTTGCTTTGTTTTCCGAAGGTGAGTTGGATAAAGGGCCAAGGAAAAAACAGTTTGGGAAGAGAAGGGTGTTGCTTGTTGGAAACGAACGGAAAGGGCGACCGGGTTACCTAAGAGAGGTTGGAATCGACAAGAGCGCATCTTAAAAGCTCTCATCTCTTCGGTTAACAGCGTCGCCAGAGGTCTTTTCCCCCGATTACCTTGAGAACCGCTGCTGCTATTACAGGGTTCAGATGTTACACCTCTGTTCTGTGTTTTAGGCTAGGCTAATGCCTTCTGCCGTGGAGGAGCATTGCAGTTTGAATAGGAGCAGTCAGTAATTTGAAGTAATGGTGCAGAAAGCGGAAACGGTTTTTCTTCTGTAGGAAAATCGCTGCTGTTGAGCCTCTTGGTACAGAGCTGTTATATTAGCTGTTATATATGGGCTTAGTAGGGCTTCTTTGGACTCTAGTGAGGTTATGCAGTCAGACCTGTTCTGTTCATATCGTCAGTTAAAATGCTTATTTGTCAGCCGGTTTCCCCTTTGTTGTACAGATAGAATTCCTTTCCAAAATGGCAACTGTTGCATGTACTTTTTTTTGTGTGTGTGGAAAAATTAAGTGTTATGCAAATTTATGCCAGTGTCTTTGTAGTAAAGAGGATTATAATGCTTCTATTTCAGGTACAAATTGAATAAATATAACCAAAACAAATTAAAATAGTATCACTAGCACGTACTTAAATTTGGTTATTAAAATACTTGTCAAACATAAATTGTTTGCATTAGATCTGTTTTAAATATAATTGGTAAAAAATTTAATAATTGCTAGTAAGGCATGTCCGCAAATACATTTATATGGGTGCAAAAAATTATCAGGGTTTGTAAATTTGTTTCCCATACAAATAAAGCTTTAATTGGTTAACATTTTTTAAAAAAATCGATATTGTTAAACATCAATTAAAAAAGATAGTTTCCCCAGGTTTGTTGAACATTGAAAGCAATGGTGCTTCTAGGGAAAATTGCTTCAGAATCTAGACAACAATCCTGAAGAGATCTTATCCTATATGGCAAGTCTTGTATGTCAGTTAGTGATAAGGAAGGGAATCCTGTTTATTTGTTGGGAACTAAATGGCTCTAATGGAAACTGCTGGACTTATAGAACACCTTGAGTTTAAATTATAAAGACCTTTAATACTTTGAATTGGGTTTAAAAACAAACTGGAAGTCAATGCAAGTGGAAGAAAAATAAACAATATATACTCCCAGGAGCCAAATCAACTGAAGTTGCTGAAGAGATTTTAGAAGTAAGCTTAGAATTTGTAGCAAGACTAGTAGGCAATTTGTTTTTCTTGCCAAATACATTAGAATCTTGAGTTTGTTGTTGATGTCTTTATCAGATAATTTGGATGGGGGAGTGTCTAATCACAAAATGATTGCTCTAGTGAGGTTCCCAAAGCACCTGCTTACTAAAAGATTAAGCGATGAGGTAACTCCCGTCTTCCTGCCTTTCAGTATGCTTCCTACCACCTTACTAGATTTCTAAACAAAATACTGAACTGAAGTCACCCATTATTTTCATTTTCTAAAATGGGTATTGTAATTATAAGGGTTCAAGGAGATTTTTGATAATAAAAATAGTACTAAAAGCAACCCTTTCTTAATGGTTTTTTTTAAAAGGAAAAAGACAATGATACAGATAGTCCTTGTTTAGCAACTACCTCATTTAGTAACTGTTTGAAATTACAGTGGTGATAAAAATGTAACTTTACTATCAATCCTCATTTATGATCTTTGCATAATGCAAAGGAAAGCTGAAGTATGATCATAAGCATTATCATGCTTTCACTTAGACTGGTTGCTGCCCCCAATTCGGTTGCTAAATAAAATTACCTGTATGGTATAATATGTTTTCTGAGGAAACAATATGGTTTTTAAAAAATGAACTTATTTAAAAAATTAATTTTGTTTGTTTCCCCAGAAAACATGTTATCAAGCAGGAAAATTTCTTCATGCAAACAAGCCTAACTTTCTTAGGGAAAGTTTCCATTTCACATCACTAAAAATATCTGGTAGGTGTTTATAGACCCATTTGTGCCCTTGGGCCCCAAGGATCTGATTGCCCATCTTTAAAATATTGTGGAAATATCAGTTTGGTGTCTTCAAATATATTTTTCAATAGCTATATATGCTTTTGGGGGGGGGGGGGGAAGTAAAATATTTCTCAACTTTAGGAACATCATGTCCACAATCTGAAAACATTGTTTTTCTGACTGAGACAGCCGAATAGCTGTTTTTTGAGTGATTTTCTCTAAGGTTCTATTCAAGGGATCAATGTTAATTTTCTTAGCTTTTGTTAAGGAAGACTGAAATTAAATATGTTTATTTCAGTTAATAGTAATGAGCTGATGAGAAAAAAAATCTGGGTCTACCTAATGTAGTAATATTTTTGAATCTTTGAAATAATTTTCTCATTGTTACTTAGACTCTGATTATTTTTCCCCTTGCTCTGCTTCTTGTGCTCTGTATTCCAGTTCACTTTTTCTATACTGAATTTAGGGAGATTTTGGATTCTTTGTTCTAGGAAACAATGTACTTTGTGTTAAAAGGAGAATGTATTTTGTGAAAAGAAATAGCATTTGTCAATGAATTTTACTCAGCTGTGCAGTCTTACTGCTTAAGGATTTTTTTTCTTGGTTAGAATGTGACCTTATGGGCAAGATAGAATGGCAAACTAGCTATCTTTTGTGAAGAAGCAAAACTTGGAAGAGAAGAAGTGTTTACCATATTTGCATTTACTGGATATAAAAGCTGTTTGATATATATACTGGTCTTCAGTTTGATTTGGTGATAATAAGAGTATAAGCCAATGTATCTGAAAACCACTAAATTGGAGAGGCTGATATAAACACTGGAAGAAGACCAAAAGATGGTGTGAGAAATATGCTGGTTTGTTTTCTAGGTTATATCTTTTAATATACAAATCAGCCATCAATAGCTATAAACCACAATTACACACCATTGAAAGGAGTCAATAAAAAAGAGGCAACAAAAATGCCTATTCTCTCCAGCAAACAAACAAGCAAGAAAGCAGAAATTAATATCCTAATCAAGGAACTACCAAGGGAAAAAAACACCCACCCCCAACCTACTATATATAAACAGGCACAAACCCCACAATCGCAAGCACTGATGATATTACCTAGTCAGGTAATAAAATATCTGCAAGCAAACAATCATGCTCAGAGAGCACCAAGGACTTATATCTTTTAATTAGAGCATTCTGAGTAAGGTAAAACATAATGTAATTGGTACATAAGAATCCTTTGGAATCAATTCAGAAATTTCTCTGGTCACTTTCAGAAGTATGTAGTGGTGAATAAGATGGAACCCTAGAAACTCTGAGTTAATCTTATTTGAAATACTGTAAATTCTCAGAATTACTTTTAGCTGAGTGTTTCAAGAAAATATGAAAGTTTTTAAATAGGTTGATCAGCTAACATGCCTGCTGATTTATATAGCTTACTTAGGATAATTACATTTTGTTCGTGTTACTCTTCTATTCCATAGATTCTTCAGAATTTGCTATCTGGTGTCTGCTATCTTGGAACAAAATGTGGGGACACCCTCATTCAGCTAATAGAATGGGTCCTTTCCGGTAAGTATTTCAATATGAAATATATTTATTGATGATAGCAGTCCTACATTGACATTGTGCAATAACATTTACTACAACTGGATAAAAGTAGGATGGGGGATAGTTGATGCCTCTCCAGAAAAGAGATAAGCGAAGGGAAATTGAATGGAACATCATAGAGAAGGAAAGACCTAGCTGAAATGTTGAACAGGAACAATCTAAATGGCAACATTTTGCAGGTGGTCCTGCTTATGTACAGTAACAGCAAATTCGATTATGTGCATAGCTCCTTATGTGCTTTAAATAGCACTTTCTCTTCATGGGATTAATAGAATCCAAGAATTTAGAGAATTACATATAATGTTAAAAAATGAAAAGTTACATGTGACCTGGATTCTAGAAGTGTTTATGGCTGAATGATTCAATAGGAAACATTCAATAGTTTAACATATTGTGTTATTTGGTTTGTCTAGAATGGCTGACTTTTGCTCTATGAATATAATTACACCTTGTGCAACTCAAAGATGTGATGCCCTTAATAAAAATGTAATCAGAATGCTCTTAGAGAAATATAACTATGCTAGTGCAGTTTTTAAAATCGTATTTAAAAAGGTAAGAGAGACATTTAGAATATTCTCTGCCATGCCATTAATGGTATTGCATATTATAGATATCTGAAATCTTTTCTGAGTTGCTTTTGGTCTTAATGTGCAAAGAAGTGTTTGTCTAGTTTTAGGACATTATGCATGGTCAAATAAAAATTTCATTTTTATATGATCAAAGAGCAATTAGTTTGACATAAACTTGAGGCTACCTAATACTTTGCTGTGGCTTTCTGGTTTTTACCTTACACTATTATAGAGTCTTCTAAAACTTCTGAAAAGTTAATAAAAGCAATTACTGTATGTTTGCTGAGTTCACACATCATCCTATGCTGTAGCAAGACTTGTTTGGTTTTAGTATATTATGTAGTCTGAACCTAACTACTGTGATAAATCATAGTTTATAGCTTACCATACTATGTTGTCTCAGTTTAATTGCAATTTAGTTAATAAAATATAAGAAAACAAATATTCATTCATCATATCACAGATTGGGAACCTGAAGGCAGAAATTTAACAATAAGAATGAAAAGCGCATTTATAGTTTTGGGGGAAATGAATTAAATAATTAATGTGCAATAATTAAAAAGTAGACAAAAGCAGATGTATTTACACTTTATGCATATAGCGTGCCTACTAAATGTAGATTAAATAGGCACAAATCTATGGAAGTACCAATGAAGTGTGAAGTAGCTCCAGGATGGATTGGCATAGATCAAAAATATCATGCTGAGCTGTAGGCTCAGAATTGCTGAATATTATTAAAATACAAGTAGCATACACAAGTCTTAAGCAAAATATTGATCTTGTTCTATAAAGCTTTCTTTGATCAGTAGTGATTCAGGTTAATTAAGAATCCAAGTATATTAAAAGAATATATTTATTGGCAAAAAAAATATTGCTGCACAGATCCATGAGTATGATGTGACTTGTCAGAATTTGAAAAGGCACATGAATTCATCGACTGCTTTTTAATAATGAATTTAGTAAAAGAAAAGTGTGAATCAAAGATAATGATTATAGATTGTAGCAGTTCCAAAAATTATACTTCTAGTTCACCCAAGAATATTGATGGTTGCTTCAATTCAGGGATACTTGTAAAAAGTGGGAAAATGTTTTGCAGCCATTCCCTACCAATTATTTCCCCATCTGGTTGCCTCCTCCTATATCTCATCCTAGTCCATTCTAGACAACTGGATGATCCTCAACAGCAGCTCTTGCAAGAAAAGCAAGCCCAAGAAGGTTCATTGTGCAGATTCTATTTAAGATTTACTTCAGCCAATCTGAAATAACTTAATAACATATAGCTGTAAATACTTATTTACTGCACTGGTTTATAGTGTACTCTCAATCCACATTTAAGTGATGTAATGATATTTCAGTCCCAAATTCTTTAGGACTCAAGGATTTGAGGATGTGATTTAGGCATGCTTGTATGTTTTATTTATTTATTGAACTTTTATTGTATAGCCACCAATTTTATACATAATTATCTTACTGGCTCACAACGACAGCCAATAAAAATACAAAAATAAAGTAGCACTTCCACAGTACAAAGAATACATTACCTCCCTCCATAGCACCAAAATATCCTATGCGGTATAAATATGGCAAAGGGACTTCTTACCTATAGTGCCTTGTTTATGGAATGCTGTTATATGGGTGGTGGTATTTTTTTTTACACCAGCTTAAAATTTGGCTATTTGTCACACTTTCTTATCTTGTAGAATATTTGCATGGCTTTTGAGGGGGGTTTTTTGTACATGGTTTGAGATCTGTATAACAAGAAAACTGCAATCTTTTGCTTAGGGAAGAATAATCAAACCAAAAACCTTATTGCCAACAATGAGATAGATGAGGCAGTAAGAACATTTGGATGTGTTAGATTTAGGACTAATATGCTAAAAACATATTAAAGTGTCTACACCTTAAAGGATTTCTGAGAATAGCATATTGCTCAAAGGAGTCTGATAAAGTTTATCATAGGTTCATCATATATTCATCAATATAGCATTGTGAAGTATGTTATTTGATGAGGGATAAGATCATTAAGTGACTAGGTTTATATAGTAGCAATAGTTTTTTTAAAGAGCATCAGAGCAAGAAATGTGAAAATGTGGAGATTCTAAAAATGATGTTGTTTGTAAGAACTGTAGCATATTTTACCTTAATTTCAGTACCAATTTTCAGAGATTAAAAACAAAATATCTAGACATTTTTGGAGGCCCTCTTATGAGTGGCTCCATCAGATAAGTTAGACAAATTGAAATGCTTTAATTGTGACTTATTAATTAAATAATTTGTTTACAGAGATTTGCCTTGCACTGATACCATGCTTCTTTCAATGCCTGAAACATTCCTCTTCTACACTTTTTAGTATTGTAGTTAGTGCTTTAGTACGACTTGATTAAAGAAATGCACATTGTTTTCTAAATCAGTTTAGTTGGGACAGTTGTGTCTTAACTCATGCTGTCACTGATTTAGAATTCACATAGCTCTACTTTGGATATGTAGTATAGGGGTTTGGTACTGGAAAGAACAGAAAGAAATACTATATCTAAAAATGGGGATAGTTAAAATCAGTACCTTTAATTGGGAAAGGGAATTGACAGGTCAATCCTCAAATCTGAGTGACCTTTGATGGATGGAGACAAAGATTGAATTATTGACTATCATTGTAATCACACTTTCATATGTTTGTGTGTGTTGCAGAATTTTCTGTGACTATTATATTTAGTTTTTAATCATCCACATTCCCATTCTTTCTTAAACCTCCAATGTTAACTGAATTTTCTATTACATTCCTTTTCTTATCATCCCATCCCATCTTTATTTTTACAGCATTTCAGTCTTTAACTCTGTGTACGTATTTTAAAATTTTAGTCACTTTTGTTACTGGGTTTCCCTCCTGCTTCATTTATCCATAAGTAAGATCATATAAATAATTGTAAACATTATTTGTATTTTTTCTCCTTGTGAACCATCTCTTTTCCCCTTTTGCCATTTCCTGGTCCTATTCTGGTCTATTAATTGTTGTGTCTGTTCAACAGTGTCAGAGATATTAAAAATGGGAAGTTGGTGGTCTGATCAAATTGCACTGGCAAATGATTATTTATTCTATCAATTTATAGAGCGGCCTACCTTGAAATCATGACTGATCAATGAACACAGGAATCAAAACTAACCTAAAATAATGAATAATAATAATATGATACAGTAATAACACAGCAGCACTCGAGTGATCAACAAAAGCACATAACTACAGTGATGCCAAAGACAATCACAACAATGGGCTCGCCCAATCTATAGGCCTCATGCCTGGGAGAACATCCAGGTCTTCAAGCATTTATAAAATACAAACAGGGTCAGAGCCAAACAAATCTCATTGTTATCGTGTACCAATAACCAGCAGGAACTGAAAGAAAAAGCTCACTTCCAGGATTCTGCCAGATGGCAGTGTTTAATAGATGACATCCAGAGCATGCCCCAACCTGCCAAATCTAGTGGGTCAAGCAAAAACAAGTGGAGAAGGGCGGTGTTGCAAATAACCTGGCTTCATGCCCTGAATGGCTTTATAGCTGATAATCAGTACCTTGAATTGTACCTGAACCCTACTGGGAGCTCCTGCTCCCATAATTTTCAATGCCACTGCATTTTGGACCAGTATAAACTTCTGAGTGGCTTTCAAGAGCAGCTGTATGTTGAGTTTATTGAAGCAATCCAAGTATTTCCCAATTATGTTTCTGATGAATTCATATATACTGATGATATCTAACCCTGTGCTGGCAGATGATCTCATTCATCAACTCTATGTTGAGGTTAAACAGGAATGGGGAGAGAACAGAATCTTGAGGGATCCCACAACAGAGGAATCTGGGATCAGATCTCTCCTTTATTAGCAACTTTGGAAGAAGGAGAATCATTGCAACACTGCCTCTTTCTCTCTATTCCCTAAGCTTCCTAAGAAGAATACTGAAAGCCATTGAGTGATGGAGACCAAGTATGGAAGCATTTACCCTCATCAGAGGTTATCCACAAGTTCAGTCAATGATGTTTCAGACCCTTACTCAGGCCTCAAAGCCAACTGCAAGATTTGCAGATAAACCATTTCCTTCAGGGCTTTCTCTTTATTATTTTTTTAGCGACTTGTTCTTTTTATTAGTTTATAATATAAAATACAAAAACAAATAATAGGACAAATAGGAGAGAGAAAAGGGAAGGGAAAAGAAGGGAAAAAGAAAGAAAAGGCATTGACTTCCGACTCCCTTTGGTGCAATAGAATAAGATAGTAACATTAAACCTCAACTTTTACTTTTACATAATAATACAAACTAGCCATTTCTATAACAACAAATCTATCTACTCAGTAAAACCCAAAATCAAAGTTTCATTTTTTTCCACCTCATTCACAAAGCCCATAAGCGGTTTCCAAGTAGAAACAAAAGTAATTGTGTTTTTTTTTCTTTTATCAAAGCAGTCAATTTAGCCATCTCTGATAACTCCATCAACTTTTGCAGCCATTCGTGCATTGTGGGGATCGAAGAGTCTTTCCATTTTTGTGTATAAAATAATCTTGCTGCCATCAACATATATAGCATCAAAATTCCAATTTTTTTCCCAAGTCTTTTTCTATTAAACCCAAAAGAAAAGTTTCTGGTTTTATCTTCATATTCACTTTAAGAATCTTCTTTATTAGAATATGAATCCTACTCCAATATTTCTTTGCTTTATCTCATGTCCACCATAAATGATAAGTCCCTTCTTTACATTTGCATTTCCATAAAATACCTTTATACATAACACTAACCCTAACTTATCCGATATTAAATACCAACAAAAACATAATCTTATAGAAATTTTCTTTTAAATTGTAATTTAGTGTAAATTTTAAACCTTTTGTCCACATATTCTCCAATTGTTAAAGCTTTACATTATATCCAAAATTTCTTGCCCACTGAATCATACAATACTTTACATATTCAGTTTTCAAATTTGAACTCAATAATGTTGTATAGACCTTAGCAATAATATGTTCATCACTACCACACAGTAGGATTTCCAATTCATTTTTAACAAAGTCAAACCCATAACTCTTTCTGTCTAATCTAAATCATCTTTCAGTTGTAAATATGTAAACCAATGGCAGACAAGTCCTGACACTAGCTCTTCCTTAGACTTGAGGATAGGATCACCAAAACTAAAAGATTTTACCATAAGTCTACCAGTTTGGTTTTGCCACAATTTTCTCTTCTGAAAAAAGCTTCCTGAGGACACACCCAAAGAGGCATCCTCATAGAAAACCTTGTTTTATATTTATTCCAAACTCTTAGAGTGGCACGTCTAGCAAAGTGGTTGTTAAATTCAACTTTTACTTTAACCTTGTCATACCATAAATAATGGTGCCATCCAAATCTTAATTCATCTCCAGACCAAACAACAAACATCAAAATACAGTTTCAAATCTGGTAAACCCAAACACCCTATTTCTTTAACATCTTGCTATAGTTTATATCTAATTCTTGGGTTTTCCCTTGGCATATAAACTTAGAAATATCCATTTGCCATTGTTTAAATAGAGTATCAGTTGCAAGTATTGGTAATGTCTGAAACAAAAAAAAAGCATCTTTGGTAAGGCTTCCATCTTAATTATAGAAATTCTGAAATCCTTTCAGAAACCACAATAATTTATTTCCTGCTGATTCTGTGGTTTTTATTCATTAGTATTCTCTCATGAGAAAATGGGCTTTAATGCTGCCAACGTTTCTTTCACTTGAATGAATTTCACTAAATCCCATTATACCCCTAAAATCAATTCCAGAGGCTTGGATGATCCTTCAAAACAATGTGAGGGATTGCCATGGAAGGAGAAAGGAAATAACATTAATTTTCTCCCCCTTTTTATTAATGGAAGCGTCCCCTAGAAGAAAGAACCACCTATTGAAAGAAAATAGTAGTAGGTATAGTGCTATATGTGTAATTCCTTGGGATGCTCTCCTTCCCTCAATACAGGTTGACCTTAACTTACGACTGTTCATTTAATGACTGTTTGAAGTTATAGCAGCCTCAGAAAAACGTATGACCTATCATACTTACAACCGTTGTACTACCTCCATGGTCATGTGATCACAATTCAGGCATTTAGCAACTAGCTGGCATTTACAATCAATTGCAGTGTCCTGCAATTATGTGATTGTGTTTTTTTATGGCATATTTCTGGTAAAAAACAGCAATTGGGGAAGCTGGATTCACTTAATGACTGCTGTATAAATTGTGAAATCAGATCTGACTCTTTTTATGACTGCAATGACTGACAACATAAATTTCAGTTGCAGTTGTGGTTGTAAGGACTATATATCTTTCAAGGTTGTGTCTTTTAAATTTCTTTCAAAAGAAGTTGGGATCACCATTGATATCAAAGCTGTGATAGATCTTTAAATGTTGTAAAAGCATATTACAAGACATTGGTAATTTGATATTTAGATTCTGTAAACACTTCTGTAAACACATAGTATCTGTCATGGTAATGGCCTGTTGATTTTTGTTTATCAGCTGCAAACAATTTATTATCTTTGACATATTTCACATACGTTTTCCAAAACAGTGGTTTTGATGTGAAACTTTTTGTTATTTTGCAAATACAAATATACATATTTCATTGAGCTTTCTATTTGCAGTCTCCTCTTGCACCTTTTCTCTAAACATTCTAGAAGAAAAATGATTTTATACCTTTTATAGATAGTCCTCAACTTACAACCACATTTGGGACCAAAATTTCCATTGTTAAGTAAGGTGGGTGTTAAGAGAGTTGTGTTTGATTTTATGACTTTTTTTTTTACCACCATTGCTTGCTTCCCGCCTTGACTTTGCTTGTCAAGGGACAGTTGCAAATAGCAACCACTTGTCTCTGTGATGCTGTAGCTATCGTAAATACATGCTGCTTGCCAATTGCCTAAATTTTGATCACATAACCATGGAAATGCTGTGATGGTTATATGTGCAAGAACAGGTAATATGTCACTTTTCTTTAGTGCCGTTATAACTATGAATGGTTGTACGTCAAGGACTATCTTTATTGATCAATGACATTTGTGCATTGTGGAATGTTAATTGCTAACTCCACCTATAGTTTTAGATTTAAAAGTACAAGAAAGCATTAAGATTTGTGGACCCTAGATCACACCTGGGCAGTTAACTGCCCCCGGGCTACATCTGGCCCTTTGGCTAGCACTTTACGGCACTAATCGGAATTAAGAAATCAAGAATGTAAAAAGCATTCTGCAAGGGGCAGGAGAAGAAACTAAATCAGGTATGGCTCTAAGGAGTCTCTCTGCGTTATTTCAGTTAGCTGGAGAGAAAGCATTTTTCTGTGCTGCCCAGCGCTTGTCTCTCTCCTGGAGCAGCCTGAGAAGTTGAATTGATGGAGCTTGAGAACATCAAATTAAGTTACATTGGTTCGGCACTCCACAACAGTCTCAATTTTTCATGTGGCCCTTGGAAAAAAATATTGCCCACCTGTGCCTTAGTTGATTGAGATTCCATAGACACACTTGAAAGTAAATTAGCCTACTACAGTTTGGCTAATTAGATTGTTTCTGTAGGTCACAGGTGTCAGACTCGTGGTGTCACGTTGCTGTCACGTGACATTTTGTGACATTTTTCCCTTCACGGAGCTGGGGTGGGTGTGGCCTGCACACGATGCATGTGGACCGTGAGCCACCAGTTTGACACCCCTGCTATAGGTGCTACTTACACAAGCAAGGGTATTCTCAACTTGTTAACCAGTACCTGAGGTTCCCCAGTATAGATTGGTGAGTGATAGTGGTGAATATGTTCAATCCTTTATAGATGTATTATAAAACACCAGTGCAATTCTGCAGGATTAAGCAATCGTGAAGAATTGTTTTTTGTTTAAAGTTTAAACGTTCTGATAATCACTTCTGAGGCAAAAGCTTTTTGCCATCTCTCTCTGCACCCCCTGGGCAACCATATGGATATACTCTGGAGAGTTTATAAACTCCTTAACAAGCTATACCTTTTCCTAGGCTTGCACAGATCCCATAAATTAATGTCTCTTTAATTTCTCTGGGAAAGGTTCAACTTGTTTAAGGAGCCACTGAATTGTACAAGTATATTTATGTTAGATCATCTGAAATATATTTCATGCTTTCACACTGAATATAGGTAGTCCTCAAATACCATTAATTTGTTCAATGACTGAAGATTCCAGGGCACTGAACAAAGAGATTTATGGTCTGTGTCAAAAAGTTACAACCACTGCAGTGCCCCTGAGGTCACATGATAAAATTTGGGCACTTGGCAATCCATCCAGACTTATGAAGCTGGGATGCTTCAACTCCCCCATCCGCCTACACCTTCACATTTATGTCCTTTCGGTCCCATGCCTCCTTATACTCTGCCAGCTCAACAGACCTTTGGGTGCTCCATTCTACTGATGAATTGTGCCCAGCCTAGCCTTTTGTGCCTTTTGCCCCTTTGTGCAAAGCTGGCAAAAGGAAGCCTTTTGCATCATGCTTCTGGGCTAGAGCTTCCTGACCCACCGTGGATCTGAGGCTGCTTTTGGCTTGTTTACTTGCTTTACTTGCTTGCCAGGGTACTGCAAGAAGCAGAAATAAGAAGCAAACAGGGAAACAAGAAGTAGCCCTGGAGCCATGGTGTGCCAGGAAGCCCAATCCTAGCTGAGCCTACCAACATAGTACAAAGGGACTTTCTTTTGCTGGCTTTCTGCAAAGGGGCTTTGTAATGCAAAGGGCTCGGCATATCTCAACAGCAGCAGGAAAAAGAAGATGGGAAAAGTCTGTTGGGACAGTGGAGCACGGGGTGTCAGGGGTGTCAAGAGTGCAGAATGATGATGGCAAATACAGCTTTCTAGGGTGTGGCAAGTGGCCTTAAAGCCCTGTGATTCTGGGGCTTCTTGCCACCTAACAAGACAGGAGGTAGGCAGCCAAGGGGCAAAGATGGAAAGGAAAGGATATTACATTATTGACTGTTATGAAGGAAATGAAAGGCTGAAGTCATTTGAAGCGGTTCTATGCCTATTTTTTTTTTAGTAATGTATACTAGTGGTCCCTGACTCCAGGGACCGGTTTCAGAAGAAAAAATGTATTCGCGGGGGAGGGTGGGATGGTTTCAAATTTTTAGGAATTTGTATCCTTCCAATTTAGTAACTCAAGAACTGCTAGTCTTAGTAAGGAATTGTACAAAACATCAATATCAGGAATAGGGCTAATTCTTCCATACCTTTACTAGAAGTATAAAAGGAAACAACAAAACATTTGTATTTATGTTTATTGTTCGTAGTGTGTTTGAATAAACTATTTGCTCAAATTCTGGCAAACTGAGTTTGCTAGAGATAGTTTTGAGCCTTAATTTCAAACATATAAGTGCACTTTTCTCTAGGAATGAGTTAAATGTCCTAAATAAATCATGTTATGTTAAAGGTAAAATAAAATTCTTCAGACCACCTGCCAAAATAAACATTTTTAATTAAAAAGTATACTAGCAAAGGAATACTGTCAAGAATATTATTGCTATTTCCAACTTTATGCAATTGTGAAATAATTTATGAAATGTAATTTTGCTGTAAAATGGTGTAGTATACTTTTAGTTCCCTTCCAACTGGTAATAAGTAGTACGTAACGTTGGAAAGATAAGATGTGGAAGTTTACATACCTTGAAATAGTGCCTTGTAATAATCATTATTTCTTTAAATGTTGAATAAGGAATTCATTATTATAGGAGAGTTTATAAGAATTCCTTTTTAAAATTGTGATAAAACCAGGTTTAAGGAATATTCCTAGCTGAAGGAGCATGCAGGATAATTATGGCGGCCTCTTAAACTCTCTAAAGTTCCCAATTTAATTTACTGTGAGACTATGTAGATTGTTACCTTAACTCATTAATATTTCAGGTATTCCATGTTGAGTTCTTCTGGGAATTATGGTGACATAAGAGTGCGCAAGTTTACTTATCACGTCTGTCGTATACTACCACCTCTTAAACTACCAAACATCACTATCTTCTGCGGATCTTACTGTTGAACACCTCTGTTAAAGTTAGAGAAGAACATGCTGATGTGTAGATTACAAACTCGAAGGACATTATGAATAACACTGTCTTTATTTCTACAGTGGGAGCCAAGAAGAAAGATTTGCTCCCGGGTGGAACAGGGATTACTCTCCTCCCCTTGATAGTCTTGCTCAAGAAAGACACTCTGGCAACTTCTCTGGCAGAGAATCACTTCCTTTTGATATCCAGGGACTCCCAGGCATCCTCAATCCTCAGTTTGCAAACAGAGAGGAAACTACTTTCAGCTTTGGAGATAGAGATGGACCATGTAGTGACTTCAGAGGTGGGGAGGGTCATATGCATGATTTTGGAAGCAGAGATTACTCACCTTCAGATTTTCAGAGTAGGGATGATTCACAGCTGGACTTCAGAGCTAGGGTACCGCTCCTTCCAGACTTTAGGGGTAGGGAGATGTATTCTGGAAATTTTCAGGATAGAGAAGGCCAGGCTGTGGAATATAGCGGAGGAGATGTTCCTCCTATGGATTATAGAAATAGGGATACATTCCGAATGAACTATAGAGATAGGGAAGCTCATACAGTGAACTATAGAGGCAGAGATGATACTTCATCAGATTGTCGTGCTAGAGGAACATCTGATTTGGATTTCCGAAATAGAGACGGATCACACCCACACTTTAGAGCAAGAGACATGCCTGAACAAGATTATAGGGGCAGAGAGCAACCATATTCAGACTTCAGGAAAAGAGATGTACCTGATACAGATCTGAGAAATATGGGTGCGGCTGATTCAGACTTCAGAGACAGAGATGTACCCCCCTCAAATTTCAGAAATAGGCCAAAACCTCAGGCTGATCAGGATTTTAGGGGTAGGGATGCCCCACCACCACTGGATTTTGCAGAAAGGGAGAGACCCTCAACAGACTCGAACGTTGTAGACTTTCATCACAGTCAATCTACAGCACAATTAACAGATAGAGAATGCAAGATAGAAGAGACTGTAGTTGTTAGAGACAGGTCTTCATTGGGTATTCAGAATGAGGATTTGCCACATTCAGAATCAAGAGCCAGAGAAGAAGAAAAACCCCAAGAACAAAATCTTAAGACTGAATCTTCTCTAGAGTTCCAAAATAGCCGCAATCCTCTTCCTAATCTTCCGGACCAAGATAAGCCTTCTCAGGGCTTTGTTAGCAATCAGGAGATTTCTGCAAAAGAAGAGCAAGTAGCTGAATTGCCTGGACTAAAAGAAAAAAGTGATCTGGATTTCCTTGGAAGGCAGGATACAGACTACAGGGGCATTGAGTATCGAGATGTAGATCATCGTCTTCCAGGATGTCGGGTCTTTGACTATGAACATGGCAAATCTTTTGCTGATGGGAAGTCTTGTAAAGATTCTCAACCAGATCTTCAGGTATGCAATTTATTGTAAAGTTTCTATCTTAATCACATTTATAAAATATTTACTAGAAGATGATAACATTTTAAAAATCAAAGCTGTGAGCTGTAATGAAATCAACTCCTTTACACCATCTCACCTCACTCCTTGTATAATTAAATCTGTAAATTGTAGTGTAGGTATTGTAACATGAGATTATTTATTAATTGGATTTATATTTTGCCTTTTCTTGAGTTTAAGATGATAAGCATAGTTTCCTCTGTTCCAGGTTTTTCTCATAAAAACAATCTGATTGGTATGAGGGATAGTAGCCAGCCTAAATCCATGGAAATAAGCTTCCATGGTTGAAGATGAATTTGAACGTATAAACCTTTACTTCACACTTTAATCAATACGACACTGAATCTTCCGTACAGGCACACTGTGCCTAATTTCTTTAGTTCTAATTTGTTTCTTAGAAATTGACACTTCCTATTAGTGGTGGACGTATCTTTTACATAAAGTCTTAGAACCTTGATGATAAAATGTTATGGATTATATTGTAACTTTTTAAGGGAATTTACACACTTTTAACTATGTTTGACTTGTTGCATCTTTCCTCTACTTCATTTGTTGACTTTAAAATCCTTTTGAATTTTATTTTGAAGGACCAGGACTACAGAACCTGTCTCAAAGATACCAAGCCGAGCAAATTGATTCGATTAGGAAGAGTGCCTGAAACTGCTACAAAAGATGATGTAAGTTGTATTTATGAAGCTTACCTAGTAATAGATGATACACTAACTGTATATTATAGCTTTTGTGTTTCTCAGTTCCAAATAATAGAAAAACAGAATTTAACAATGTAGTTAGAATGGGGTCCAGAGACTGTAGAGAGAAAAGAAAAAAAATTGCCTGCAGTTTGCTTTTGACTGTTTAACATTGTTTTAATAAAGATATTAATGGAGTTATATTTGGAAATCTGTGCTAATTTAATAGTGATTTATGACAAGTTTGCATAATGTTAATGTAGTTTCAAAGCTAGTTAATGTTCACTTTTCTTAAAATGTTGAAATATGCCAGTTATATATATTCCATATTTCTTTTAATACTACAATGCTTTAATAGGAAGAAGACATATTTATTTTGCCCTGGTTTAACGAAAAGCAGGATTAGATTCTCAGCAGGGTAGTTTGGTGTTGATCAGAAGACTTTGTCTTTTCTTGGACTGTTCCAAATTCCTTCACTGTCTAATCTGTATTTATTTTACAATTAAAACAGATTAACTTTTTAATATCCTTAAATAGTCCATAGCTTTTTCAGAACACTATAATCTGTGGTACAGAGGCAGATCAAACCAGTATAGGTAGTGCTCACTTAAAGGTGGTAATTGGGATTCGTAATTGATAAGTGATGTGGTCATAAACCATGACATCACATGACTGTTGACTTATGACAGAAGTTGTAGCTGTTCCAGTTGCAATTGTTAGGTGACTCCTGGGCAGTTGTAATATCCTGGAGTCATGTAGTCACTATTTGTGATCTCCTGCTGGCTTCCCTATTGACTTTGCTTATCAAAAGCTGGCAGTGAAGGATACAACTGGTAATCACATGACTGTAGGACATTGCAGCCTTCATTTGGTGAGCCCTTTCCAAATGGCTAAATTGCAATCATATGACTAGCAGAGAAACTCCAAGAGCTGGAGGAATGATTACAAGTCCCCTTGTTCAGCACTGCTGTAACTTTGAATAGATGAACAAGTGGTGGCTGAATGAGGACAACCTGAACTATGTTAGAGTAATTGAAGGGGAACACCCTCCAAAAATATGTAGCAAAAATGAATTTATTGTGACATAGTCTTTGGTGTACTTTAGCTTACACTGTCAAGGGCTTTTCATTTTCGTTTCCATTAATGTGAAATCATTGTTTTGGGGCCAAACAGAATGAATATTCAGTGTTTAAATGTTTAGTATAATATAGGCATTACCACTTAACTGGACACTTTGTTTTTATAGATTCTCAATGCTTTCCAAGCATGTGATGGAACACCAGTGAAAAACCTGCGTCTAAAAGATTATACCACAGGTGGGTTTTTTTTCCAATTTTTTAAAGTTTGTTAGATTTACATTAATGTTTCTATAATTATTGATCAGGTGATCCATTCTGCCTTGTCAGTACAGTTTTTTCTTGCTAGCATTAAAATTTTAATTTTAAGACGAATTTGGGGCATATGGTCAATTCACTTGCCTTTTTACTGAATTGACATTTTCAGGATTAGGTTTAGCAAGTCTGTTGCAAATGACCTGTTTTAGCTCTGCATTAATACTGAGGTTAGATACCTTTGAAAGACAGAAGATAAACTTGTTCTAACATAAAATTCAAGAACTAGTAAAAGTTTGTCTTCAGTGACTTTAAAAAAATTGTCTCTGGAATACCTTTCCTATAGCAATCTCAATAAAAATAGTCTTACAATCATAGAATTGGAAGGGACCATGGAATCCATCTAGTCCAATCATCTGGAACAAGTTCAGGATCTATTAGAATATCTGATAGATAACCTTATAGCCCTTGTTTGAAGATCTCTAGTGAAAGAGAATTAACCATGCAATGTGTGGCAGTACATTGCACTTCGGACAGAGTTTGAACACTTAGGAAATTCTTCCTGATATCTAGCCTCAATCTTCTTCCTTATAATTTCAATCCACTGGCTCTTGTCTTCTGTTATGAGACCAGAGAAAATAAAACCAATCTTAGTTTATAAGACCAAAGTTCTCTGAAGAGAGCTATCAAATTTCCCCTGTTTTCTTTTCTATAAGCTAAAAATATCCAGATAATTTAATTGTTCATCCTATTGTTTGGTTTTCAGATCCCTTACTATCTTGATAGCGCTCTGCTGAACCTGTTTCAATTAACATTGTTTTTTTTGAAATGGGGTCTGACCAGGTCAAAGTAAACAATTAACTTTCCGTGATTTGGACTCTGTTCCTGTTAATGTATCTCAAGATGTACCTGAATGTTTGACATATTATCCTTAAAAGATTCCTCTCATCAGAATAATCAGATGCAAATAACTCTAAACTGATCACTAAAATCTTTACTTATGAATCCTGTGACACTTGGGTGACTTATCTTTTTATTTCAGAGAATGGTTTGTTGAGAGTTTCCTGGCTCCAATTCTTATGTCCATTACTGGTATCAGATGACTTTTATTAGGGAATATTTGTAATATGCTGGCATGGAATAAATACTCATAAAGTTCAACATGATGATATAGAGTAAGGGAAACAAACATTTCAGATCTTATAGGGCAAAAGTGCAAAAGATGTTCTTGGGTTTTTCCCCCCCTGTTGCAGCAATCTGTTTTGAAAGCAACTAGAAGACAGCTTAATAATGTATATTTCAGCACCAAGTAGAGCTTGCTTGTATTTCTTGATATGCAGAGAAAATTAGAAAGAAAAAAAATCTATATCAATACAGAATTCTGTTATTATCCCACAAATTTCTGTGTATTTAACTTACATCTATGTGACTTATCTTCTCTTAGCATGAAAAAGAATAATTTCCCAGAATTTAAAATATCCATCTTTACACATTTTTTTTCAATCTAAGTTCATTATTTGAAAGCAGAAACTCAATTCAGCAACTTTTACCAAACACAAAGCCATGAGCTAATTCTTATATTTATATAAGAACTTATAACACTTATAAGTCTTGAATAATGAGCAAGACTTTTAGAAAGTAGATTGTGGAAAACCTTTTCCCCTTCAAATGTATACTTTTATATCACTTTGCGCAACAATAATATTCTGATTAATTTAAAGTCTGGTTCATCTAACATACCTGACTAGTATTATTTATAATTTTATATTTTGGGGCCTTGTAAATATTAATAATGACGAACTTCTGGTAAAACCATCTTGTTCTGTGTAATCTGGTTGTCTTTATCTTTAAGGGGGGAGGCATATAAATTTAAGATAAATAAAAATTATTCATGGTCAAACCTAAGTTCTATTTTTTGAGTGTTTCCTGATGTTTTGTAATCTTGATGTGCACATTGCCACATGATGCACAGCACTGCAAATATTCTGTGAAAATAGAAATAAAAACTACTTTGGTATAGTTTACTATAGGGATTCCCGGGCTATGGCCTTTTCTCAACTGGGCCGCATGAGTGGAAGGCCACAAGACCACACCCCAAAGGCTTCTGTTCTCTCTTGCATGACAGGAGATGTGCACGTGCGTGTGCTGGCCTGCCACTCGCATGGCTCAGTTTCCCCCCACTCAGCTAGGCTGCCAAGCCACAAAGGTTGAGGCCCGCTGGTTTACTAAGTTCATGTCTGTCTCTCTTAACATGTCAGCTTCTTTAAACATAGTTTTACACGTAAGGTCCCATATATTCCTATATTATATATGTAAAAAATTAGAATAGGATAGTCATGTTTTGGGTAAGCATATATTCTGTTTACATGGTATGTAAGTACATAGTTAGTGTATATGAGCCGAGGTAGCGCAGTGGTTAGAGTGTAGTACTGCAGCTGCTTCAGCTGATTGCTAGTTCAGCAGATCAGCGGATCAAATCTCACCGGGTGGCATAGAAATATGACAAATAAATAAATAAATAAATAAATAAGCTAATTACTATATGATATGGGAAAACTATATTATAAGTAAGTAGTAATGTGCAGGAAATGCGCTTATAAAACAGCAATCTAGATAAGGTCATTATATTGTACAGTGCTGCAAAAAGCATAGCTGTCCTCAATTTGCTTTTTAAAAAATTATTGCAAGTGTGAAGAAAATACAGCGCATAAGCATGCTTTAAGTAGTGTCAAACCATGTTTACTTACTGTCAGCTACAGTCTGTGTCATCCTTTGGATCCATGTGGACTAAAAATACTATTCGTCATTTTCATTGTGATGTTGCATATTTTGTATCAAAAAGATATGATATTGCCTAATTTAGATTTGCACAAGATTGTATAGCAAATGCATTCCCATTTCCTTATATCAGTGTGTATGATATTGGTCAAATTGTAGACAACCATCAAAATACAATTTATTTTTGGAGGATTTTGTCTCACTAAAATATTTTAGCTGCCATGGAAACGTAATTATTAGTAGTAAGTACAGGAGATACAGTAGCATATTAAAATAGTGTAGCAAGTACATGCACATTCTTATTTTCATTACATCATTTATATCATTTTGAAACTTGTAAAGTAGTGAATCTTTTGAGATGAAAATCCCAGAAAAGTGGAGTTTGTGTTTAGTGACGTGTCTTATTCAGCTATTTTCAAGGCTGATATATTTCTGATCTCAATTTAAGATTTTGGTGGTGGTGTTTTTATTGAAGATTTGAACGACATCAGGAGAATATATCTTTAAAATATGTCTTCCCATATGCGCCTGCTCATATCTTCTAGTGATTCTTGGTGGGCATCTTCTAGATGCATCCTTCAAGGGAAGTAAAATCAGTAACTCCACATGGAAGACCCTCTGGTAGTGGAATTTTGGATTACTCTCCTTTGGAAATGTTGGTAGGCCCTTGAGTTAATACATTTTCAGTGTCAGAGGCATTGTTCTTTCCCCTGGCATTTGTACTCTGATTTAAATGGCCATAACTGTGAACTAGTGGATTTATATTTTACATTTTTCCTGAACTAATATTAATTGTACTTTGCTATTTGTATTGTTTTACTTTGCTGCTTTTGTTTGCTTTAAAAAATAGAAACATTTAAGGTTATGAATAACTTGTAATCCATTTAGAGATATTCACATATTGGGCGGAATGGAAGTGTAGTAAATTTAAAGCAAGTCTATTATAGAAGTTGAATATTTTATAGACCTGAACAATTTCTTTGTTTGTTTGTTTTACTGCTAATTTACTGAGGGGCACCTTGAAGATGCTTTAGTTTGATCAGAAGAATTATCAAGTGAATTTCAAAAGAGATAAGGTGTCATTTTTTACCTTAATAAAACCTGATTAAAGACTTCTTATAAATGTTAAAGCAACTTACCTGTTTTTTGCAGTATTTAGAAATCTGGCTTGCTTCTGTCTTTAATTGTTAGATATATACACAAGAGAAAAGGAACGTTTGCTAGTTTTTCTTTTCCATTATATTCTTTTATAGTACACTGAATAATTTTTCAGTTCCCATTCAATGGGAATGGGAGAGTATGCATCTGCCTATATTGAACGAAGTAATTGTTTATATAGTTAAACTTTCTTCTACCTTAGAAGAAAATTATTAAAATGCAAGACTTGATAGCAGCTCACTTGTTTTCCTAAGATTTGTAGAACACAAAAATGGCCATTTTGACAACTTTTTCCTGCCTTATTGCTAGCTATTCTGATAACTAATCAAACAGGGTTCTATCATATGAGGCAAAAATCGTGCTTCCAGATCTAGCAAATGATTAGTTATGTTTAAATAATTTTTGAGAACTAAATGTTTGGGGAAGTAAAATTGCATTATGATATCATGATGGAGAATATGTAGAGGGGTAAAATTCAAAAAAATTATTCTGCATGGAATCAGATCCATCTGTATTACAGTCAATATAAGTTGGGTAATTTTTATTAGTCTTTAAAAGATTATCCACTGAGACATTTTATCTGACAAGATCGAATATTAATATAATAAACATTACCCTCACAGATAATGGTGAATGTGTGATTTAGCTACGGATAAATAGTTCAAATTACATATAAATGTATTTCTTCAGTCCCTATCATATCAATTTGAGCTGTTACTCAGTTTTATTCTTCACGTGCTCTCATATTTCCGGTTCAAATCTCAGCAGGTAGCAAAACGAACTCTAATTAAATCAGAAAAGAACTGAAAGAACTCTATATGAATAGAGTATGTCGGTGGTTGCTTCATGACAAGCTCTGATTCTGTCATTCTGAAAAGTAAAACGTTTCTAGTACTATATGGTTATCATGAACTCTATCAATTTAATAGCTTTCCTATTAAAGCCATTTTAAATGCTGGTTATCTCAATGTCTAGTGGTGTGTCTCTAATTCAACTATGTAGTACAGTATGTGAAGAAGTTCCTTTTATCATTTGCCCAAATCTTCTGTCTTTCTGCTTCACTAAGCTCTAATATTATAAGAGAGAGAACTTCACCATACCATGAGTATTTTTATATGTTTCTATCATTTTGGTATTTACCATGGGATTTCTTTCTGTTGAGTGTAATGTACATCATGGGTGTCAAACTCGCCATGTCATGTGACGTTTCATGACATTTTCCCCATTCGTGCAGCTGGGGTGGGCCTGGCTTGCGTGTGATGCATCCGGCACACAGGCTGCCAGTTTGACATCCCTGGTGTACATTATAATCAGCTAAATTTTAATTTTTTTTACAGAGATGCTACAGTGATTTTCTAGTTTTGTTTTGAATGTGATTATTATTTTATCTGGAATTTAACAAATTGGAGCATACCAATTTTATTAGCAGAACTACAGTCTACGGATGCTATTAAAATGACACTACTATGATGCATCCTATTTCTTCTAAATATGAAACAATATTTACATTTTCCTTCCAGCAGCAAATAACAATGTGGAATAGGGATAAACATGCATATATAATTTGATAACCCTATAGGTTTAAATCAGGGGTGAAATGCTACCTGTTTAGGCCGATTTGGCCGAACTGGTAGTAACAAATGTTGACTGGTTTGCCGAACCGGTAGTAAAAATGCTTTAAAAAGTTTTAAAAAAAAAGTTCCAATGATGGCATGGCACAGCTGATCATCTGAACTTTTTTTTTTTAACTTTTTTTTAGCATTTCTTTTTTACTACCCATTCTGGCAATAGGTAGTAAAAAAATGCTTTAAAAAGTAAAAAAAAAGTTTCTGACAATCAGCTGTGAGAATCAGCTGTGCCACGTGATCCTTGGAACTTTTTTTTTTTTTTTTTACTTTTTAAAGCATTTTTTACTATCTATTGGGGGAAGTCCGTTTTTGCTCCCAGGAGGCTTCCCTGAAGCCTGCTAGGCCAAAAAGGGTGGGGGTCTGTTTTTGCTCCCAGGAGGCTTCCCTGAAGCCTGCTAGGCCAAAAATGGGGGTTGGGGGGGGCTGCTGCGAAAGAAAGGAGGGAAGAAAGAGAAAGAAAGAAAGAAAAAGAAAGAAAGAAAGAAAGAAAGGGAGGGAAAAAGGAGAGGAAGGAAGGACCACAAACCTGGCACTAGACGCAGCTTCAGAGGATACCTTGAAAGAGCACAGCAATCAATCCAGGGCTGGAAGGGACTTGGAGGTCATCTAATCCAACCCCCTGCTCCAGCAGGACATTATTAAAGTGAGTTTCAGTCTTTTGACCCCCCTGTCACATGACTACATAGCCACATGCACCCAGTCACATGGCACCCCCCCTCCCCCCACCAAATCACACCCACAGAACCGGTAGGAAAAATTTTTAGATTTCACCACTGGTTTAAATGTTATGATATATATGCTTAAATGTTGTTTTATATGTATGGTAATTTAGGACATCATTGAAGTTCTATTCTCATCAGCACTTCTATGTAACTTTTAATAGGAAACTTTGCACCAAGTGTTGGGGAAATTTTTGGCATTGCATATAAATCAACATAGACCCTAATAATTTAACATCTGGAAGCCATATGTCAGCCTGTGGTAAAGCGGTATATCTCTACCTGAGGCTCAACAAGAAGTGCAGTCATATCCCTGTCCTGATAACTGGAGACTGTTAAGAGTCTTTGTAGGGAGAAAAAGCTTGAGGTTTAACCTCTGCAAGGTGGAAGCTTCTGTCTATCTTGGATTCTCTAGAAGGGATTATGTCCCTATGTAGAAAGCAGGTTCATAATCTAGAAACTAATGGCTCTTGGTTGAAGTACAGGTGAAACCTATGGTTTGGAAAGTTTATGTAGCTTTGGCATAGGTATTACTAGTTATGACATTTTCTGGAATGGGTGGAGCTTTATTAACAGTTACTGATCTTTTTCACCTGTCTATACCAGGCATATCCAAACCGTAGTCCATGGGCCATATGCGGCCCTGGACAACTAGTAATGCGTCCTCAGAAGATTGTAAACTTTTAACATTATTAGTCATTTATATATATTTTCTATATTATATTTTGCATGTGACTCAAAACAATTCGTATTCAGTCAGTGCAGCCCAGGCAAGCCAAAAGGTTGGACACTCATGGTCTAGACCAGGGGTCTGCAACCTTAAACACTCAAAGAGCCACTTGGGCCAGTTTCCCACAAAAAAACAAAACACTGGGAGCCACAAAACCTGGGTGGGCGTGGCCAACTCAACATCACTCACTCCCATCCAGTCACATGACACCCTCCAGCCATGCCTACCCAGGTTCTGTCGCTCTAGGTATTTTCTTTTAAACCGCGCTCTCTCTCCCCCCTCTTTCTCCCTCCCTCTATCTGTCTCCCTCTCCCTCCCTCCCTCCCTCCCTCTTTCATCTTTCTCCCTCTTTCTTTCTACCTCCCTCTTTCTTTCTCCCTCTCTCTTTCCCCCCTCTCCCTTTCTCTTCTTTCTCCCTGTCTTTCTCCCCCCCCTCTCTTTCTCCCTCTCATCTTTTTCTCCCTCTCTCTCTCTCTCATCTTTCTCCCCCATCTCTCTTTCTTTTCCAGATAAATGAAGCTCTTTCGTCCCCCTGCTGTGGCTCCCTGTCGGCTGGCTGCCCCCCTGCCCCTTGCCCTCCCCTCCCCTCCTCCTCACTCCTCGCCTGCCCTGAGAAGAGAAGGGCGGTGGAGGCGGATGGAGACTCTCTCCGTGTTTCAGAGTGGAAGCAAAGCACACCTCTACTTGCCTCTTTTTCCGGCCCTTATTGGGAGATGTGTAACTTTCTCCACCCCGAGAGACCAACTGGGCTGCCCCAGCCGATGCTCCGCATCGTAATGGGCTCCAGGAGGAGGAGGAGGGGGGAGAGGAATATGGGGAGACGTTCGACTTTCTCCGTCCTGAGACACCGGCTGGGGTGCATCTCCCCATATTCCTATCACCGCCTCCGTGGCTGCTTGCTGCTCTTGCACTTAAACTTAGCGCGTTGCACAATGGGGGAGACGGCGTCCCCTCCTCCTGGAGCCCATTACAACACCCAGAATTGGCTGCAGCCAGGTGGCCCAGCCAGTGTCTCAGCGCAGTGCAAAGTCACGCATCTCCCCCAGCGACCGAAGTGTGCACAGCACCAACAAGGGCCAGAAAAAGTGGCAAGTAGAGGGGTGCTTTGCTCCCACTCTGGAATACGGAGGTAGTGTCCATCTGCTGCAGTCGCTCTTCTTAGGGCAGGCAAGGAGTGAGGGGGAGGGGAGGGGCCACCCAGTGGTGGGATCATCTGACAGGAAACCTCAAGAGAGGGCCCAAAGAGCCGCAGGTTGCCGACCCCAGGTCTAGACTATTAGAATTTGAGGATCATTTAGAAGCTATAGCTGGTTCAAAATGCAGTTGCTTACATGATAGTAGGTTATTTCCCAATTCCCAGTTTACCTGTATGAGACAGATATTGTGGGAAGTACATTGATAAGCTTCTGGTTGCAATTCAGGATGTTCATTTTGATCTTTAAACTTTATTTCAGCCTATAAGTATAAGACAGTGGAAGGTATGTTTATGGGGAATGCTTCTGAGAGGAGCCTTCTCTGTTGTGGACTTCTTTGGGAATAAGTATCTATCTATATTTGTATTTCAGAAGGCAGTCAACACCTGACTGTTTTGTTGATTGTTGGGGATGGAATGGGATGATGCTCTACATGTTCCTAAAGTTGGTTAGAAGGTGCAGAGCTGATTAGATTTATTGTATTTGATATATGTATTGTGGTTTTAAATGTAATCACTGTAATAGGAAATTGTTAGTCCCTTAGTTTTTTTAGGTTAAACAGACATAAATTTGAGTATAATTAAAAATGTAGTGAATGTATGCCACATGGACACATTATCTATTAATAAATATAATACGTGATACATCCATGTCAAATTGAGTTGCTAACCATATTCACTTTAACTGGATTCATGTAACTTCTTTGTACTACAGAGTTGACTTTAATTCTATTCCATTCATGTGTGACATTTGAGCTAGGACAGAACACATCATATTTATGGTTTGAGTTTTTTGTGGAAAAAGGGGTCTGAATAGTTGAACCTTCCATCACATAATAGTCTCTGGTTTGTTATAATTTTATTAGTACAAACAAATTCTTGCAGTTTCAGCCATGAAAACTTTGCATTGTTTCCTTGAGTGGCACATCTTCCCTTGAGTAAACCTTGGCTTTAATTTAGATGATTATGAGTCCTTGATAATTTTGAGGTAAGGATGTTTTATGTACCTGTCTGACTCTTCTTTCAGATAGGTGTCTTCCTTTTTACAATAACTTTCATTACCAAAAAAGATACAGAATGGTTAATCATTTCTAGAAAGACATAAACAAATCCAATAGTTGTTTGATTTTGTGTAGAATAAGAGTATTTTAAGATATAAAAAATATATCAGAACATTGGATTAAATCAGATTATAATTTAAAGATAGGATAGAAATTTCTGGATTTTATTCTACACTTTGAATGAAAATAGATTTCTGAACTCCTACCTACAACAGAAAAGTTAAAATAAGCTAAAAATTACTTTGGGTTTTATTGGTTCACGTGGTTAGAAGCTGATTCCAATAACTAGAATTTGTGAAATAGGTAACTGTTTCTGTAATAAGATTAGCTCTGAAGTGCTAACTTACTTCTTTGAGTATATGTCTATTTACACTTTCCTTATTAGAAGTCCAAATTGCTTATAGTACTATATTAGAGAAATTCAGAATAAGTGAAAATTACTAGGTTTATGATACTATCGAGACCAAACCTGAGTTGAAACTTAGCTATAAAGAACATCAACTGTTGCTTTTGTTTTGTGGGGAGTCTAGGGTGGTGATAATCGGGTTGTGCTATGGGAATGGGGGAAATGGATGCTAAAAATATGGCTTTCTGGCACTAACGCAAATCCCGTCTGTATTTAAATGCTGTCCCCAGGTTACAACTATGGCTATATCTGCGTGGAGTTTTCCCTCTTGGAAGAGGCCATCGCCTGCATGGAAGCCAACCAGGTTGCTTTACACTTCGGTTGAAAATGCTGCTAGAAGAATATTTTTGTGGGGTGGACAACACTTAGTATTTTTTTTTTTAAAAAGCAAAATTCAGACAAAGGCTTTTTATTCCAAAATGTACATTATGGCAGCTAATATCCTCACATCTCTCAGAAATACAAGCAGGTTTAATCTTTCACTACAAAATCTCACAGTTTTCCTGAATTATCTACACTCACATGTTCATGCCTTGCTGGCGTGATAGATTCGAAGTGTGGTAGTAAAGGAAAATGCTCCCAGTTCTGGTAGTTGTCCTTGTGAGTTTGCGTATCTAGTGGATTTCAAGATAAGCATTCAATCTGAGGTGTTTTACTTTCTTGACTGCGTCACAGCAAACTGACAATCTTGACTGTATTGCAAACTCTTTATTCTGTAAGCAACATTGTTATATGCTTGAATATATACTTGCACCTGTCTTGGTTTTATGCTAGACATTAATACTCAGTTTTGAGTGAAAAATCTTGTTTGCATTCTCGCTCCATCTGTTTATGTGATTTTATCTGGGGCAGATATATGGAACTATATTGTATGCCTGCATTCATATTAATTGTGTGCAAGTTGAAGCTACTCAAAAGAGGTTTAGTATACTGCAAATGTACCTGGTTAATCTGAATATCTTTAATGTTCTTTTTTTTTTAAGAAATAAGAAACCACCCTTATATACTCAGTGATAGTGTGGGCTAGATTCTCATGTTGGTAATTTTACAAGTAAAAATCATAAATTAAGGTATTTGAGATAATTAAGACAGGTGCCTTTCTTTTGAAAACGAGCCCAGTATTTTTCACATATAGAAACTGTATGAACATTATCATCTAATGCTTTTTGTTGTTTCAGCTAGGCCCATTTTTGAATTGATAACATTTCTCATTAAATTCCTATTAGTCGGAAATGGTGCATTTTTAAACAAATTGAATCAATAAGTTAATATTAACATCTGTTCAGATTGAATCAAGTGTGGCTGAGATAAATCAGACCAGCTTTTCAGTGTCAGAGTATCTTTTTGTCAACACATATCTCAATTTTATCATTGTCCACATTGAAACTTCACCAACTGCCAAAAAATATCATAAAATAATTAAGCATTGCAGTGCTAAATATTATTATCCCATTTTAACACAATTCTTTCCTATATTGCTCAAATTATCAATACTAAAATAGAATTTTAGATTTGGTAGTTTTAAAAAAGGCAGAATTATGAAGTTGCTGTTCCTGTAGATAACAAACTCCAGCTAGATTTTCCAATGGGCCTATTGTTTTTCTTCTAAATTTATTGTAATAAATAGTTCTTCCCAGTAGAATTAAAAGCAAATACACAGTTGTATTTAAGATTACCATATTTTTCGGAGTATAAGACACACTCTTCCCCCCTCCCCCCGGAGAGTGAAAATTTGGGTGCATCTTATACACCGATTATAGCCAAGAATGCGAGGCACGGAGGAGGCGATGGTCTATGGCAATCCCTGCAGCCTGGAACAGCTGATTGGGGGCATTCCAGGAAGCCAATCCACCCACCAATCAGCTGCTCATGCTGAATCAGGCTGCAATAATGTGCTGAAGCTGACCTGGCTGTTCGCTATTTGCTGCAAGGACTGTCAGAGTTTGCAGCAGCAAGCAAAACACAAGCAGAGGAGAGGAGTTTCAGTTTCAGAGATCAGCACAGCATGCAGCTTTAGAACAATTGACCTAAGCCACACCCAGGCTACTTGCTGTCTCCTTCCTTGTTGCTCACACAGCAAAT
Source organism: Ptyas mucosa (assembly GCA_012654045.1). Lineage (NCBI taxonomy): Eukaryota > Metazoa > Chordata > Lepidosauria > Squamata > Colubridae > Ptyas > Ptyas mucosa. The sequence continues at coordinate 14,268,978 of WNWU01000041.1, read as the reverse complement.
ACTGTTTCCAAATAGTCTCACACACTGACAGGACGCTAGCCAGATGAATACCATGGATGCTGGTAGGCAGAGGCAGATTTTTTTTTCTTATTTTCCTCCCCCAAAACTAAGGTCCATTTTATACTCCAGAGCATCTTATACTCCGAAAAATACAGTAATTTCAAGCCGTTAAAATGATAAGATAACCATCCTTTTTACTTTTATATTCTCCATATATAAAAGTTCTGAAGCAGTTTGAACAGAAGCTTAACACTGAAATTCTAAGCTTCCTTATTGTAAAAGAAGTGGAATATTAATTTCACTGGATTTAAATGTGTTTTTGTTTTTTTAAATCTGCATGTGTTGAGTCTGGACAATAGCTTGAACTAGTCCCTTTGGTTTCTTGGCAAAATTTTCAAGACTGATTTGTTATTGCCTTCTTCCTACTGCTGAGAGAGAGTGCCTGGCCCACAGTTACCTCTCTGGCTTCATGCCTAATGTCGGATTAGAGCTCACAGTCATCCCAGTTTCTAGCCTGGTGCCTTAACCATTACCCCAAATTGGCTGTTTAAATGGTGGGAAATACAAAATAATTGTATAATGTACTTTTAGTTGACCATCAGGCAACTGCCTATGAACCCTACAAATGTGATATAAATACCAGCAAAGAAAATACTGTCTTATGTTTAATATGACTAGTGTTTTTTAAATGTTTCACTGATAAGAACCAACCACAAAATTTTGTGTTCAGTACCCATTTTTTATCACCAAACTGCCAAAAAATGGAAGCAGCCGCCTCTTCCCTCATTCTCTTTCTAGTTTATGATATGTCATACTTCATTTTAGGTAACCTGAAAGTATTTCTACAGTCCACAGTTTATGATTTGGTGGTTTTGGAGCCATAATTAATTCAAATAATAACTTTTGTTGCTCAGTTTATTGATGTTGGGCAATTCAGTTTTACTGAATTACAGTTTAAAGAAAACTTTAAAAAATAATTGAGTTTTTATTCAAGTATTGCCTAAACCAGTTGTTATCGAAAATATTTATTGATATGTGAGTTCTTTTCAGTTGGCTAGCCTATTGAGCTTCCTTTTGCAAGTGAAGAAACATATTGCATCCATCTCTTTCAAATAACTCAGACATAGGAGTGGTGGGGGAAGGGAATGAGTATTTCAGCTAAGCACATTTTTTGGTACTTATATTACCATTAAATTTTGTGATGTTTTGATTATTAACTCAGATTGACCAGATCCATCTTGATTTTGTTCAGTGACCCTGGAGTGATGACTGACTGACTCTGTGTGTGTGTGTGTGTGTGTGTGTGTGTGTGTGTGTGTGTGTGTGTGAGAGAGAGAGAGAGAGAGAGAGAGAGAGAGAGAGAGAGAGAGAGAGAGAGAGAGAGATTATGATTATATGCCATCAAGTCGTTTTCAACTCTTCGTGACTACATAGATTTTCTCCATGAATATATGAATGTTTTAGATTCCTGGGGATTTCATTCTGTTCCCCGTTTTTAATATAAACTTTTCTAATATAAACTTTTCAGGCAGTTTGGTCTGTTTTATCTGATTGGATTAAAACTGAAAGTTGAAATTTCCCCAGGCATTTTAGAAATGTTTGGCTATATTAATAAAGGCAGCAATGAAGGAAAGGCAAAACCTAAACATAACAAATTTCTGCTGAATTACTGTTACGCTGAATAGAGGGAATTATTTGAAGTTTAGGGTTTCGTATTTGCAATAGTATAATTATTTGTTGCAGAGTGATGAAGCAAATGGTGCAAGCTATAAGTGATATCTCTGCCTTTATTGTTATACATACATTATGTTCAACCAAACTTCCTGAGCATCCTGTGTTCCTTTTAAGAATTTGAACAAAGTTTGTCATTGGATAGCTTGGTTTAAGTTGTCTGTTGCTTGGTTTGGGATAGGTGGGTGTTTCCATATCAATATGTTTGCAAGATAATAGTTTTTAAAATTCATTACTGGGACAAACCACACAAAATCTTGTATAAATCAATATGTACTAAGCAGTGGTGGGATTCAAGTAATTTAACAACCGGTTCTCTGTCCTAATGATTTCTTCCAACAACCAGTTTGCCAAACTTCTCAGAATGTTAACAACCGGTTCTCCCGAAGTGGTGCAAACTGGCTGAATCCCACCACTGGTACTAAGTGGAATTCATGTTCCACATACGCATTTTCATCGCTTAGGGTCTAACTTTCATTTCTCTGCTAAAGAACAGTCCTGTAAATGAAATACTGAATAGTACTTAATTAATTAATTAATTAAAATTGGTATTATTGAATGCTCATTTTCTGAAGGCATTGGGTTCTTTCATGTGATTTTTTTTTATCTTTAGAAAAAAAACATTAACTCCCACAGTGGGATAAAAGAATTTTAAAAATACGACCTAGGCAAGTCATTGATGTATTTTTGTTAAGACAGTGGATGGAAACGTAAGACTTAAAAAACTAACTAGTTGTTTATTCCTTTTGTGTACATGTTGTCCTCTACTAAAAGAGTCTGCCTATTATGGTTTTGAGCCATGATGATTGCATCATGTGACCAACCTGATATTAATACCTCTTTTTGTGGCAGTTGTTAAGCTAATCATCATCGTCATTAAGGGAATCTACAGTCATTAAGTGAATAAGCAATTGTTAAGCGAAGCCATTGTTTGTTGTTGGGCATTTCTGCACTGATGCAGAAACATCATAAATTGTGGTCATGTGACCATGGGAATGCTGCAAAAATCCATAAATGGCAGAGAAGGCATGCTGTCGATCCCATCAGTCAGGAAATTCCGGTGGGGTCCAGGGGAAGAGCCTTCTTTGCTGTGGCTCCTGCCCTTTGAAACATCTTCCCCCTGATGTAAGATTGGCTGCACCTTTCTGACCTTCCACAAGACCTTAAAGACCAGGCTCTGCTTGTTGGCTTGGGGCTCCAATGGGACAGTATCATGCTAGAGGTAGTTGATGGACTAATAGCTGATCCCACCCCCACCCCGAATATTCTGTGCCCTCCCTCCCAATCTTTTAATCATAATTCATATTTTTATTGTATTTAATTATTTATGTATTTTATGGTTTTAATGATGTAAGCCTCCGGGAGTCCTGATGAGATGGCTAGCAAACAAACTTAATAAATAAATAAATAAATAAATTTAATAAATAAAATAGTGCAGGTCATTGCCAAGCTCCTGAAATGCAGCCATGTGACCATGGGGTGGGGGTGGGGGTGGGGTTGGCCTTCTGAACCTCCACCTTTTGGGAAGTCCGTCAAAATGGGTCACTAAGCAACTTGACATAAGATGAGGACTACTTGTATTTTCATGCTGCTTATAAAACATCTTTTTTTCAAGAGTTCAGTCCATGAAACTTCATAATTTGCTGAATGCATAAAGATGAAAATATTTCCAGTATTGGTTTCTTTATGTTCATTTTTTATTGTTCAGTTTATGTTATGAAGTCCAAATTAATTTAATTTAGAAAAATTGAAGAATGCTTTTATAGGTCATTGTACATATTATGTTGAAAATAGGCCTTGAGGATCTTGCAAAAATGAAGTAGATGAAATTGTAGCTCTGTGTCACTGGAATATATTACAGGATTGGGTGATCCATTTCTGATTCATTGCACATTTTTCATTATGTGACATATACATTCAGTAAAAAGCATTAGAATATGTGGCTTATAAATAAGGGTTACTGAATGTATTTGAATCATGATTCTTTGAATCATAATTCATAAAGGTGCACTAGAAGACTTTTAATGAAAACCTGTTGGTAACAATGAGAAATGGTTTGTCATTGTTCTGGCTAGGTTTGTTTTGTGTGTCTGTCAACCCAGTAGAATACCAATCCAAAAGTGGGCAAGGATAATATTTTTTCAATAAAATAATTGGGAGTTTATTATTGTTGATTCAGTAAGAACATGTTCAGCCAATCATGACACAAGGGGAAAATAGCCCCAGGCTCCTGTATGCTTTCTCATCTTATATGTACCAAAGATTCAGGCCCAAGAAAATATTTGGGATTCCATGTATGTGGGAAAGTGGGAAATTACTTCTGTAATTCACTTAGTTTTCACACATCCCCCCCTCCCCATGAAAAAGGTGGGTCTATTTTTCAAATAGATTTGATGTCATATATTTACATTCTGGAATAAACATATTTTTTGTTGTTATCCAAATAAAATGATTTAATTATGTTTAATTTTAAAGACATTTATTTGGAGAAAAAAGTACAGATAATAAATAACTATGGTAGCTAGAAACTTGATATTGAAATTGTTTAGATTCCAGCATAAAAATAGCAAACATTTCTCCAGTCCAAATTTTATGTTTATGTATTGACCTCAATATTTTGATCATATTGAACTGCAATTGTGAAAATGCATCATTGAGAATGATTTGTTGCTATACATGCAGTACCAGTGAGTAACAAACATGAGTGTTGTAAACTGCCTACATTAAATTGCAAGGAAATTTAGCTGACATCCAGATGGGAGCATTGCTATATTCCATATCCAGTGGACATACTTCATGTTACACTGAGAAGACCTAATTTTAATTAAATTAATTTAATTTTTGTATTGAACTTATTCAGTAGACACAATGCATCCTATTTGTATTTAGCTTAGTGTTGCAATGTCTTAAGGAATTTTAAGCATAAATGGTTTTATTTGTATTGAAATATTCAATGAAAGAAAAATAATAGTATTTTTGAAGAAACGTAAATTTGAAGAAATATTAGGAACTTTTTGTTGTTTTTCTAGCTTCTGTAAAGAAATAACGTGTTTAGTTTGCTTTGAGTAAAAAGATGGAAAATTAAGGGTGGGGTAAAAATTATAAAATTATTCTCAATCTTTATGAAGATGAGAACCCAGTTCTGAAATAAGCTAATTAAATGAATAAGCTGGTAACAGATGGCTTTTTGGAAAGTAAATGAGAACAAAACAAGTTATTTGATAGAGTTAAAATCTTTTACGAGTTATATTATACATTTTTCAGTGGGCTTGAACATAGTGTCAGGGCAGTGTTTTAAGATATAGGTAGTCTCCCCGACTTATAACCACAATTGAGCTCCATATCTCTGTTGCTAAGTGAGAAAGTTGTTAAGTGAATTTTGCCCCATCTTACAATCTTTCTTGCCACAGTTGTTAAGTGAATTCTGGATTCCCCATTGACCTTTCTTATCAGAAGGTAGCAGAAGGTGATCACATGAGCCCCAAACACTGCAGCTGCCATAAATACAAATCAGTTGCCAAGCATCTGAATTTGATCACATGACTATGGAGATGCTGGAACAATTGTAAGAGTGAAAACACTCTTGAGCCTTGGATAGTACAGTGGTCTAAAGCCCTGTTATTAACATCAGCTGCCTGCAATTATTGCAGGTTCGAATCTCACCAAGGCTCAAGGTTGACTCAGCCTTCCATCCTTTCTAAGGTAGATAAATTGAAGACCCAGTTTATGGGGGCAATAAGCTGACTTTGTATAAAATATACAAAAATATGAAGGCTATTGCTTAGCGCATTGTAAGCCGCCCTGAGTCTCCGGAGAAGTGCGGCATATAAATCAAATTAAAAAATAAAATAAAATAAAAAACAGCTATAAGTCACTTTCCTCCATTGTGCTGGGCAGAAAATCCAAGACATGGGTTGCTCTGCTCTTCTGACCATAGGCTGAGTCAATCAGGTCTTTGGGTACGCCTCCTTAGGCTGCGCATACCCAGTTTTGACTCAGCCTTCGATCAGGGAAGATGGAAAAAGAGGTGCTGGAGAAAATTTAAAGATTTATCCAGGAAAAGCAAAAACATCAAGTTCTTCAGAAAAGTAAGGTCCTGGCTCCGCGAAAAGCCTTTGTGGCACGCAAACGGCTCCTTCGGCCTCTTTGCTAAGAGTGCCTTGCAGCATGGCATCGGCTTTAAAGCAATAGTGCCCTGCAGCTGATCGGTGTGCTAAGTCGAGTGCTAAATTGGTGCTAATTTGAGGGCTACCTGTATTGGTTTCCATTATATTAATTGTTTGTGCCTGTTATTAAACTAGCTAGAATCATCTGTAGCTAGCTATTTTTGGGCTAATTCAAGTTGATATTTTTTTGAAACCCATGGTTTTCCATTGTAGTGGGGGCAGCATCCAGGAGTGGGTTGTCCTCATCCATTAGCCAATGGGACTGAGACTGTCAAAGCTGTAAGGACACGCCTACACTAATGGCCCCCAGCTTCTGTCTCAGTCCTGGCTGTGGCGTCCCAGACAGAAGTTGCCAAGTTGGGTTGAGGGATCTGTTAAGGTCTGTTAATACCTATCTTTGGAAGGAACATTATAATCTAGTTACATTGGTGCATTGTTGAATTAATTGTTGCATGCTTTTTCATTGTGCAAAGAAAGATATGTCAATGATTTAACCAAGAGAAAAAATCCATTGTAACTTAGTCTTTCATTTTTTTCCGTCTGATCTGCTATTTCTTCTGCAAAACTCTTAAGAATAGTGTGGTGAATCTGTGGCCTTCCACGTATTAGCACTACTAACTATGGGATATACTGTTGTGGCTGATCATAGTTGAAATCAACATTTTGAGGATCACAACACACTTAATTCTGTCCTAAATATAAGCTTTTATTGTATATTCACATTGAAACTGCACTTTGAATGAAGAATGATGGAAAAATCCATCATAATGTTTTATCCGGTTGCTCAAACCTGTCAACATTAGAACATTTAACATAAGGAGTGGTGGGTGAAAATTGCTTCAGGCTTGGTTGCTGCTGTTGAACCAGTCAGTGTATCCATATGTTGAAAATTATTTCTTCTCTAGCCGTCTACTAATTTAATTTTTCTGTACTTTATTTTTGGGTGCTTTTTTCTTACACTTTTCTGAATCCTGCTAATTTATTTGAAGGTATAGATTGATGTGCTATTTCTTTTCTCTTTGTACCTTCACACTGTAGAATGTTACTGTGATTTGATATTTTTCTTGAAGTAAAAATAATGTTTTAAATCCAAATTGGGCTTGGACATACTTAATGAAGTTGAATTGGAAATAATGTTCCCCTACATTAGAAATTATTGACTCTTCAAAATTTCTAATTGCTCCTCTTCTAATTTGTGCCGTCTTGGAGCAGGCTTAAAAATTTTGTCCTAACTTCCTCCTACAGCAGGATTGGGTGGTACATTCCTTGATCATAGTGTGCAACATATGCTGGCCCATATGTTGTATATATATGCTTTTTGTTTACTATGCATACAAATGGTGCTAAAACTCCACAGTTCAATTAATTTCCATTTGACTTATGCTTTAGAAAAAGAAATGGCTTCGCTTTGATGAAATTATTGCTGGTGGATGATAATATAAAGTAATATTAATATCAAACAGAATATAAAAACTGACTGATTTTATCTAATCAGGAGCAATAGCAATAGACTTTGTATAAAAACGCTTTAATTACAACTTTTTCCTTTTTAAAATGCTTCATCAGCAAGAGTATAGAACAGTGATGACGAACCTTTCCGGCACCAAGTCCCGAAAAGGGAGTGCGGCCACAACCTGGAAGAGGAGCTGCCCAGGGCGCATGTGCGTGCCCAAAAATGAACTTCCGGTTTCAGCTACTGAACTTCCGGTTTCAGCTAGCTATCTTCTGGGTTTCTGGCACACTGGCCAGTGTGCATACTCACACAGGAAAACAGAAGACCAGCTCTTCTAGTTTCTGGCACTGCCACATGCAAAAAGGCCAGCTGATCATTGCGCATGCATGCAAGCCAGAAACCCGAAAGAGGAACGAACGACACTGCGCATGCCAGGCGACATGGCTCCGCATGCCACAGGCTCGCCATCACGGGTATAGAAACTAAACAATATGGAAACACATTAAGTTTAGGTATTTGGCTGTTACTACTTGGAGCTTTAAAAGAATGAATACATTGAGATACTTATGTAGAATGCAATACAGAATGCTGATTCTAGCACACAGCTTCGTTGAATACAGAAATAAATTATAATGCCTATCAGTATTAGAAATGAAAATCATGTGACTGGGTACTTAGCTGTAATTGTTGATATAACTTTTTTTTCTAGTTTGAAATGTCTGCTAACAGGAAACCAGAAAAATAGTCCTATGCAAAATCCATCATATTCATAAAATACTTTGCTCCTGATAGCTGAAAAAGACAGTGATATCAAAGTCTACAGTTTATAGAGATTTTACTCAACATTTAATTTTTATATATTGTATATCAAAACTACTTTCTGATACCTCATATATCAAGTATATTAAAATACATTAAATGGATTGCTTGCATAGTAGTTCACAAAATCTTTTGACAATAATATAATTTATTAAATTTATGTCACCTGACTCCCTGCAACTCCAATGTATTGCACGAAAGAAAATTTTAGGAACTGATTAATATTCATTTAGCCCTTTCTTGTTTTGTATTTTCAGTCTGGTGAGAGAAATCAAGTTATTTAGAGCAGCTGAAGCACCCCATATATCCATATTCGATATTGATATATTTGGGGTTGGAACACCAAGATGGTATTCATTCGGAAAGCCTGGTAGAGTTGGAACCAGTGGTGAAATCTAAAATTTGTTACTACCTGTTCTGTAGGCATGACTTGGGGGTGTGTGTGTGTGTGTGTAATGTGACTGGTGGGCGTGGCCAATTTTTTTTTACACACTTTAAAAACCATTTTTTCTGTAAAAAATGCTTTCAAAAGGCTCTGACGATCCCAGCTGAGTTGCCTGATCGGCAGAGACTTCTTTTACTTTTAAAAGCATTTTTTCGCCCATATTGCAGTGATTCACTTAACAATTGTAGCAAGAAAAGTCGTAAAACGGGACAAAACTCACTTAACAAATGTCTGACTTAATAACATAAATTTTGGCCTCAATTGTAGTCGTAAGTTGAGGACTACCTGTACTCTTCCTACCTGTTCCTTCAGAGTTCAACTTTAGCTTTTATAGAGGCAGTATCTGGGCTTCCACAGTTCTGATTTTGTAGGTATAGATACATCAGGGAGTTTGAATATCTTAAGGTTTGAATACCTTAAGGCAGTGATGGCTAACCTTTTTGCCATCGCGTGCCAGGAGAGGGGGGCGGGGGCGGGTCGTGCGCGCACGTGCCCACACGCATGTGCGCGCAATCCCCCTTCCCCCCCTCCTGGCACATGATGGCCTGGTAGGCCCGTTTTTCTTTCTTACCTGGCTCCAGATCCTGTCTATTTATCTGGGAAGGGCGAAAACAGTCTTTCCCACTCCCTTGGAGGCCCTACGGAGGCTGAAAGTGGGACAGGAAGTGACATTTTTTGCTGTCCCCAGCCTCCAGAACCTCTCTAGGAGTCTCTAGGAGCCTCTCTAGGAGCGTCTCTAGGAGTCTTTGGAGGCCGGGGACAGCAAAAAAGTCACTTCCTGTCCCACCGGAAGTCAGGAAATGGGCCCTTTCAGCCTCCAAGGGAGTGGGAAAGGCTGTTTTCACCCTTCCCAGATAAATAGACAGGATCTGGAGCCAGGTATTAAAGAAAAACGGGCCTTCCCCACCCATCCCAGTCCCTCCAGAGGCAGGAAACAGCCCGTTTCCCTACTTCTGGTGGGCCCAGAAGGCCCGAAAATCAGCTGGCCAGTGGGCGCATGTGCCCCAGAGCTGAGCTGGCATGCCCACTAATATGGCTCCGCGTGCCACAGGTTCGCCATCACGGCGTTAGGTTTCTAAAACGTTAACGGCTGGTCTACTACATGCTATTCTGCAGTATATTTTTTGACTGCTTGTTCCTTTACTATTGATGGTTGATCCCCAAAGGCAGAAACTATCTACCACATCAATAACTTCAATGTCAGTTCTGGTTGCTCTGCCTGTTGTCATACATGTTGAAAGAAAAGCAGTGGCTCTGACAGCCCCCAGCATGCTCAGATCTGTAAGCTGAAAGTTCATTTCACAAACAGCCAGTGAATTCTCTTTGTTTACTCTCTTGTGATCCTTTCCACTCTAATGTGGGAGGAGGGTGGGGAGCAGATTGTTCTGCCCCAGCTATGGACCCCAAAGAACGCAGCACACACAAAGTCTGTACAAACCTTAGTTTACTAAATTAAATCAGTTTTTTTTCAAACAAAGGCTGTTAATAAACTTTCTTAACAGCCTACAAGAATCCAAAGAATAAATAATCATAATCTTACTGTTGTTGGCAGAAAGCCCAGAAGCAATTTGCAGAGAACTAAGATCAAGACCGAAGGAGAGTGAAGTTCTTCCCTGCAAATTGCCTCAGTCGTCCTTCCTTAAATAGGCTAAGGGAGTGGCCAATTAGTCCCAAGCCTTACTCTCCAGGAGACCTCCTCCTGAGGAGCCACTCCTGCCTTTTGGCAGCTCTGCATGCCCGTGCATCGAGAAGAGGCTCCTCCTCTTCTTCCTCTTCACTTATGGGAGCTTCTGGAGGTTCTGAAGGCCCTGGCTGAATCCCCGCCTCTGGCACCACATCTTCTCCAGCCTCCTCGCTGTCAGAATCAGCTACTAGCTGCACAGGCTGCAGGCGCAGCACCACACCAGCCTCCTCGCTGTCAGAATCAGCTACTAGCTGCACAGGCCGCTGACGGGCCACAACACAGATATGCCAGGCACAGGAGAGAATGTATTAGGAGATCACTTGGTTTTTTTTCCTTCTTATATGTATAATTTGAACTAAAGATTTATCTGAATAATCTGTTTATATTCCTTAAATCACAAAAAGAATTTTTTTTAGTATTTACTCCATTAGTAACTTTTATATGATGCTAGCTATCTGTACTGATGACTGATATTTTCATATCAAAAAACTGATATCTACTGTTATATTTGAAAAGGATATCATAGGCAGCCTGGATATTGTTTTCAAACAAGTACATCTTTGTCTAGGTTACCATCCGTATGTCATATTCAAGTAATGAAAAGAACTGTTGGAACTATTCTTCAAGGGTGATCAGTCTTAGGCTACCTCCTTCTGCAAGAAGGTAGGATCTACTAGATTGGTCTGCCCCTGGCAACTGATGGTCCCATTGGTGTTCCAAAGGGAACTGGTGGTTTTATCTGAAAGTCTGTTGCAAAGTCTGGCTGAGGCCCTGGCTGCTGCCTGGTACAGGTGGAAGCCATAGATAGGATTGTGTCTTTATGGCCTCTCTTGGCATAGCGCTCCCAGCACTCCCCGTGGTTCATGGAAGAGTTAAGGGAGCTGAAAAGACTCAAGAGATGTCTAAAACAGTCAAAGATGAATCCAACAATCACAAATTAGAATTGCTATTAAGGCCTATCTCATGGCAATGAGAGCAGCAAAACACCAGTATTTCTCTGCTCTTATTGTGTCTGCAGATAACCAACTGGTGATCCTGTTTAGGATTACTCAGACCCTCCTGGGGGTCTTGGAGGTTTACCTTCAAGGCTGTGCTGAGGAATTTTCATTGTTGCCTCATGGATGAAATTGCTCAGATCTCTTTCTCAGTTGGATACAAAGTGTGGATGTGTGTGGAAATGCCTGGGGAGGACTTCCCCTGTTATTTGGGAATAGTTTGATCTCTTTCAACCCGAAAAAGTGGGCAGGGTTTTTGAGTCTGTAACCTTAGATTCATGCCCTTCCTGGTTAGTCAAGGCTACCTGAGACTTGTGGGTGGGTCCTAGCAATGGTTATCCATGAGGGAGAGGGTTGTTTCTGGTACCATTTAAAGAGGTGCTGGTGCACCATCTCCTTAAGAAGCTGTCGGTGAATTCCAGTGTTCTGGACAATTTTTCATCCAGTCTCCCACCTTCCATTTTTAGGGAAGGTGGTTGAGAAAGTGGTTGTGCTGGAGTTCCAGAGGAACCTGTATGAAACCGATTATCTTGACTCCTTCCAGTCAGGTTTCAGGCCTGGATATGGGACAAAAACAGCATTAGTTGTCCTTTTGGATGATCTCTGGTGGTCAGAGTCTGATGGAGACGATGGACCATCGTCTGATGGAGACGATGCATCCATCGTGGCTATCCTTTCAATACCATCAAGCATGGTATGAGGGGGAATGGTTCTGTGCCGGTTCATTTCTTTCCTTCAAGGTCAATCCCAGTTGGTGAAGATAGAAGTGAGAGATCTAGCCCATGCCCTCTGTTTTGTGAGGTCCTCATAGGACTTGGTGCCCTCTGCTTTTTAACATCTACATGAACATGTTGGGTGAGATCATCTGTCACCTTGGGATGAGATATCATAAGTATGCAAATGATATCCAGTTGTACATTTCCATCCTGGTGAACTAAATGATGTGGTTGCCTTTCACTGCGATCCTGGTAAAATGAAGTGGCTGTAGGTGACCTCTTCTGTATCTGGTGTTTATCATCTTTGATCCTGGACAGGGATGCGCTGCCCCAGAGAGATCCAGTGCATAATCTGGGGGTTCTCCTGGATTCACAAATCCTGCTCGACGAGCAGATGGCAGTTGTGGCTGGGAGAACCTTTGCTCAACTTCATGTAGTGTACCAGTTATGCTCCTTCCTGAATCGAGAGTGTCTTCCTTCAGTCACTCATTCCTTAATCTCCTTCTGTACTGTCTACATGGCGCTACCCTTGAAGAGTATCTGGAATCTGCAGCTTGTGGAGAATGCAGCAGCACAAGCAGTTCTGTGTATCTTAAGATTGTGCATGTGATACCTTTGCTATATGAGCTTGTTGGGTACCAGTTTGCTTCTGGCTCCAATTCAGGGTGTTCGTTATTATGTTTGAATCCCTTCACAGCATGGGACCAGGTTATACTATGTTTCCCTGAAAATAAGACCCTGTCTTATATTTTTTTGAACCCTGAAATAAGCGCTTGGCCTTATTGCCATGTGCTCAAAAGCACGATTAGGCTTATTATCAGGGGAAGTCTTATTTTGGGGAAAACATGGTTTCATTTCTAAACTTTCCAGAGTCATGCAAGTGAGATGAGTAGTATGGAAATTAGTAGGTAGGTAGGTAGATAAAATATAATTCATATATTTTTGCGTAGGGCAGTTTGCCATCGTGTGCCAAAAGGGGGGAGTGCGGGAGAGTCGCTCGTGCGTGTGCCCACACCACAATTCTATGCGACCCATCCCCCGCGCATGTGTGTGCAACCCCCCCCCGCGCTCCACCCACTTTTGGCATGTGATGGCAAGGTAGGACCGTTTTTTGCTCTCCCCAGGTTCCAGAGCCTTTCTAGGAGGCTGGGGAGGGTGAAAACGGCCTTCCCCACCCCACTGAAGGCCCTCTGGAGGCCGGAAAAGGCCCATTTGCCAACTTCCGATCCACCGGAAGGCCTGTTTTTCACTCTCCACAGGCTCCAGAGCCTTTCTAGGAGGCAGGGGAAGGCAAAAATGGCCTCCCCCCCCAAGGGTTTCTGGAGGCCGGAAACAGCCTTTTTCCTGAGTTCCTATGGGCCCATAAGCCCGAAAATCAATTGGCCGGTGCGCATGCACGCCAGAGCTGAACTCACGTGCCCACTGATATGGCTCTGTGTGCCACCTGGGGCATGCGTGCCATAGGTTTGCCATCACGGCCTAGGGCAGTGATGGCTAACCTTTTTGCCATCGCGTGCCAAAAGTGGGGGGAGCGTGGTGAGGTCACACGCACGCGTGCCCACATCCATAATTCTATGCGCCGTGCTCCCCCTGCTTTTGGCACGTGATGGCCCGGTGGGCCCGTCTTTTTTTGCTCTCCCCAGGTTCCAGAGCCTTTCTAGGAACCTGGGGAGGGCAAAAACGGCCTCCCCCCCCGAGGCCTTCCGTAGGCCGGAAACTGTGTGTTTCCTGACTTCTGGTGGGCCCAGAAGGCCCGAAAATCAGCTGGCTGATGCACGCATACGTGCCGGAGCTGAGCTCGCGTGCCCACCGATATGGCTCCGCGTGCCACCTGTGGCACCCGTGCCATAGGTTCGCCATCACGGGCCTAGGGGCTTTTAAATTTGCTTCTCATGCAAATTTAGTGATGCAGGAGACTAATGCTGCTGTTAAAAGTAGCATTTAGCTTCCAGCTGTCTGCAATTACTCACCAGGCTCAAGGTTGACTCAGCCTTCCATCCTTTCTAAGGTAGGTAAAATGAGGACCCGGTTTGTGGGGGCAATAAGCTGACTTTGTATAAATATACAAAAGTATGAAGGCTATTGCTTAACGCATTGTAAGCTGCCCTGAGTCTTCGGAGAAGGGCGGCATATAAATCAAAAATAAAATTAAAAAAAATATTTTGTTTTCCCCTTCTTTAGTCACATATTTTCTCTATTTGCACTGAGAGAACACTCTTAGTTAGCCCTTCTGACTAAAAGCATGATCATCAGAAAGATATTTTGTTGTGAAAGATAGTGATGGGAATCCGTCTAACGGGTTCAAAGAAAGCAGTTAATTTTCTGAGAATCATTATAGAGTCTCTTTAAGGAGGATGGCATATGAGCAAAGACAAAGAAACACAGTATGAAGATTAATTTTTTCCACTTAATATTTGAATTCTGAAATATGAGGGAAGGATAAAATGTTCTTAGCATGATTTAAAAATAATATATGTTTCCATATTTAGAGTTTAGGTCAATATAGAAAAATGATTAAGAAGAGCTTATTCTACGTAAAAAATTCCTATAGTGAATACAGCAATGGCTACAACCCAAGAATCATATGGTGGGGCTGTGTCAAAGAAGAAGTTCTTTGCAACATGCCAGAATGGTTACAAAGCATCTCTTGTTGAAGCTGTATCACAGAGTGATTTCCATGCACATCAGTCTTCCTTTATCCCCCCATTTTGTACGCACGGCAGTCATGTGGCATTAGAGGAATTTTAGAAGGAATCTGAGAGATGCAATGAGCAATGAGAAAGCTACCACTTCAGAAATTAAAATTAGTTGGGGGAGGAGAGGCTTAAGGGTTCGAAAGATTCTGTAAAGGCTCTTGGGATCCCAATTGCTAGGTCATTAGTAACCGGTACATGCCGTTTTATGAATGAGAAAGAAGGCTGGCAGAGTCCAGCTAATCATAAGCAGCTGCTATCTTTGCTGAATTAGATTTTTATGTTAGTTTCTTAATACTAGCTTCCAAAACGAGTTACAAGTTAGTATCCTGGATTCTGATCACACTGTCGACATATCATATGTAGAGAGAATAGCTAAACGGGAATAAAATGGCAGTAGTAAGAAGCAGATGTAGAACTTCTAAGTAAAACACATGTAAACAAGATGCAAAATAAAGGGGAGGAATTGGGAAAGGGACAGGTTGTCCTGTATTCCCTTCTGATTCTTTAAATTATTCTAAATATTTTATTTATAATTAAATATATGTGCTGCCCATCTTGCTGTTCAGAGTGAGTGAAAGAGGTTTTCCACCAGAAAAAAAAAAGCCTAATATATAGTATGCCCCAGAGGTGAAATGCTCCCGGTTCGGACTGGATCGGCCGATCCAGTAGTGATGGCGGCGGGTGGTTCAGAGAACTGGTAGCAAAAATCCCTCCCCCCCACCATGCCCAGCTGAGCCACAAGATCATCAGAGGCTTTTTTTTTTTAAAGCATTTTTTCTACAACCTCTTCCGACAAAAAAATGCTTTTAAAAGTGTAAAAAAAAGCCTCTGATGATTGTGCGGCTCAGCTGGGATCGTCAGAGCCTTTTCAAAGCATTTTTTTCTGCAACCTCTTGGCCAAAGTCTCTGACGATCCCAGCTGAGTTGCCTGATCGGCAGAGAGGCTTTTCAAAGCATTAGAAAAAATGCTTTGAAAAGTTTTTTAAAAATGGCCACGCCCACCCAGTCACATTGACACCACCCCACCGAGCCATGCCCACAGAACCAGTAGTAACAAATTTTACATTTCACCCCGGTATGCCCCTTGACATTAATATATTGCAGTGAATAGGAAGACTAACGCTTGGCAATTTAGAGATTAGCCTAATTTCTAATAATTATTTTTGGCATTTAATGAAATATGTGTAAATGTGAATGTGATTATTATCAAAATGTTTACTCGAAAATAAAAAACAAAGCATAACTTCTGAAATCTGCTTCAAAAATCTCTGGAGACAATTTTGGAAATTAGGAAAGAGAATCAAGAAAAAATCTGACTATTTAGTTAGTGGTAGAAGCAGAAAGCTACTTTATTAAAATAAAATTTAAAGATGTTAACTTTAACTAGCATGCTCAATGTTCTTTTCTAAAGCTGCTGTTAAACTGCTGGAATAAGTATTTAAATGTTTCTGATCTAAAACTAGTAAATGATTTTCAAAATATAAAAGATGTATTTTACTTTGGGACTTCTCACTATGGTGAGAAATTGATGAATGATTAATGGAATTGATGGCTTCTTTAAATGTGAGATCCATGAGCAATACAGCATTGATTACACAGCTAGTTCTTTTAAACAAAGAAAAACTTGGTGCTGGTGACTGTCATCTGGTAAGTAGTAACTATGATTGTTAATACAAACTAACTTAAAATAAGTTAATATACAATATGGCTATATTATTCCTAATATTTTTTGTGTTTCAGGTGATCGGCTATTTCAAGGTTGGAAACCACCCCCCATATAAGAAAACAGAAGGGTCAAGAAGCTGAGAAACTAAATTGGCACATCACAATTCAAATTTGTATAAAAGGAACATGGAAACAGATTACATGAAGATAATATGATAAATAGCAACATTAATCTTGGTAGATTAAGGATGTATTATATGCCTTGACCTTATTTCAATAAAAATCTATTTACAAAGAGGTGCTCCTACTTTTTTATTGAGTTGGAATAGCTGGATAATAAAGTTGGTTTGTAGTGGTTAAAGGGATGTACCATATAGGTGGACAACACAAGATATATTTGACTTATTTTTCAAATTTAATTATTTTTGAAAAACCATATTCTTGCTCACATATCATGAAGATGAAATTTACAGCTTTAACTGTGAAATGTTGATCAGAAAGAAATTACTTCTGTTAGACTTCATTATAGCTCTTATTAAGAGCTGTGGTGTTGCAGTGGTTAGAATGCAGTATTGCAGGCTAATTTTGCATTCCACTGCCAGGAGTTCGTTTCTGACCACCTCAAGGTTCATTCAGCCTTCCATCCTTCCAAGGTCAGTAAAATGAGGACTGTTGGGGAAAATATGCTGACTATAAACCATAGAGAGGGTTATAGAGCACTATGAAGCACTATATAAGTCTAAGTGCTATTGCTAAGTGCTATTACGGTATATAGCAGAAAGTGTGTAATGATATCAATTGTGGAAATTTATTTCTTAAAAGACTCAATTTACTCCTTTGTGAAAAGAAAAAATCTCTAGTTATTATATTTTATTGAGGCTGTATTGGCATATTTGATTTGATTTGTGGTGGCTTATGCTCTGGGTAAGAAATTCAGAAATACTTATTTTAAGGCAGTGAGAACCACACTAAGAGTGGTGTGCCTAGCCCTCATTCAAACAATAAACAATAAAAACATGGAAATTAAAATTAATTATATTTAAGTAATTATGTAACAATCCCTTCTCTTGCATTTGAAATTAAAAGTTGAGCAACTTTTGGAGTGATTCTGGGGATCACACTTACTACTTTGGGGAGATACATGCTTCCTTGTAGCCTCAAGATATGAACTCTTACTTCGGGAGAGTTTCCTCTGTTTCTTTTCTGTTATGTACAACACTAGTCTTCAACAAGCACACTAGACTAAATTATTGTGGATAGCCATTAAATGTTTTCTGTGAAAGAAAGCTAATAATGATTCTAAAATGAGGGCAGTGAGACAAAAAGCCCAGCCATAAAAAATTTCTAAATCAATGAAGAAATCTGAAAAGTTTACTGAATTTGAATAATGGACTCCATATAGAAGAAGGATTCATTTGATGACCTTAGTGGGTATATAAAATCTAATTACCGTACTTAGTTATGTGAGCCTGGGACTAAGATCGAAACAGCCAATTAAGCAGTGCCCAAAGACTTGAAAGCAAATGGTTACTCTCAGATATAGTGGGAGAAATGACTATACAAGTTGAAATGGGCAGTGTATTTAATCCCTTTGGCTGATATATGAAGTCAAAGATAGGCTTGAATTTGGCTCTATGTATTTTTTAAATCTATCTATTTGGGTGGAAGGAAGTTACAACAGACAATTTATAAATTATGAAAAATTAATAAAATTGACAAGGATGGCTAAATGGTAGCTGTCAAGATGTTGGACTACAACTTCATTTTTGATATTGGCCATGGTGGCTGAAGCTGATGTTAGAGTTTAACAGTGTATGAATGACTATATTCCTGTATTCTGGTTTAATAAAATAATCGTAAATAAATTTAATGCATTTAAGCCTTAGAATAATTTCTTAGTAGTTCTTGTGGAATAATAGGAAGGTAGAGTTTAAAATATCTTGCAAGTTTGAACATTAAGCACCTCACAAAAAATTTGTACTTGAAAACTATCTAAAATAACATTTCTAGTAGGCTCAGTTTTAGTTTCCTGACAGTTTTCTTCTTACACACACACACACACACACATGCACACATACACACCACCAATCCTTGGTTAATTTTAAGCATACTTGCTAGAAAGTTAATTTGACAGTCGATCAAAACTTTATTCTCAAATATATTTAATTTTGCACTCATTTTTTTCAGGAGCTGTGAGTACAGTATTTGATACGGCATTCCCATTTCATTTTTATTTATTAATTTCTTTTTAGAAATGCCTATGCTTGATCTGTATATATGTCTACATGCACAAATACTAGATGACTGGAAGCAGAGCCCCAATTGGGAAATTAGCTTTGGTTGATAATTAGACTGCCTAAATTCTCATTACTTCCAGTGACATTTCTTGGGAAAAATGTAAACAGACATGCCTACTGATTTTTTTTGTCCCAAATGAACAATTATTGAAACATGAATGGCTAATATAGTACAGTCTTCTTAGTTCCAAGAACCACTATTTAAAAATCAGTATTTTTTTCTCTGCACAAGTGTATGGGAGCAGGATTGATGATATAATGACAGAGTTGGAAGGGACCTTGGAGGTCATTATCAAGTTGTTTTTGGCCTGGTTTCTTAGCCTTGGGGAGAGACTCGGGAATTTGAAAAATGAAAGCTTAATATACCCTGTTTCCCCCAAAATAAGACATCCCCTGATAATAAGCCCAATCGGGCTTTTGAGCGCATGGCAATAAGGCCAAGCGCTTATTTCAGGGTTCAAAAAAATATAAGACAGGGTCTTATTCTTGGGGAAACACGTTATTTATTTGGACCTCTAAGGAGAAGAGTTCCTACCTTAAATAAACATAGTATGCATTATTTTACAGAATAAATTATATTCTAGACATAATGTTTAATGCTATCATTTCAGCCACTGTCTAGCAAGGGATATTATAGGGGGACATGATCATAGTACTTCCTAAATGAATAGAAATATTGGTGGAATATATTCAAATTCTTTTAATGGGATTTATTTGTATATATTAAGCAATAACTAGGGTTCAAAAACTATACCCACATTTTTTTAAAAAAAGTGTGATGGACAAGTGATTCCCTAGCTTGAATATTTTCATCCCTTACTACTTGCTTCCCATGTGTCTGCCAAAGTTCCTGCTTTAATAATCCTCCTTGGGTTTATACTGGAAAAGGGAAGGATTATGCCAATAAATTGAAATATGTTTATTAGCATCTCTATACATCTGAAGGGAGTAAAAGTAACATTGCTTGTTTGTAGCAAGAACTATATTCTCTTTATAGTGTCAATGGGTATTTTCACATCTATTTCACTCTTGGAATTTTGGACTAAAAATTATTTTGTTATATTATTCCTGGTTGTTTTTTCGTTGGTTGAGTATTAACCAAGTTCAAATCTCCTGAGCTTTTTGAAATCAGCTAAAATTGATAGGTCCTATTGTTTACCTTTTCATCTAAAATGAGGTTTCTAGAAAATCAGAGTTTCCTATCTCTGCCAGATAATGAAAGGCCTATCTTTTGGATGGATATATTAAACAAAATTTCCATTGAGGTATTATATGTCTGATTTTTCACTCTGGTGATAGTCCAGAGTTCTAGGAAATTTTGTTTCACAGGAAATCATGATTTCCTTACAGTACTTTTACTTTCTCCATTTTTCTTTTATGGATTATATTGGCCAATTTTAATTTTGTTAACCTAGTTCATATAGCCTTGGAAATCTTGTGTTATTGACCTTGAATTTTTTCCTCTTGTATAAGCTTAATAAAGAAAAATTGTAAATTGGAAAATAAATAATTTATTTTTGCTCTTATTAAAATGTTCTATTACAGATCTGAGTTAACATAATGATGATGTCATTGAAGTGCACATTTTAGACTACATAGGGAAGCCAAACATCAGATACTGACATAACTTCACACATCAAAGTTTGTGTGAAAATACTTACACAAAACAGCTTAATATTTTAACAATAATAGCAAATGAATTTAAAATAAGGAATACTAATATACCAGCCCCATGTCATAAAACAGATTGCCTGCTATGCAAGCATTTATTACAATGTTATTTCAATGAAATAAAATCTAGGCAGATAATACATTATTGATTTAAGATGAGAATATGAAATAATCCTTGTTATTAATTTTAGCTTAATCTGAAAAGATCTAAATTTTAACCTGATTTTCCAGTTTCCTAGCAGTTTCTGTCTGACATGTTAGTAACATTTTCATGTATTTTTATTCGAAAAGGCAGTTTGTTGCCTTTTTTTTTTTAACAGAGATAGGGCCTGATGCTATGCTCTACAGTTTTGTAGCAATCCAAGGCATATGTGCTTAGAATGCAAGAGTTCTTTCTTTGGTATTTTCATTGATTACCAGTATTTCAAATATTTGTCAGCTAGATGACATTATTTCTAGTAAATCCATCTTTTATTTCCTCTGTTTTGCTTAAAAAAACCTAATAATTTTCTCTCTCTTATTTCAACAGGGACATCTTATGATTGGTGGTAAACAGGTCACACTTGAATATAGTCCATATCCTGAATTTTGGTATTGCAAGCGTGTAAGTATGTAGAAGTACAACTTTATGGAAAGTTACTTAAAAAAATTTTTTTTTATTTATATGCTGCCCTTCTCCGGAGACTCAGGGCGGCTTACAATGCGTTAAGCAATAGCCTTCATACTTCTGTATACTTTATACAAAGTCAGCTTATTGCCCCCACAACCGGGTCCTCATTTTACCCACCTTAGAAAGGATGGAAGGCTGAATCAACCTTGAGCCTGGTGAGAATTGAACTCACAGTAATTGCAGGCAGCTGGATGTTAAATGCTGCCTTAGTAGGAGGCATTAGCCTCCTACGCCACTCAGGCTACTTAATAGAGAGTTTGAAAGAAATGAAATAGCTTGATGAAAATATTCTTAACTGACTGGTTGGTTCTTCAAATGGAATCTCACAGCACTAAGATTTCTTGAGGGAGGCATACAAATTGCCTTTGTGGATAAAATGAGTCATAGTCAACTCCTGTCTTTCTATCGGAAACCATTGGTGACATGGATTTGTTTGTTCCCTGCAATTTGCTGCTATATTTTGCCCTCTGTATTTCCATACATGGACGATCCATTGTATATATAGAAATCTGTTTGTCTATTGTATATTAATTAGCTTAATTTTGTTTTGTTTCATTTATGGGATTTATCCCAATCTCAATTTAGAGGGAGTCTTGGCCTTGTAACATTAGATACATCTCACTGAATTTTATTCAGTAAAAGATTTGAATGTAGATTCCTCCCAACCAATACCTTGGAGTCACATGTGTCCCATTGGTAGAAGAAAGGTATGTTCATAAACTAGCTACCTAAATAGAGAATTCTTCTGAATCACAGGTTGCATTTCAGAGGTATTTATGCGAAGTGAAAATCTGTGTCTGTGTCCTCATCCTTCCTTTTCCATTGTTTAGGAACATTGATTTGAAGTCATAGCATGCTCCTTTCACTTCATTACCTTGCAGATGTAGATGGGTGACTCACACACATTGTGTTATAACATGTAGCTTGAGTCTTGGTAAAACACTAAGCTTCTTTAACTTACCGCTTTTGTTTTTATAAGGTGAGTTGCATAAAGGGACAAAAGACAAAGGTTATATGATTTTTCTTTCTTTGCAGTGTAAAGCACGCACAGTAGGGTTTCGTTCAGAAGGGTATCGTTCATCTTGTTACTTCTGTAAACTACCAAGAGATGGTGAGCCTACTTTTGTTACTGTCTTAACTTTGGTTTAGTACCAAAATAAATGTGTTAATTTGCAATGTATAAAGATCTTTGGTTTATACACCAATATATTATTATTAGTATTAGATCAAAACAATAGATTCTGTTTTTAATGCAAGTTGTTGATGATATAAACATTCAAGAAATAAAAAAGAGAACGAATCTTTTCTTATAGCAGAACTACAGCATATGAAAGTGAGTATCTCTCTCACTAGCTCTTGAGATTGGGTTTAGAGCTCCGAGTCCACTTTGTCTTCTCTTCTCCAAATCTGCTTTATGTTACTTTAAATAACCAATAGCTCCACCAGCCAGTCATGTGGCCAGGATCATAGTCTAAATAGGTCTTTGTTCATTTGTTTAGTAACTTATTTAACTTATTTAGTAGAATTAAGAGGTTTCATAGAGAGCCAGTTTGGTATAATGGTTAAGACATCAGGTAGAGACAGACTTCATAGCCAAAAAACACATAAACAGCAAGTTGCTGTTCATGGACACATCAAAAGATTTTTACGACATGTGAGAGCATGTAAGGGAGACAGCGTGGAAATACAACCAATGCTATACCTTTTGAGAATCTAGTGCCAGTTGCCTGCAGCCTCTACTAGGCTCATTTTTCCTTCTCTCATAGGCTAGATGGCCTGTCACAAGAAGAGCAGAAGTCAATGCCGCTAGACTTCCATTCCCTCAATGCTGCTAGACTTCCATTCCCTCACTGCCCTTCCATAGAACTGCAGCACAAGAATCACTCTACTGGCTGTACCAGGCAATATCTCTCCTCTGAGGACCTCATGCATTTTCACATCCCAGGAGAGACTTCCCGTGCTAACAGTCAACCATGCCCTTTAGGTTTTGAACACGATAATGTTGGACATCTTGTTGCAGGAAATGCAACAAACGTGGATTCTCCTTTCCAGGTGGACAGCCCATGTTGGAAGAATGAGGAGGAAGAATTGAGAAAGAAATCCATTCTTGGTCCCTCTACTCCAGAGAGTTCCTATTTAAACTACCGCTATAGAAAATAAGGAACAGGATGACAATGTCATGCCACCAAATGAGGGGAGAAATATCCAGCTCCTTTCCTCTCTATGACATACAGCTCAGATACTTCCTTTCAGGGCTAATAAATGAGAAAGATGGGACAGATGTCCCTAGATGAGGAAGAGAAATGACAACCAGTCCTGAATCCACCAAGCATATCAAGAGAGTCTGCAAGATTCTGGGCCTGAAGAACCGGAGCCATCACTCCTATAGCCCCCACTATACCTGCCAGCAGCATAAGACTATATGTAATCCAGAGCATCTTCGAGAGTGGCAGAGATCTCAGAACAAACCATGCTATCCTCAATTCCAGCCAAAAGGGAACGTTTTCCTATAAAAAACAGGCAATCATTATTGGGCAAAAGGCTAACAAAAAAGCCCATAGCTAAATGTGTAATGTTAAAATTCATGAATTTTAAAGACAATCTGATAGGATTGTATGTTATGCATATCAGTCAAACATTGACTAGTACTAGAGGCCAATAACTACCTCTTGAGCATGCAATGATCAAACAGGTCCCATGATGCGATGCCAGAAGTTTACTTTTCCATTGTTCCTAAGAAGAACAAAGGTTGATGCACTATTCTGAAACCCAAGTGGGAAAACTGTCATATTGAAAATGAAAATTATAATTGAATTCTCCTATGAAAGAAACACATCTTAATCACCACTCACGGAAGTTCCTGAGATTCAAATTGCAGGTTGTCCTCTACCAGTACATGCTCTTTCATTAATTCTGCCGTTGACTCCCATCAAGGTTAATTGGTGACCATAATAAGCCACGATTTCCTGGGAAATACATGCATGCACTTTCTTCGATGGTTCCCTATTTTATGTTCTCAGTTGAGTAGAGGAAAGAAAGATGTCTGGCCATGTTAAGTTTTAAGAATCGGGGTTCCTGATTAATGTAGAGAAGAACAGTTTTTAGTTATTGCACAACTTATAATACTTGGATTCAATTCTGGAGCTCAGAAAATGACCTGATCTCATCAAACAAAGAAAGGCGACCATCTAACAACTAATTGCATATATTCTTTGAATCAACCATCCATATCTCTTGACCCTTGACAGTCTTCAGAGACAAATGATAACGTGTACAAACTCAGTATCTTGAGCAAGGTTCCCTATCAGCAGCGCTAGAGGCAATGAAGTGATCCAATCAAAGAAAATTCCCTCAAGGTAATGGCTTTTGAAATGTTCTCCAAGAAAGGGACATGTTGCTTTCATATCATGTTGAATCATGCAATTGTCAGAAATAGAAGCGCTGTCTGTAGGAAGAAGTTTGGCATTACCCAACCATAATCCATGCACAGACCTTTATGTTCAAGCTGAATCTGATTTATATTATGTGCAGAAAGTAATCCCAAACCAAAACTCACCTAAAAAAGAACGTGCAAACTTGATGTCAGGCAAACTGTTAGGATCTCCTCAGTAGAACAGGAGAGTTGAGAGCATCAGATTTGAGAGCATCCTAGTATATTTTTGTCACTCTCATCTGGGCTGTAGAGCCTCATTTTCCAGATGGATTAAGATATGCATCAAACTAGCTACAAGATACAGAATAAACCTCCTTCATAGGGAATTTATCTTATTTATTTATAAAATTTATTTTCTGCCCATCTTGTGTCCTGTGACTCAGGGAGGTTTACAAAATAGAAACATTGAAAAACATTAGAATTATTGATTGTAAAAAACACAGTGGATAAAAAACATTTATAAAATAATGGACACAAGATGGCACATAAATTTGAGCTTCACTCGAAGCATAACCATATTGGCACTTTCACATCCAAAAGACTCTCCTGGGAGATATCTGTAAGGTTGCTAAATCGTTCCACATAGGAGTTATTTTCTGTAACATCTTCTTGCCAAAAGGGCTGTCCTCTCCCAGAAGAGCTCTAAACACTGCCTGAGGAATTAGTGAAAACACTCACTTTCAAGTGTCTTGATTTTGCTGAAGAAAATGGACCTTTATAGTAAGTCCATTGGATTGGATTTGTAACAGCTCTTCAGTCTGCATGTCTCTTTTTGTTGCTTTTCTTTGTGTATTGGTCGAAGAGTATAGTATTGTGACCACTAGAAACTTTACAGTGATATTGTAATGTGCGGGGAGTACTACCACATTAAAAAAGAAGAAAAGTAGAGACCCATGGAGACAGTGATAATTTTTTCCATATTTCATGGATTAGTACAAGTCTAAAATTTTTGTGTTCTCGGCTGGAAAGTTTATAATGCATAACCATCCAAATAAGGTATTTAAATATTCTTGTATAATGTTGTAAGGAAAATAGTGTTAACATAGTGTTTTTGCTGAAATGACTTCATTAAATTTGTTTTCCTAGTAACAGAAGAAAAACTTGAAAAGGGGGAGGAAGAGTCGGTACCTGAAGAATCAAGCCCAAAGCGGGAATCTGTCGAAGACCCTGCTCCACCCCAAGAACTGCCGCCTCAAAAGCCAGATTCTGAGCTGCCATGCCCCCCTCAAGAATTTGAACCCAAGAAGAAGGATAAAAACAGAGAAGAGTGGCCTACACAAGAAAAGAAGAGGGACCCTGAAATGTACCCACCCCGGAAAGAAAATCAAGACCGTGGTTCAAGGAGAGATACTGTGGAAAATAAGCGTCAGGAGGATGAGAGTAAAAGTAAGTTGATCGTATTTATGGACTTACTGTCTAATTTATTTCTATAATGATGATTTAAATTTGAACAGAAGTACATATATGATTCTTTTTTTCTCCGTGCTACACTTTTCACAGCAATTATGTTAAAACGCATTCCTCGCTTCACTCCACCAGAAGTGATTGTAGGACTTCTAGCACCATATGTCCGTCTCTCTACTTCAAGTGTGCGGGTTATGAAGAACAAAGCTGGTCGGATGGGCTACACCTATGGTTTCATTGAACTCGACTCTCATGCTGTATGTTGACATTCTCCTTGCTTCATTAACATTAACGAAATACTAAGCTGTTATTTCCTTCTGAGAATATATCTTCATTACAGGGTCCTGTGTAATTATGAGTTTACATTTTTAAATTTTACCTATTCCTCACACTTCTGTATCCAAAGCTATCAAACAGAGGCTACATTTGTACCTAACAATTAACCATGGTTTAGCATTGTAAGATTAAGCCTGTGCAAGCTTCAGGCTTGTACTTTCTTCTTTCCCTCTCCTGAATCACAGTATTACACTCAAACTATTAACTGTAGTTTATTAAAATAAGCCTGCTTCCTGAACTGCTTAGATGTAATAGTAATTTCCTGAAAAGAAATTCACATTCCTTCTTGTGTCTAGTCCCATGCAGAATGCATTACAATAATCTAGCCAACAGATGACTAGGACATGACTGAACATATGCAGGGCCTCATGATCCAGTTAAGGGCACAACTGTACACAACACAAAGTTGTGCAAAGGTCTTCCTAGCCATGACTGCCACTTGGGCTTTGAGCATGAGTCGCAAGTTCAAGAGAACCCCCAGGTTGTGCACCAGGTTTGTCTGGGGTAGTGCGACCCCATCCAGAATTAAAGATGATAAACAACTGGATTATGGGGTCCCCTGCACCCACAGCCACTCTGTCATGCCACGGTTCAGCTGAAACCTATTGTCCCCAATCAGATCCCTACTTTTTGCTTATTCCTGGATTCTTTTCATTACAGGAGGCACGCCGGTTAGTGAAAGTTTTACAAGACCTAGATCCACCAATCAGCATTGATGGCCGTGCTGTGGATGTAAACCTAGCTACAGGAAAGAGGAGGTAATAGGGATGTCACTAAAACATTCATTGATATGATTTCATTTTGTGAATTTTGTCATTTTGATAGATACTTGAATATGCAAACGAAGAACTGAATGTCCTTATCAAGTGGTGTTATGTTTAAACCATAATATCTGTCTAAAAAAATTATTTGTTATGAGCATACATCACATTTAAGCTATTTTGAGAGTAAATTTAACAAGAATAGAGTAGCTTTAATGAAAAATTAGATATAAATCTAATAGCAATATTATTTCATTCACAGACGTTTCATGTCAAAATATCCTCTGTAGCAAAGCCAAAAAGTTGATCTCAACTTTCTGGGTAATTTTTAATACTGACAGTGATCTCCAGCATTAGATGATGCAATAACATTAATTTAAATTAAAATGGTAAAATCAAGACATATCGGATTAATTGTTGAGTTAATGTCTGTATGGAAGATTTGTAAGGTCAGGATTTTAAATTTTCTGCATGAGCTGTAATTAAAAAACAATGCTTTACTATACAGTATTTTCATTCAGCTTATTAATAGTTCAACAGGTCCAATGAAACTGCGAGAGTTTTGTGAAGAATACTTACTATAGCTAACTGCATGTAGTATTTTTGGAACACTTAAACTGATTTGATGACTGTCTTCTTTCTGTTGCTAGAAATGAATATGGAGACCAAGGTGATATTTCTCGTTTTAACCAGGTACTGCTTGTAATCTATGACAGCATTCGAAGAAAATTGGTTGCTGCCATCCAGCATTTCAAATGTTTAGTTTCCTAAACATAAGTATATTTTTATATTTAATTTATGACAGTGAGTGTAGCCAGAAAAAATGTGCAAGATCTATTAACTTCACAGTTGATTCCCCCTCAAACTCAGAATAATTAAAATGTTACATATACACCCTCCGCCCGACAAGTGCATGTGTTTAAATTATAAAAATAAAAGTGTTTAGGTAGAAATAATATTTTCTAAAATTTAAGAAAAATGGCTATATCCTAAGTTCTAATAAGATTCCGAGGTTAACCGTGATAAGTCTAGGATAGATGTACCATTACCATGATATGCCATTACAATAAACTATGATGATCTATGATTTCAAGTTTCCATTCTTCTTGCTGTCTTTATAAAGGAGCAGGAATTCCTTGCTTATTGCAAATATGGGAAAACTAGACCTTTCTAGGAATGACAATCAGGCATTCTGTGAATGAGCAAATTGATTTCAACAGGTGTATTTTTTTGCATCTTAGCCTGATAAATATCAGATAATATTTTATTAGGTCTTATCACTTGGTATGTGCAAATTTGTGTTTTATAATTCTTATTTTAAAATCCTGTTTGTATTTTAGGGCAAACGAGGCATGAATGACAGAAGGGGCGCTGACACACAGAAACGAAAATCAGACTGTAGGTTGTCTTTTAATCTTATTGTACTATAAAATATTTTTCTTATTTATTTCTTAACCTCTGGAACGACCTACCCCCTGAGATACGCACGATACCAGACCTCCGGACTTTTTATCGGGCCCTGAGAACACATTTATTCCATCTAGCTGGGCTGGCTTGATCCCATCCTCTCAGTTTTAATTGAATTCGGTTTTAATTGGGTTGTTTTAAATTGTTGGGCCGAAATTGTTTAATGTCTTTTAAACTGTTTTTTAAATTTTATGTTCTATGTTTTATCTCGGCTGTGCACCACCCTGAGTCCCGCAGGAGAAGGGCGATATAAAAATCAAATAAATAAATAAATAAATAAATAAACAAACAAACAAACAAACAAACAAACAAACAAACAAACCAATTTTATGTAGCCGCTTAACTCATCAAAGTGACTTCGGGCAGCACGAAGCAATAAATAAAATATAAAGTATAAAAATAGCAAATCCAAATATAAAAACCATAATAATAAATATCCTAAAAACCCAAAATGCAACCATAAATGAGAATAGAATAGAAAATGGACTTCAATTTTCTTGAAAGAATCGTCTACTCTTTATAGTATCTTTGCATATTTTGGAATTTTTTGATAGCTCAGTTAAAATCAGAACATCTTTTTCTTTTAAGATTGACCGATATTTCTTAGGTGGCAGGAATTAGGGGTAGAGGGCAAGAAATTATTTTAATAATTGAAAATATATAAAATATATAAATTACCTTACGTATCTTTGGGACCTTCTATCGTATTAACCAGAATATATTAGATTATATCGGTTTTATTTAAAGGATTATCTATTTACTTGTCTGTTGATTTATAAACTGCTACAATTCCCAGATTGGCAGGTATAAATTGTAACAATTGCCCTGATGTTTTACATCTTTCAGCTTCTTCTGATATGTCTACATTCATTTATGATCCAGATACTGGAAATTATTTTGATCCCATAAGTGGAGTGTACTATGATTCCAATACTCAGGTGAGATTGTATGCATAAATGAGTTCCTTTTCTCTTTTCATTATTATGAAACATTCTTTTTTTAAAAAACCCTTTTTTTTCTTATCTAGAGAGAAATACCAATGGGTCGAGAAGCATCACCGCCACCATCTAGTATGAGGCATTATAAAAGCCAAGAAAGGACAAGTGAAAGAGATGAGCCATCTAGTAGAGATAATAGAGAGAGAAGAGAAAGACACAGAAATAAATCAGCCAAGGTAGTTATTGGTCATGAGAACATTGTTATGAATTATGTAGCCTACATATTTAAAGTATAAAATGCTGAAAGTGAAAAAGGGTTGGAATTCTATTCAATATGGATGAATAACAGGCTTGCCCAGCTTGTCTTTTTTCTTGCACATAAAATAGCCAAGTACAAAAAATATTGTTCTTACACTTGTCCTAGTAAGTAGGAACAGTGGAGAGAAAGAGAAGCAAAAGTACTTATGTAAGCAATGGAATTGTAAACAAATTTTTAATTGTTGCGTAATGTTTCAGAATGAGCATCAGGAGGACAAATTTTCTGCGGAAGATGTCTTTAAAAAGCCACTACCTCCAATATTGAAAAAAGAAGAAAGTACTCCTCCAGTAAGAAGAATGTATTATTTAACTATTGCAATAATTTATCTTAAAATTTAATTTTATCTAAGTTTTAAAAAATATGCTCCTCACAATATTCTACACATACTTCTTTAAGTATATGTTCTTTATTCCATCATGCTTTTGGATTGAGCTAAGAGTCTCAGGAGAGCTGGCTTTAATATGTTCTGGGTGTAGGGAAGTGACACAGTTGTATACTTTATAATTATTTTACAGGCTGGTTTATGGCAGAGCACATCTGTAGCAAAATCTTTCAGAAAGCAAGAAAAATCTTTGAATTCTTCGAGAGGTTTCTCTAAAGCTATAAGCCTTTTAGAAAGTAGACTTTTTATAGTTTGTCTGAATTTTCCATCTTTTTGCTTGTAACAGTAGAATGGTCAGAAGGTACAGATGTGGTGAAAGACCCATCTATTTTATGTAGTGATATGGGGAACCCTGGCATTATTGTTTCTTGTAGATGGACTCTCACTTAGTGTTCATTCCTGAGGTACTAAATGTAAAGCATGGGTCATCTCTCATCTCAGACAGACCTCTAATAGAATTTAAGAAAAATTAGCAAGGAAGAATGGTGACTTAATTTAATATGGTTGTCCTTTTGGGCCTAGTTTTTTTGTATTGGTTGAATTTCGGTTTTGCTCTCAGTCCATGACCTATAGCAGATTCAATATATTTAAGGAATAGAGACAGTGGAGATAGTACACAAGTTATTGGATTTAGCCTGTGGCAATTATACCTGGCCTGTAAAAATCCAAATCACTAGATACAGTTTTGTATATTTTGTATGTTGTTTTCATATAATCACCTGTGTTTTGCAACTCATATACGGTAACCTTCATTAAAAAGCTTAGTCTCTTAGAAAAAGAAGAGCTTCATTTATCCATTCAGTTTATATAGCTTAACAATGTATCTGCGTGTTACTGAAGAAGGGAGCTGCCTTTTATTTTTGTAATCTATTCAGCATTATACAGTACTTTAGGCAACTTGGTGTTGACAGATTAAGGTGAAATAAGATAAAAAAATTATTAAAATATGTTCCTTTTAAATAATCCATAAATAAGGAAAAAACCATGTTTTTCTATCAAAAGCTATTTACATAGGGAAACATTAGCATAATTTTCACCCAAGTCAATGAAATTTCAGCATGAATAGTGTTCAGCTTTGAGAGAGATGCAGGTAAATTTGAGAACAAAGGATACATTTTGAAGACTAATGAATAGGAAGGATCTGGATTCAAATTTTAGTAGTATGTTAACATGGCTCCCACTCTGTAATTGAAGAGCGCTAGTATATTAAGATGTAAATGATAAATAATGATAATATTGCAAATTTATTTGTAACTCTATTATTGCATTGCTTTATTTAAAATCTAATTTTTATATTTTAAAAATTATTCCATTTGTTTTGGCATGACTGTATAATCACTTCAGATTTCAAGTCATTACATTATGACTACATCCCCTCTATTACAGATAGTAAAGAAATGCCACTGGATTAGTTCATGGTAAAGTAGAATTTGAATTTGGATCTCCTTTCTAATGTACAACTTATTTATTACTCTATATAATACATTAATTATATGCTCAGACTGAAGCATATTATCTTTGATGTCATATTAGTCATTTGAGGCATCCAAACACAGTGACTGGATTTGCTTCAGTTCTGCATGTGGATTCATTCTTTTATCCCTTTTCTACAGCCAAAGGTGGTGAATCCTCTGATAGGGCTTTTGGGAGAATATGGTGGAGACAGCGATAATGAGGAAGAAGAAGACGAAGAGCCACAGCCACAGCCATCACGGCCAGTAGTCCAGCAAGAGGAACGGCCCCAAAAGGTTGAAAGCGATGAAGATAAGCTGACGGATTGGAATAAATTAGCATGTTTACTTTGCCGGAGGCAGTTTCCAAACAAAGAGGTTCTGATTAAACATCAACAACTATCCAACCTTCACAAAGTAAGAAAGGAAGCAATACGTTCTGAGAGCTTCTGCTGTACATTTAGTATAGTTGGCAAGTTACACAGAAATACAACTAGAAATTAAACAGGTTTTCAGATTAAGTATATCAGTTCTGAATTCTGAACCATACTACTGTGCAAACATTGTAAATACTGAAGGAACCTACCCAAACTCCTGCAGTTGAAAATTAATAGATTGGACTGTTTTTTCAAGTTCATTACGGACATGGCTTTGATAACTAAGCAAAAATTGGGGTTGCCATAGGAACATGTAAAATCTTCAGTAAAAAAACCAGCTGTGTTATTCACAATTGAGTTCTTCACAATTAATTTATTATGTCAACCAAAAAAAATTAAGTAATGTAAACTGTCTCCTGCACACAAGATTTAGAATGACTGGGAAAATGGACTTGCCGTAAGAATTGTTTTCTTAGTAATAGAAGTAGATATTACTGTAGTTTAAAGTGGATCATTAAATGGTTACTGGAAACTGGAAAAAAATGAAGTTCCATGTTTCACAAGGGCTTCCTTCAGATGTAGTATGTACACCTTGACTTGGTAAATGTAATCAAATTGCTTCTTACTGTTTTCAGCATTAAGTGACAAAATATTAAAGTATGACAAAGAATTAGATCTTTTTCTAAATCTTGATCTTAACTTTGATTTAAAGCAAACTGTGATTGTTGTTGATCACAATACAGATGTATTAAATCTATGGTGATATTTGAAAGGGGAGGGAGCATGTGAGGTTTTAAGAAAGATCAGAGTAGTTTAGATGGAAATATGTGGGACTCATTTATCAGAGAATCACTAAGCAGCTGATTATGACTTCTTCCAGCAGAATATTCATATGATTCAATTAATTAAAATTAACAGTTAAATAAAAAGAGAACACACTAAGATTTCTTCTTGAAAGAAAAATGTGACTGCTTTAATGAGTACCTTGATATAAGTTTCCTCTTATTGTGCTATGCATTCTGTAGAACTTTGGTAGTCTTAGGTATTACAATGTACTCTGGGGTTTCCATTATTCTCAAATATCTATTGTTAATCCTAATGCTGATATTTTAAGGATTTGCCTTTTCTTACAGCAAAACTTAGAGATTCACTGGAAAATAAAACGATCAGAGAAAGAACTGGCATATTTGGAGAAGCGAGAGCGAGAGGTGACTAAAAGACTTATTTTTGTCTTATATCTGCTGCAATATGGCTTGAGGAAACGGTTTTTATAAATGAACAAAACACTAAATCAATGTATGTCCCATCTGTTGGAAGTATTCATGTCCTTAGATGCAGACAGGAACATCCACTGTGTAAATCCAAAGTAATGCTTTTATTTTTACAGTTCAGTGGTGAGAAAAGTAAGATCCTGCACTTAGGCAGGAAAAACCAAATGTACAGGTATAGAATAGGTCAGTGATGGCTAACCTTTTGGCCATTGTGTGCCAAAAGTGGGAGGAGCGTGGTAGGGTCACACACACGTGTGCCCACATCCATAATTCTCTGCGCCCCAGCCTCCCGGGTCCCCCCCTCATTTTTGGCACGTGATGGCACAGTGGGCCCGGTAGGCCCGTTTTTTGCTCTCCCCAGGCTCCAGAGCCTTTCTAGGAGCCTGGGGAGGGCAAAACCAGCCTTCCCCATCCCCCCAGAGGCCCTCCAGAGGCCGGAAACAGTGTGTTTCCTGACTCCTGGTGGGCCCAGAAGGCCCAAAAATCAGCTGGCTGGCGCACGCATGCGTGTTGGAGCTGAGCTCGCGTGCCCACCAATATGGCTCCGCATGCCACCTGTGGCACCCGTGCCACAGGTTTGCCATCACGGGAATAGGTGGTACCTGGCTCAAACAGTAATGAGAGGGAACTTGGTAGCCTAGTGGACCATCACTTAAATATGAACCATAGTATGCAGCTGCCAAAAAAGCCAATTCACTCCTGGGCTGCATCAACAAGGGGATAGCATCAAGATCATGAGGAGTGATAGTACTGCTCTATACTGCAGTAATGAGACCACACTTGGAATACTGCTTCCAGTTCTGGTTGCCACGATACAAAAAAGATGTTGCTGAGATCCTAGAGAGAGTACGGAGTAGAGCAACAAAGATGATAAGGGCTAAACCATATGATGAACAATTAAGGAAATTAGGCATGTCTAGTCTATCAAAGAGTGGGATTAGGGGTGATATAGAATAGAACAGAATAACAGACTTGAAAGGGACCTTGGAGGTCTTCTAGTCCAAACCCCTGCTTATCATTTTAGACAATTGGTTATCCAGTCTCTTCCTAAAAACTTCCAGTGTTGGAGCATTCACAACTTCTGGAGGCAAATTGTTCCACTGATTAATTGTTCTGTTAAGAATTTCTTCTTAGTTCTAGACTGTTTCTCTCCGTGATTAATTTCCATCCATTGCTACTTGTCCTCCTGTCAGGTGTTTTGGAGAATAGCTTGACTCCCTCTTCTTTGTGGCAACCCCTGAGATATCAGAACAATGCTATCACGTCACTCCTAGTCCTTCTTTTCATTAAAGAATAGCTGTCTTCCAGTATTTGAGGGGTGATACAGAGAAGAAGGGGTTGACTCATTTTCCAAAGCACCTGAGGGCAGGACAAAAGTAATGGATGGAAGCTTGTTAAAAGAGTGATCTGACCTGGAACTAAGGAGAAATTTCCTGACAGTGAGAGCAGTTAATCAGTGGAACAGCTGACCTCACAGAGTTGTAGTAGCACTATTGCTGGAGGTCTTCAGGAAAAGATTGGACAACCATTTGTCTGGGATGGAATAAGGTCTTCTGCCATGGGCAGGGAATTAGACTAGAAGACCTCCAAGATTCCTTCCAGCCCTGCGTTTCTATGACTGCAGATTTTTCTTTCTTGGTTTAGCTGGGCATGCATGGGCTTTCAGTTAAGGCTCCCTGGTAGGTTGAGGGAACATCAGTAAAAGCATTTTTAGTAATTCTGTTTTCTAATAAAAAGGGAAAATTTAAAGAAAAGGGAAATGACCGAAGAGAGAGATTTGAGGAACGAGAATCTCCAGAGAGAAAACGGCCAAAATACTTCAGAAATTCTGACAGGTATTGACACAGCCTCATGAAATAAGTCCTTGCAGCTGCTTCTATGTCTTTTTAAATGGCATGAGACTGTGATAAAGACAGTATTTGAAATTAATATATTTTACAATTATATAATTTAAGTACTGGGATTGTTTTTGTGATGAATTATAGCCCTGCTTTGGGATTTTAATGATAAAACAGGATATATGTTTTTAAAACAATTAAAGCTCAAAAGTATACTATGATGTTATTTTTAATGTGTTATTTTACTTTAAAAATGAAACTATAACATTGAAAGAAAATGGCTTGTTAAGTTTTGTATTTACTACTTAGCCTTCTTAGTTACTGAATTTTTGCAGTGATGCAAAAATTAGCTTGATCCAATATAACTCATGTATTGTAAGAAAGAAAGTACACATACACAGAATTATTTAACATGTTACTTCTTAAGCATTAAGATTCTCTTATATTGGTTATGTAAATTTAAAATATACTGGATTACAGATGCATGTCTTTCAGGCTGAACTTGGCAAATGCCTATGCTGAAAGAAAAATCTAAGTACACCTGACCGCCTGGCTCCTAAGGTTCTAGTTAACCTATAAGCATGTATACAAAACGTACTGTACATTTCTTAAAATGCCCCCTCATGTATTTGTTTGCAGTGAGTATAAACCCACAGACAAAGGAAGAACTGAGAGCAATAACAAAGGAAGCCGAATGATGCAGGCTATGGGCTGGAAGGAAGGCTCGGGGCTAGGGCGCAATGAACAAGGCATGACCTCACCAGTAGAGGTAAATATCCTGTTTTTACAAATGAATGTTTACTGAACAGGCAGCATCTAGATGACCTTGACTTATGTCTAGGAATTAAGTAATGTTATATCCAGCCAGTATTTGAATTGGAGATTACTATAAAATTCCATGTTGAGAAACCAAACTTGGAAGTTTGAAAAACATCATAGGAGGAGTAATTGTCAAATTGCTTCTGTATTATTGTCAAGAAGACTGCATGGATAAATCCATGTAGACACCGGTAATCAAGAATGACTTGAAAAATTGATTGATGTTTTTATTTGCAATGTTTGAGAGTCTTCACTGAAAAGCTACAGTATACAGAATATCAGTCTGAATAGCTTAATAATACTACTTGAATATTTTTTTTAAAAAAAGAGAGAGAGAGCAAGAAATGCTCCAGAAGAGATACAATTTGTGTGCATGGTCCAAAAATGGTTCAAAAACTATCCACATGGTGCTTAAAAAACAACCTGCACCTGAACGTCAGCAAGACCAAGGAGATGGTGTTGGACTTCCGGAGGAAGAGAGAGGAACCTGTCCTACTTTACATTGAGGGAGGGTGTGTAGAAAGAGTTTCCTCCTTTAAATTCCTGGAAGTCCATCTCAGCGAAGACCTCACCTGGAAAAACAACACAATCCGGGTGGCCAGGAAGGCCCAACAGAGACTCCATTTCCTTAGGGTCTTGCATAAAAACAGGGTGGAACAACAACTGATGACCTCCTTTTACCAGTCCACAATAGAAAACGTCCTCACTTATTGCATTACAGTATGGTATGCTGGTCTGACAGCTGTGGATAGAAAAACATTACAGAGGGTGGTGAGCACAGCACAAAACATCAAAGGCTGTCCCCTGATACCATTAGATGAGATCGCTAGGGCTCATTGCCTTTGAAGAGTGAGAAAAATTCTCAGGGATGACTCTCACCCTGGTCATCACTTCTTTACCCTCCTATCATCTGGAAAGAGATATAGAAGTATAGCCAGTCGCACAAACAGGCTGAAGAACAGTTTTTATCCATGGACTGTCACCTGAATGAGAAATAACATCATAGCTATGTAGTATGATGGACTGCAGGGCCGGTGCAATGTGTTACATGTTCACACTGGTGCAATAGGACTGGGTGTTTTGTTAATATGATTTATTGGGTTAGGGATTTTCTGTCTTCACTGTGAGTTGTATTGTGTTGGGGGGGGTGCACTGAGGGAGCTCAACCAATCCCATTGTACATGTTGTACACTGATGAAGATTTGAATTAAATCTGTTTCTATCATGATAAAATTATTATTTGAAATATGCATAGTCAGAAAGTGGAAGGAGCAAAAGTTATTTTTCATAATCTGAGCATGAGATACAATCTCACTGCCTCATTTCCTGAAAGGATATTGAACTCTATGGATTTGTATGCAACTGGTTCCATGAAACTAGTTAAGGCATGAATATCTCAAGGATATTTTTTTTCTTCTTCTTCCCGGTCACTGAAGTCAGGAAGCGAGTTTTCTTTTGTTTACATGAAATCCACCATAATTGCAGGATCCAAGATATTGCTCTACTGGAAGTTGATCTGGTACAGTTTACTATAGCAATTTCCTGTCTAGAAAATATCTCAACTAGCTGACTCTGGGATTAATGGCTCTGGGGTCTTTGAGGGTTTGGCCTGTTTGTTTCAATAAGAATAGCTACCTTGAGGACTTAATTGAAGGGAAAAAGTGGAGTAGATATGTTAAACTCTAGAATGAAATAAGTATAAGTTAAAATTCTCCTCTCTTGCAGATAAGTAGCAAGGGAAGTAATACTGAATTTTTTTGGTGCTTAATAATTATAAATAATTAAGAGATTGAAATATTACTTAAAAACCTAATTCCCCTCTGGCAATAAAAGCATAATTGTTTCAATGAGATTTACATATCTTTTTTTCAGGCAGAAAATCGGAAAAAGGGAGCAGGCTTAGGAACCCAAGGAAGGCCCAGTAGAAGGCAATCTAATGAAACTTATCGAGATGCAGTGCGGAGAGTCATGTTTGCCCGCTACAAGGAACTTGAATAAATATGGAAAGAAATCACACCAAACATCTTGTATCTTCCAGTCCCTTCTTTGTGTTCTTTTTGTAATTTTTTTCTTTTTTGCTGCTGAAGTGTGTTTTGTTGTTTGTTTTTGAAATAAAACAGAAAAAAACATTTCTTTGTTTTCTTTCCCCCCCC
Source organism: Ptyas mucosa (assembly GCA_012654045.1). Taxonomy (NCBI): domain Eukaryota; kingdom Metazoa; phylum Chordata; class Lepidosauria; order Squamata; family Colubridae; genus Ptyas; species Ptyas mucosa. Next base: position 14,231,021 of record WNWU01000041.1, on the reverse strand, counting down.
CCACCCCCCACCTCACTCCAATTTCTGAGAAAAAATACTAGATATATCAAATTATAGCCTTCTGGATATTTATAGATGTTTTGTATTCAGTTTATATTCTGCTATCTCCACAAATCATATATTTGGTGGGAAAAATAGTATAGCAAAGAAAGAGACAATATCTGGATGCTTTTCACTTGGGGTGACTGGTATATCATACTGAGATACCATTGATAATGCTTAATAATCTCTGATGGGATTAAAGGGGGTGCATCCATCCTGCTGTCCTCCCCCAGTCTCTCAGTGACGTTTGATACTATTGCTCATGTATCCTTCTGGATTGTCTTTCAGAATTGAGGTGGGAGGGCACAGTGCTGTGGTGGTTATTCTTCCTCCAGGGTAGGCTTCAGTTGGTGTGGGTTGGAGGAGAAAGTTCTAGCTATACATTTCTTCCTTGTGGTATCTGTCAGGGCTCTCTGCTCCTGTTCAATTTCTACACGAAACTTCTGGATGAGGTCCTCCATCTGCATGGAGCTTATGCACTGATGATACTCAGCTAAAATACCCCTGGCCAACCAAATAAAGATACTTCCCCACTTTCTAGAAGCTGGAAGTGGAAAATAAGTTTAGGCTTAAAACCTAGCAAGACTAAATAGGTAAGAATTTTAGATCTCCTGGATCTTGAGATCTTCCATCTTTAGATATACTCTTCCAGACAAAATTGTCGTGCAATTTGGAAGAGGGGGTGTGCTAAGACCCTCAGCCCCTCCTTAAGGAAAAGCTGTGACCAATAGGGGCCTTTGCAAAAATCAGTCTTGTGCATTAATTGTGGCTATTTATAGATCACAAACCTTACCCTGTCATTCACTGGATAGCTTCTTGAACTTTTGTAATGTGCTGTCCTTGAAAACATTTGGTAGCTACAATTGGTTCCCACAAGTTATAATGAATCACAATACACATGTAATACCTCTATTTCATAAACCGGTTCCCTATTGTCTGGGCAAGGGCATTGGCTTAGCTCATTTTGTAATGGTTGAGAATGTAAATATGATTGTAGTTTGTCTCTGATCTTATTTTGGTATGTTATTTTTGTTCCTCACATTCTCTATTAGTTACCCAGAGTCATATTTATTAGTTTTTTTTTTTTAAATATTTTTTATTTATAACTACAGACTAAACAAAACAGAAAAACATAAAAAACATATAAACATATAAACACCAATTCAAATATACGTCTAGTTTATCGCAACTGTAATATACATTCTTATTCGTCTTTTGACTCCTCTTTATTTGGTCTTTCCTTTCTAACTGTCTTTGTGGTTCTTTATTGACCTATGTTTGTAATTTGTTTATTCTCTTTCTATATTGGTCATTCCCTTTAGTTCTTAATCCTTTTTCCCTTTTCTATCTTCCAACCAGGTATACCACTTTTCCCATACTAAGTAGTAGTCGTGTTCCTCCCTATTTTGTAGTTCCTTTGTGAGTCTATCTAATTCTGCACATTCCATGGTTTTGCTGATTGTCCTGTCCTCTGTTGGTATATCACTACTCTTCCAATATTGCGCGTATATTATTCGTGCTGCTGTTATCATGTGTATGATTAAATATGTTGTTTCCTTTTCATATTTTCCATTTAGTATGCCAAGTAGAAAGGTTTCTGGTCTTGTTTCTATTTTTTGTTGTGTTATTTCCTCTATTTGAGTTCTAATCCTTTGCCAATATTGTTTTGCCATTGGGCAGGTCCACCACATATGATAATAGGTGCCTTTGTGACGCTTACATTTCCAACATATTGATGGTGTACCGGGAAACATTCTTGCTAGTCTGGCTGGTGGCAGGTGCCACCTATAGAACATTTTATAGAGGTTTTCTTTGTAGGGTACAGACATTGTCAGTTTGTAATTTATTGTCCATAATTTTTCCCACTTATCTAATTCAATATTATAGCCGAAATTTTTTGCCCAGGTTATCATATTTTCTTTTACTGTCTCTTCTTCTAATTTGTATCCTCGTAAATAATTGTAAATTTTTTTAATCAATTTATCCTGTGTCCCTTGCAAAATTTTATCTAATTGAGTCTGACCTTTTTGAAATCCAAATTGGGCCAAATCTTTCTTATATCTTGATTTTATTTGTGCGTATGGCCACCAATCAATGTCTGTACCCATCTCCTTTAATTCTTGCCTCGTTCTTAGTTCCCCCTGATTGTTTAGCAAATCTTTGTAAGTTTTTATTTTGTTGGTGTCCAAGGCGTTTGGATAAATCTGGGCCTCCATTGTTGATAGCCATTCTGGGATTTTGTTATAATGTGTCTTTTTGATACCCTGCCATATCTGGTATAGTGCTTGTCTGATTGTGTGTCTTTGGAAATATTCATGCTTTTTGTCCGTACCCTCCCATAGAAAAGCGTGCCATCCTCTCTGGAGATCGAATCCTTCCAAATTCAGTAGTCGATGGTTTCTAAGTTCCATCCACTCCTTAATCCAGGTTAATGCTGATGCCTTGTAGTATGTTTCCCAGTCAGGTAGTGCCAATCCTCCTCTTTCTCTTGTGTCCTGCATGTACTTTAATTTAATTCTTGCTTTCTTCCCCTGCCATATGTAATCTGCTATTAGTTTGTTAAGGTCTTTAAAGAAGTTTTTCCCTGGTTTTATTGGGATCACTTGAAATAGGAATAATATTCGAGGTAACACATTCATTTTGATTGAAGCAATCCTTCCCAGAAGTGATAATTGTAAATTTTTCCAGACTCCTAAGTCCTTTTTAATTTGTTTTATTAATTTATCATAATTATCTTCTCTAATTGATGTACTTTTGTTGGTCAGCCATATTCCTAGATATTTTACTTTCTTTGCCGTTTGTATGCCTAATTCATCTTCTAGTTGCTTTTCTTGTTGGTTGGTGAGGTTCTTGGTTAATATCTTTGTTTTTTGTTTATTAATTTTGAGCCCAGCTACTCTCCCATATTTCTCTATTTTATCTAATAGCTTGGTGCCGGTTGTTATTGGCTGTTCTATTATAAATACGATGTCATCGGCGAAAGCCTGGAGTTTATACTCTTCCCGTTTAATTTTTAGGCCTTTTATTTCGTTATCTCTTCTAACTTCCTTTAAAAGAATTTCCAAGGCCAGTATAAATAATAGGGGGGACAAGGGGCACCCCTGTCTCACCCCTTTCAATATTGGGAATTGCTCTGTCAGATCGCCGTTGATTGTTATCCTTGCTGTCTGGAGAGAATAGATTCTCTTTATCATATTTGTGAATTTGTCCCCGAATTTCATGGCTTCCAGTTGTAACGTGAGAAACTTCCAATTGAGGTTATCGAACGCCTTCTGCGCGTCCAGAAATATTAGAGCCGATTGTTTATCTATATTCATTTCATAGTATTCTAGTACATCAACTATTAATCTCATATTATTTTTTAACTGTCTCTTTGGAATGAAGCCATTTTGATCCGGGTGAATATAATCTTTAATTATTTTTTTGATTCTTTCTGTAATAATTGATGTGAATAATTTATAGTCTACGTTCAACAAAGATATCGGTCTATAATTTTGGATATGTGTGTGGTCCGCTTCTTCTTTAGGTATCAATGTGATGATGGCCTCTGTCCAGGAGTTTGGAATTTTGGCTTCCATAATTGCATCGTTGAATACTCTAAGCAGGATTTCGTCTATGGAATGTTGGCAGTTCTTATAGAACTCTGCTGGTATTCCATCCGGTCCCGGGGTTTTGTTTATTTTCTGTTTTTTCCTCGCCTCAATAAGTTCTGTCATTGTAATTGGCCTATCCAACAAGTCTCTATGTACCTCTTTTAGTTCTTTAATTTCCACTTCTTTTAGGTATTGTCTAATATCTTCTTCTGGGAGTTCTTCCTGTTCATACAGTTTTTGAAAAAATGTTCTTGCTATATTCTTTTTGTCCTTATTCCTGTATTGTATCTCACCAGTATTGTCCTGTAATTGATGTATGGTCCTTTTTTCTTTTTCTTTCTTCAATTTGTATGCTAACCACCGCCCTGTCTTGTTGGCGTGTTCGAAGTAGTTTTGTTTCACTAATTTAATTTTCCTCGCTATTTCTATTTGTGTGATCAAATTTATTTTATGTTTGGTCAGGTTTATTTTTTCTCGGATTTTTTTATTCTGGGGTTCATTCTGTAGTTCATATTCATAATCCTTGAGTTCTTTCAAGAGTCGATCTCTTTTCTGTTGCTTTTCTTTATTTTTCTTTGCCACATATGCTATTGTCAGACCTCTTATATACGCTTTCGCCGTGTCCCACAAATTCTGGAGGGAGGTTTGCTCTTTGTTGTTAATCTTGAAGAAAATTTCCATTTCTTTTTCTATCATTTGTATGTAGTCTTTGTCTTTTACATTTTCAGTATTCATCATCCATCTCTTTTTTTTATGATATCCTTTCCAAATTATTTTGATCGGACTATGGTCTGCCCATACGTTTGTCGATATTTCTATTTCTTCAAGATCTTTCCTGAGGTTTGTTGTCATCCAAGCCATATCTATCCTGGACCAGGATAGATGCGGATTGGAATAAAACGTATACTGCTTTTTTTCTTTGTTTATTTCCCTCCACGCATCTTGTAGGCATAGTTCTTGTGCCATTTCCATAAAAGTGTCTGGCAGGGTTTTTTTCCTACTTTTGTTTTTCTTGGTGCTCTTATAATCTTTTTCTGTGTCTAAAATTGCATTAAAGTCACCTATAAGGCAAATATTTTCATAATCTAGATCCTTTACTTTATTATGTATGTTTTTATAAAAAGCCTGTTGGTTTTCATTCGGTGCATAGATCGAGATCAATAGTATTATTTTTGACTCTGTTTGTATTTCAATCATTAGAACTCTGCCTTCATCATCTGTATATACCTGTTTTGTTTTTAGATGTTTCTTAGTGTAAACTGCAATGCCTCTTTTTTTTTGATCTGATAGTGAAGTGTAAAGGTTCCCTAATCTTGTATTTTCTAGTAATTTTTGGTGACATTTTTTGATATGGACTTCTTGTAGGTTGATTATGTCCATCTCCAATTTCTGTAATTTAGCAAATGTCTGGGTTCTTTTAGTTGGGGCGTTTAATCCGTTTATGTTGATTGAGATCATTTTTATTTCCTGTTCCATCTTCCGTCTTATCTATTGGTTGTCTTTTGTTTGCTTGTGTTTCTTGTTATTCTTTGTGTTTTTCCCCTTGCTCCTTCTCTCTCCAGTTTTTCTCTTTCCAACTTCTTCTTTTCCTCTTGTTCATCTTCCGTTTCTTCTATGGATTGTTCTTCTTGGCTTTTGTTTTCGGGTTCTTCTCTAAGTTCTTGGTCTTCTTCCATAACAAAATATTGATCAAAAAACTCCTGGGCTCCTTCTAGGTTGTCTATCTTCACTTTCTTGTCTTGCCATGAAATTAAAATGCCATCTGGTATTAGCCAACGGAACATCACTTTGTGTTTGTTTAATTGTGATGTAAGGAAGTTGTAGTTTCTCCTCTGTTCTCTCACACGTCTCGGGATTTGCTTCAGTGTTATTATTTCCTTCCCCTTGTAGTACATCGCCTCCTCTCTCATTTTTCTGTATATCTCCTCTTTTACTGTTTTTTTTGTAAATCGGACATGTACCTCTTTTGGGAGTTTGTTCCTTCGTGCATAATTAGTATGCACCCTGTAAACTTCGTCTATATCCCTTCTTATATCGTTTTTATCTCTCTGTAACGCTTCCGCAAGAATCTCCGTCATAGTCTCTCCCAGATCTTCCTCCTTGGTTTCCGTTATGTTTTGGAACCTTAAATAGAATGATGATTTTTCCATTTCAAGGAATGTAAGTGAGTCTTCCGTCTCCCGGTTACTTGCCCGCTGCTGATGTTCCAGCATTTCCACTTTTTTTATTGTCTGTTCCATTTTAAGTTCTGTCTTTTGAATCCTTTGTTCGTTTTTAGCCATGTTTTGTTGGATCTTTTCTATTTTGTCGTCCATTTTCTGTATATTGTCATTTATCTTTCCCACATCAGATTTCAAATCATCGTAATTTCGTCTTGTCTCTTCATGATTATTGGCAATCGTTTCCTGGGTCTTGCAGAGTCATATTTATTAGTTAAGCTGCTATGTACAATGAATAAGTCAACCTCATGAATCACTACAGGTAGTCCTTAACTTACAATAGTTCATTTAGTGACTGTTCAAAGTTTCAACAGCACTGAAAAAAGTGACTTAGGACCAATTTCATACTTACGACCTTTGTAGCATCCCCATGATCATGTGATCAAAATTCAGATGCTTGGCAACAATATTTGTGACAGCTGCAGTGTGCCAAAGTCATGTGATCACATTTGAAAGCTTTTGACAAAAATCAATGGGGAAGCCAGATTCACTTAAAAACCATGTTACTCAGGGCTGTCTTAACAGCATTATGGGCCCCAGGCAAAGCAGTGTACTGGGGCCCCTAGGACAACTACTCACAGGAATAAAATGTAAATGGTCGATAAAATTAAACATGTATTTTATTGGCATTTCCAACAAATTCGGTGTTGAAACATTAAAAACATGCTGTGCAGCAACAACTAATCAACATAATAAACCCATGATGGTGAACCTATGGATGTGTGCCGGAAGTGACACACACATCCATCTCTTGGCCCGCGAGCCGTCACCTGTTGCTCTTCCAGGTTCTGGCGTGCTGGCCAGTTAGTTTTCCGGCATTTGCATGCGCACCTGCCACCTCGTCTTCCATTTCTAGTGTGCATGCATGCAGGAAGACCAGCTGGCCAGTGCACATGCATGCACTGCAAACCAGATAATCATTTTCACAGTATGCACATGTGCACCAGGCAGCTGCTCTGGTTTTTGATATGCATGCACGCCCGTGCGCACTCCTGTTTTGGGCACTTGGTGCTGAAAAGGTTTGCCAACACTGATAAACATTTGAACCACAAGGCTCGAAACAGTAATATTCAGTAAGCTATACAGTTGCTATATTTATATGATACAAGGTGCATTGAGGTTAACAAACAGATTAGTATGGGGCCTCTGCTTGTAGGGCCCAGGGGCAAATGCCCATCAGACCCATGTATTAAAACAGCTGTTACTAACTTATCAACTGCACTGATTCACTTAACTGGCAACTAAAGTTGTAAAATGGGGCAAAACTCACTTAACAAATGTCTCAGTAACAGAAATTTGGGGCTCAGTTGTGGTTGTAAATCGAGGACTAATTATTGGTTCGGATTACCCTTTCGTAGTACTATGTTTTTATTTAAAGCACTCATTTTTGCGATTCATTTCAGTAGTGCCATTGCCAAAAAAGCATAGAATGGGGTTAACTCAGTTTTTCAGACTTTTTAATAAAATGTTTCTGCACCTGGGTTTAAATGTTAAAAACTCCCAGTCGTACTCTATTCCTTATAATTACCAATTACCAATAGTAAAACTGAGTTCTGAGTAAAAAAAGTTTCTATGGGGTAAGAAACGCTTGTGCCCATAAAGCAAAAGTTTGCCACTCCCCATTTTCACTAAAGCGAGGTTCCAACATCGGTGAAACGAGCATCAAATAGTAATGCGCGTGACCATAATTTAAAAAAAAAAATCAATTTACAGCTCAAGCTACTCAAATAGCGAGAATCTGTCTCATGCTGTACGCCTTTGTTTTACCACAAGGGCCTCTCATATTACGTCGCCAACTTTATGAAATGGCCGAGATTGCCAGAAAGATCAGCCTCACAAGATGGTGGTCTGCCCGGTCCCAACGGACCGCAGATACCGTGACAGAATGAAAGGGTAGGATTTGTGCCGATGGGACAATAACAAACGCAAGACTAACATCGCGATTATTCTCGGGGTCTTCCTTTCCCACAAGGCTCGCTGGTGGTCTGGGAAAACAAAAGTACTACATCACCCAGAAAGCTTCGCGAAACGAAAGTTTAACGCATGCGCACGCTGCTTGCTGGAAGCTTCTAGGAGTCGAAGGAGGAGGTAGCAGGTGCTGAGAATTGTGGGTAGAAGACGGTGAGTTCGACGCTGTCGCCATTTTGTAGACCTTGTGAGAAACTGTGGCGCTTTTTGGTTGTAGTTTTGCGGCTGCTGCGGTGGCGGCGAGTCGTTATTCTCTTCACGGTGAGTACCGAACCTGAAGCTTATGACCTGGAGAAAGGCTATGCAATACAAAGGTTGTAAGGAATTCGTTTTGGGGTGTTTGACAAAACGATGGCGATAAATTTGCTCTTAAAAAGGCAAGTGAGTTGTTAATTCTCTTTGGAGCCTTTAAAAAAAAGCCATTTCGGAGAAGCCCAATGCGCTTAAAGGAGCCCGCGGTTCACTTTCTGCAGAGGGCGGGGTCCCGCCATTGGTCGATCGGATGGGGCGATTCGCCCATCCTCTTATTCGGGGCTTGGGAAGCTAGTTGGGCATATCTGTTTTCCGAGTCGCATATTTGTCTTCCCAATTACCAGTCTTTGTAGGCGCTTTGGTTTTATATATTTTGGCAGAGATTGAGGAGAATCGGCTACCCTACCACAGGCTGTTTCGCTGTTAATTTGCTCAGTGTCTATTTTTATGCGAGCTTCTGTCCCTCAAATAGACTTTGAGCATATCTGGATTTGCTTTATGTAAGCAATTTGTTTCATTGACTAAGCTTTTTTTCTCCGTAGAGACAGCATAGGCTTAAAGTATGGACGGCCATGTTTAGCATATATGGTGTTATGGGGCGGTTTTTTGGTAAGCAAGCTCATGTAAAGAATTATGCATTGATTTTTTTTTAACAAACTTCTAGATTGATATTCTAATTAATCAAGAATTGAAGACAAGAGGATGGGTTCAGACAAACGGTATGTAATACTGATTTAAATGTTCAGATTATATTTTGAAGGCAGTCTGGTAAATAAAATTAGAACCTTATAGTTCAGTATTGATGTTCTGATTTGCACTGCGGTGTTTGTTTTATTTTTATTAAATTTCTTTGCCTCCCATCACACCACACTTTGGACGGATTATAGTGTTCTAATCCCTCAAATATTCTAGCCTTGTTCAGGAGCTCAGTGTTAATTAAATGCAGGAAGAGAAAAGCATAATGTATCCTGCCTATTTTCTTATCTTTGTCTGAAAGAAGCCATTTTAGTGACTAGTTTCCTTCATGAGTCCCATTGAAATGATGAGTATTAACACAACACTTCTCAGATCACTGAGCTAGAGCTAGGGAAGGGATAAAGTGTTTTTAATAAACCAAGAAATGAAAGCTTTTTATACTTTAGGGCCATATGTCACTGACTTCTACCTCTCAAAAGGTAAAGAGAACAAATAGCTGATAATCTTTACATTGGAGTAAATAAGATAACATGGAATACTGTTACCAATAAATGGATGCATTTTTCATACTAGCTGAAAAGCTAGCTAACGATGTATGTGCAAATAGTCATCAATTTACAGCCACAATTGAACCTGAAATTTCTGTTGCTAGGACAGTGAGTTTTCCCTTATTTTAGGACCCTTCAGTTATTAAGTTCCTAACAAGTGAATCTGACTTCCTAATTGAAGTTGCTTGTCAGAATGGCGCCAAAGTTGATCATATGGGTCTAGGACACTGCTACTGTCATAAATACATGCCAGTTGCCTAGTGTCCGTATTTTAATTACATGACCATGGGGATGCTGCAATGGTCATAAATGCAAAAAATGGTTATAAGTCACTCAGTGCCATTATAACTTTGAGTAGTCACTAAATGAATGGTTTAAGTCAAGGTCTACCTGTAAATTACTTTGGGGTAACAGAAAATGATAGATTTAATTTCACAGCTACATATTTAACAAGGAACCATTATGAGTGTATAAGAACATATAAAAATTATATGAAACTAGTGTAAAAGGATATGAACAAAATCATTTTGATTTTTTTCTAGAATTAGTTTGACTGTTCATTGATACTTTGTGCAAATAATACTATTTCAATATAATAGACTTATGATATTTGGAAATTAGTTCTGAGATATTCAGTGAAATACATGGCAAGTCATATTTGAGATTTTATTTTTCAAATTTATTCACACAAGCTCCTAACACATGGCAGTTTAGAACACTAATACCTTTTGAGCATAACTTAATAAATATGAATAAAGCTTTTATATCACAGGTACTAATAAATATTTTAGGAAGGAAATGTCAACAAATGAACTAATAATCTAGGAAAAGTGCTGTTAACCATTTTGACTATAGAAAAATTGGCCAAGGAATAATTTTTTTTGAGTATCTTAAAAATCCCATGTAAATTAATGAAATCAGTAATCAGTACAAATAAAATCATTGTTTTAAAAGCTATGGACAAAATAGATTCTCAAGCTGTTATCTTACGGCTCATTTCTGATGAATATACTTGTACAATATGCACTGTTTTCACATTTGGTAGTTTGAAAGCTCAATGCTTCCTGTAAAATACAGTATACATTGTGCAATTGGCAATTTTCCTGAAAAAATACATGACTTTACTTTGCCCAATATAAAAAATTAAAAGCAATAAATGTATCTACTTAGCAAGTAGCAGTCTTTTTATTCTAATTAAAAATAATTCTCAATTTTAACATGTGCTTCCTTTCCTTCATCTTCACCTGTTTTTTGCCTATCTTCAACCAACGACATGACAGTAAAAGTGCATCCTTGGCCTACTCTTTCATTAACTCGTGCTATTAAAAAGAGACCCTGAAGAACATAATGTCAGTTGGAGAAAGTCAAATGATAATGTTTTATTCCATCCTATAGGCCAAACATTTGCACTATGATAATTTTATTCTGAGTTTCGAATAAACAAGAACAAACTCTTCCAATTTTGAATATTTGCACATCCTTATTGAGTATTTAACATGAAATAGATCATAAGGGTGTTTTTATGTATATGGTGTTAAATATGATTGATTCAATGTTATTGCAGCTAAAAATTTTGTCAGTTTATTTTCCTTGGCTTGCAGTAAGAATGTCCCAAATTTACCGCTCTGGACCATTCTGGTCCTGCAATTCTGGAACTGATGTAGTTGGCTGGAAGTTCACTACTAAACTGGAAGCAGTTTCTGGTATTCTAAGTATGGTATACTGAATAAAATAGATTTCATACTGAATTAATTTGGAGCCAGATCGTGTCTGAATTTCATGAACCACTTCCAGTTCAGAGGATTAATTTGTAGAAATTTCTAAACCATTTCTGGAATGAATTATTCTATCCAGTGGGAAAACAGGAGGTTTCAGAAGAGTACAGTAACTTATATATACAAGGTCACTTATTTAATAACGTACAATTGCCTAAGTTCAATCATCTCTCCCATTTCCTAGGGCAGTGATGGGGAGCACGGAGGGGTCGTGCACGTGCATGCCTACACCCATAATTCAATGTACCCTGCACACGTGACCCCTCCACACTCCCCCGTTTTGGCATGTAATGGCCTAGTGGGCTTGGTAGGCCCATTTTTCACCCTCCACAGGCTCCAGAGGCTTTCTTGGAGCCTGGGGAGGACGAAAACGGCCTTCCCCACACCCCCAGAGACCGGAAACAGCTTATTTCCCAACTTCCGATGGGCCCGGAAGGCCTGAAAATCAGCTGGCTGGCACGTCATGTGCCCACCGATACGGCTCTGTGTGCCACCTGTGGCACGTGTGCCATAGGTTCGCCATCACGGTCCTAGGGATTTACTTTGTCTCTTTGTTTTAGGTGGTTCATAGAATAGGATTTATTAAAATTTTCCCTTCAATGTATAGTTTTTTTTAAAAAATACAATGATTGGGTTTCTTTTTTATGTAATAGCTTATTATGTAGCTGTTTATATATATTGCAAAGTAAGTTTTTAAAAATAATATAGGGGCTTTGAATATTAAAATATTCTTTAAAAGTAAAAGAAATTAAAAACATATATGCAGTCACAGTCGGTCCTAAATAGACAAATCAAGAGTATGATTTAATGTAATATAAAAACTCCATTCTCTTGATTAAGATTCACAGGGTTTTTAGAAGAAAAGGAATGCATGCAAAGTATAATTAAATACTCCAAAAATGGCAAACATTTCCAACTACATGGTGATTTCCTTATATCATACAGTACTGTTTGGCTCTGTTTTTTATTATACAATCTTTGCATGGATGTTGCAATTTTTGAGTTATTTGACTTTATAAACTCTGTGCAGCGTGAGCAGAACTGAAAGGAGTGGAAGATATGGATCTATTATAGATAGAGAAGATCGAGATGAACGGGATTCCAGAAGCCGTCGTCGGGATTCTGACTATAAAAGATCTAGTGAGGAGCGTAGAAACGACAGATACGATGATTATCGGGATTATGATAGTCGGGATTATGATGGCCGAGATTATGATGGTAGAGATTATGACAGCCCTGAGGTGAGATAGCTGATTACTGTATTTTTGATTTTGGTTAAATAAGTACGTAATATTCTTTTGCTAAATATCAATTGTATATTTCCTGGTTGGATTTAACCAGAAAGCAGTGGAAGAAGAAGGAAGCAATGATGAAACTATCTCCTTGTTGTCAAGTAGACTACTCAGACAGGTTCCATGTAATCACCAGCAATCATGTTTTATTTCAGGGAGTCTTTACTTGTATAGAAATGAGATTGTCAAAATTTTATATTTAAATTAATTATAGAAAATATTTACAGAACATTGTAGACAGAAACAATATTTTCTACTTACAACATTAATCTGTGAATAATGTTACAATGACATTTAAATCTTTAATTTTTTAAATTAAAATTAAATTAATTTTGCATTACTATGTGACCAGTCTTATAATTGCTGGATTTACTTGACAGAGAGAGCGTGAACGGGAGCGACGTAATAGTGATAAATCAGAAGATGGTTATCATTCTGATGGAGACTATGGAGAACATGATTATAGAAATGACATAAATGATGAAAAAGAAAGCAAGACCATCATGTTGCGTGGGCTCCCTATTACTGTTACAGACTATGATGTAAGTAACATTTTATTGTTAACTTAAACATTTTAATTTGCAGAATAATTCTTAAAGAGCCTGTACAGCACTGAAAGTGTCTTAATATTGTTTCATATTTCAGAACTGAGTGTTTATAACAATTATTCTTTAAAGTAGCCTCCATGCCTTGTATCCAATTGTTTTGCAGTTAGGAAGTATTTTCTCCTCCCCCAAACTGAAGACTTGCTGGTAGCTGCTCCTCTGATTAAAAGGAAGAGTTTTGTTGAAATCCTTTGTATGACTCCTATTATAGTTCCCCACCACCCAATTATTTTCACAGGATTGCTCATTTTACAAGTTTTTATTTTGGCAGCTGTGAATCAGAATTCAGAAGAACATTGCATCATAAATTCTAGAATGTATTTATTCATTTAGTTTATATGGACAAAATCTAAAATCTCTGTTTTGAAATATCTTAGAAATTGATGAGCAACATGTGATCCCTCCCCCTTTTTAGAATTCTTGAACTGCCTATAGCAGTGATGGCTAACCTTTTTGCCGTTGCGTGCCAAAAGCAGGGGGAGCGTGGGGGGGTCATGGGTGCGTGTGCCCACATCCATAATTCAATGCGCCCCGCCCTGCCGCGCATGCGCGCATGACCCCCCCCACACTTCCCCCTGCTTTTGGCACACGTTGGCCCGGTGGGCCCGGTAGGCCCATTTTCCCCCCTCCCCAGGCTCCAGAGGCTTTCTAAGAGCCTGGGGAGGGCAAAAACAGCCTTCCCCATCCCCCCCAGAGGCCTTCCGGAGGCCAGAAACAACCAGTTTCCCGACTTCTGGTGGGACCAGAAGGCCTGAAAATCAGTTGGCTGGTGCACGCATGCGCGCTGGAGCTGAGCTAGGGCAACACTCGCGTGCCTACCAATATGGCTCCGCGTGCCACCTGTGGCACCTGTGCCATAGGTTCGCCATCACGGGCCTATAGTATTGATGAAATTTCTCAAAAGTCATAGGAAACTGGCAGTCAGCTTCCTATGACTGGAAAAAATCGATTGGCCTGTGGCTTCTAGTCTAATTCCTTAATCACTATACTGAACTTGGTCACATAGCATGGTACATAATAGCTGAAGATTTGAACCATATAACAATGACATAACATATTTTATTTCCTAAGGATTTCTAGATTATTTTTGTTCTGAAATCTTCGATTACTCTTAACTCAGCTTCTAAATTATTTAGAATAATTATAAATTTTGGAAGTTGCGTTAATACCAGGCTGTTGTTTTCCTCCTTTGTAGTTTTCCTTAGTTTGTGAACACTAATAGTATTATTAAAATTGCATATAGATACGAGAGATCATTGAATCCTGTGAAGGCCCTCGGCCTGCAGATGTGAGATTGATGAAGAGAAAGACAGGTGAGAGCATTAACCTTATTTTTTTGGCACAGCCTTCCTCTTCCCCAGGCCTAAAACATTTTCCAAAAGTCCCCTTCACCTGCAAGTACAAAACAAAATGAAAGGTTTGCCATGGATAAGGAATTTAGCCTTTTGAAAGGCTATAGGTAGTGGAAGAAGCCTTCAGTTTTTATATATATTTAAACATGTCGGTAAGTAACACCATAAATTTGATTCTTAAGTCTTAGTAATCCATTGCATGGTTATCTATCTTGTTCAAGTAGCCTATTAATGCAGCTTGGTTTCCTTGCCATGGCAAAACAAGAAGCAAATTCAGAGTTGACGTCGCATTTATAAAACTGCTTTGTCATGAAGTAATGAAGCAGTTGGAGAGAGATTCACCTGTTTTAAAGGAACTGACTAACACAAGTATCCCGTCTATATCTGAATGCTGTCTCTAGGTGTAAGCCGTGGTTTCGCCTTCGTGGAGTTTTATCACTTTCAAGATGCTACCAGCTGGATGGAAGCCAATCAGGTTGCTTCACTCACAAAGTCTAGATAATTCCTGAACATGGAACAAGTCTGTACAGTTTTTAAAAAGGAATAAATAAAACTGAATGAAGGAGTGGTTTGATTTAAAAATCATAACTTCCTTAAAATGAAATGCTTTGTATATATAAAAATTTTTGTTAAAATTTCATAGCTTTACCCCAAAATACAATTGGACCATTTATTTTCTATAAAAAAGTTTGCTATCTCAAAAAGTGTCTAAATTGATTGATTTAATTGACTTATTTTTAAAAAACCTATTATGTATTGAGCTAGAAAGACTTTTCTGATGTATGCTATCAATAACTATAAAACTAAATTTACAGATTATATAGAGATAACTAACTGGAAAAACATTTTCAGTATGACTTAACAAGTAATGTTTCTAAAAAGCATTGGAGTGCTTTTAAAATGACTATGAATAATCAAAACAAAAAACACTATTAAGGCATTAAAATGTACATTTCCAAGATACTGATATATTGGTATTTTAATTCAGCAGTTAATAGCATAACTACTATTTTACTGCATTGCTGTCAAGCTAGAAATGTGCCTCTAGACCAAATTAAAAATACAAGGAGCAACGCTAGTTTTATTATAAAAACTGAGAGAAGATTTTAATGTGAATTTTACTGCTATTTTTAATTATTAAATGTTTGGACACTGTCTTTCTCTTAAGTTCATATCGTGGCCAACAAGTTGAAGGGAATAACCAATTGTTGCATACAACAAGTGTTCTGTATGATTTATATAGCATGCAGTTTTGGTCCATGAATGAATACCTGGACAAATCAGGGTAGCAAATTATGAAATCATAATTTTAATATATACAAAGCTGTGTCAATTTTCATCTTGAATCCTGTTTCAAATCCACTCCAACATAACCACGCTAGTGTTAGGGAAAAAAATAGTTGAGCCTCCCTATTGGCCCTGTTGCTGTTAACTGTCAGACAAACATGATATATTGTAAATCTACCAACATATTTTGTTTGTGTGCATATTCCAGTTTTGGGCCATTTTCTCATTTTCCTAGTGTAGCAATAAAACATGAAATTTGCACCATAGGTCTGTTCAACCTTTTTAAGCTCTTACTATTTCTATTAGAATTTGACTTATTGAAGTCAGCTCTTATTTTAAGATTAGATCATTGTTTCGTCAACATACACAACCCCTGGACACATTTAAAGGTGCATCTCTCTGAAGAGCTGTAAAGGACTTGAAGGATTTAGAGGGGATACAGGTTTTGGATATGCAGGAACAAAATTTAAAATTCAGAAACTTGGCTTCTTTCTATACATTTAAGTAGCTTATCCAGTACTCTGCTAAGTATGAAGGGGCACCAAAAGCAAAACAAATAATTATTGTACTGGCAAAAAAGTCAGTGGCAGTTGAATTTGGTTATTAAATATTAGGATATTGTATCTTTTCTTCCTATTCGCACGGTAGCTTTTTCATACAACATATTAGTCAGAAAACAGTTATGCTGAACATGTGTTCAGTTCCTGACTTTTAATTTAGCTTCTTAGAAATAGAAGGTCATCTTGACAAGAATTACTTTACTTTCAAGGGCACATCATGAAGAAAACAACTGAAAACAATTCATATGTTTTGAAGTTATAAAATTCTAGTCCTGGGGAAAGAAGTGAAGCAGTCACTTAATACTTTAAAGCAGTGTTTTGCTATGTCTTTAAGAATCTTGATCTCCTTAGAGACACTTCCTGGTTCCATGTCAGCACTTAGTTTTGGCAGCTTGATCAACCTTCCCTGATTCTGTTTGCTTTCACTGCACATCCCATTTTCTTACTGCCCATGTCCTGCAGGATTGGATGGGCAGAGTGTAGGAGGCGGTGGTTGGTTCTCTGCATCCTCCCCATATCTTGTCCATTTAGTTCATGAGCACTGAATCCTCCGAAGTGTGCTCTACCATGGGAAAATCGACACATGTTCTGTGATACTGGAATAACTAAATGTGCTTTTTTTGCAGAAAAAGCTGTTGGTTCAAGGGAAACAAATTGCAATGCATTACAGCAACCCCAGACCTAAATTTGAAGACTGGCTTTGTAACAAGGTATGGTAGTGTTTACAAAGGCATTTTTAACACGCACATATTCTTAACTAACTGCCCATCTCCCTCAATGTATTTTAACAGATTCCATTGTAATTAGCCATTCTCATACTATTCACTTCTACTAACAGATAAAATACCTGAACTTCAGATAATATTAAATAGCTTAGCATGAAGCAATTTATAAGAAGTGCTGAAAAGAAGTAAATAGTGTTTAATAAAATATGTATGTTAATGTGGAAATAGCCATCGTGATCATTACTATAGGTGACATATTTTAAAATAATGAGAACTCATTTAGTGTGAGGCTGCTGTTGCTTCTGAATTTAAAATAACCAATTGCTCTTTTGTTTTTGTTCCTTTTCATAATGTTACGTAACTAATCAACTATTAAAACATTTATAAAAGAGAAAAAGAATCCATGGGAGTTGGGTGACTTATACATTCAAATAAAAAAAAAACCTGAAAGAAATTGTAAACATATTTTTCACAAAATCAATAGATGCATTAGTTGAACATCCTATATTATCCTGGAGAGTTTTCCTGCACAAAGACAAATCTAAAGTAACAGCAATAGATTTACTTCATTATAGCCCATGATGTATAGTAAAAACACACTTCTCAGTGTATTGAGGTAAAGTATCTTCTTGATCTACATATTCACATAAGGCTTGTCTTCAACACTCAAAAAGCAAACTAGTAGTAGGCAATTTGAAAACTGTAGCAGACTTTAGTATCTATAATGCACATGTATTTGGGAATCTCAGTAGAAGGAACGACAAACATAGGACAACTTACAAATTACTTTCTCCACAGTGGAGGAAAGAAGATAATTGCCGTAAATTTGCCTACAGGTAGCCTCTGCTTACCAATAGCTTGTTCATTAAGTAATGGTGCAATGGTGTTAAACAAGTGATACTTAAAATTGGCTTTTGAAGTACCAGCCATTCCAGTGCCTCCACAGTCATGTAATGACAATTCAGACACTTGGCATCTGGTGTACACTTGCAGTTTTGGCATCCTGAAGTCATAATCATTTTCTGACCTTTTTACAAGCAAAATCAATGGGGAAGCTGGCAGCAAGAATCACCATTCACTCTTGCCACATCATCCATCCCCTGGTCTTCCTACACTCATACCATGCCATCCACACACCAGCCTCCCTGTGCTTGTGCATTTCTGCACTTTTCGTCTTGTAGCATCCATCCATATTCCCCCATCCCCCAGTGTTCATGTGCTCCTGGCTTGCACCAAGTCTTACCAAGCTTTTTTTCCCTGTATTCCTCACACAGCCTCTGTCAAACCTTTCCAGGGATTGCCCTGGCCTTTCCCACCTTGTATAAATATTTTTTTTGTGGATGAATAGGCAGTAGGGATAAGTTGTTTTCCCTTTGTCTTATTTATTTTACCTAATTATATAGGCACCGATCACAATATAAATAACCCTGGACATGTTAATCAGTAAATACCTAAAAATCATTGTAATTAACAAAGTATTAAAAGCTATGCTAAATAAACAAAGATTATCAACAATAATTGAGCCACTTCACTATTACATAACTAATTAAAGCAAAAATGGAACGTAACTTGCTCTGTTAATTATATGCTCTTCTATGATCTGGAATATATATTTAGCCAATCAAAAGATGCTAAAACATTTGAAATGACATTCAGAGAAGTGCCTTGTTTTGTCCTGAGCTCAAAGTTCCTCTGCCCATAAGCTTAGAACACTGGAAAAATGCTTAAGAGTTTTAAATATACTTATAAATAGATTTTAGTGAATAGGATTAGTGTTCATCCCAAATTCATAAATTGACAATAAAGAAGATAAAAAAGAAACAATAGCAGATATAAACAGCTGTTGCATTTTTACAAATGTCAGCATTTTAAGATTTTACATAGATATATAGAAGGGAAACATGAGCCTTTCCATTACCCTTCAGTTAAAATGAACAATATTGCAACTGAATAACACATAATGGTAGAGAAAAAAGAGCTCCTTACCTTTGAACCAGGAATTAAATATTAAAATTAAACAAGTATAAATTCCTGCTTAAAAATCAGCTCATACCCAGCATTCCATGAAATTGTGGGTTACAATTCTTAATTTTCCTTCCTCACTATCTTGTCTTTATTTAATATTTAAGGTAATTTAAGGTAATTAAAACGGACTCAATAATACCTTAAGAGATTTTTTTAAAAGTCATTACATTAATTTCTTCCATTTATGCAGAAATTTTATTTTAATACTGAAGATGTTTGTTCAGAGTATTGGATTTAGAAATAAAATAGTTTTGTAACACCATTTCTCATATCTTAGAATGCTTCCTGGACAGTGAAGACCTTAAAAATACACAGAGCTTAATGTTTAAAATTGTAGCTTCAGGAACTAAAGCATTCCCTGAAATCATAATGTTCGATATTAATTTTATTTAGTACTCTTTCTATTGTCCTGGATAGGACTGTGGAGTTCAATTAATCATCAAGCTTATGGGTGCCAAAGCAAACTCTACTAAATTCCAAATGTGTTATCATTATTGCAATTTCTTGCTGGGTAATAAATTGATATTAATAGTTTTTTTCAGTAATGACATGAAACTACCGTCATGGGGTATTTTAAAAAGAATGTTATAGGTATGGTCTATCCTACAGAATGTTTGATCAGGTGTATAATCTAAAATGTAATGGGTTTGTTTATTTGTTAGTGCTGCCTTTACAACTTCAGGAGGCGACTAAAATGCTTCCGTTGTGGAGCAGATAAATTTGGTAAGTTCTGTTTGAATAAGTTATATTAAACATTTTTATTTTACAATTGAACTGCATGTAATTCCATTTCTGACATGGTAGAGGTCTATTGATGTCATAACACAAGGTTCTTGATTATTAAGCTTGTTTTTCCACCTGTCTTGCAATGAAGATTCAGAACAGGAAGTGCCACCTGGAGGACCAGAAGCAGTACAGTCTGTGGATTACTACTGTGATAGTAAGTTAATTCTTACTGTATTGTAAAAATAGGTTAGCAGAGGTATGTCTCTGTGTTATGCAGACATCAACCCAGATTCAGGGGTGGGGGTGGGAGGGCTATTTACAACTTAAATTCACAAGACGTAAAAAAATCAAGTTAAAGCTGCTGGAGAAATGAGTAACCTGACGAAATATGGGAAGCATGACGTTTTCTTTTCTATGAAGAGCATTGAGATTTTTTATCCTACTCTCTTCAGCCTGAATTCTGCAGTTAACATCTTTTTTCCTCTGCTTTTCTTTTTTGATTAGCTTTTATTGTCAAATCTTGGAGTACATTTTTTCATTTCTTCCCAGCATTGGTCTTGTTCCTCTTTCATTCAGCAGCTGCACCAGATAGTCCTTCCTTAATAGTTTTAGTACTTAGTATTTACTGTTTTTTGCAGCCTCTTTATTTACCTTAAAGAGAAATTACATGTGAACAATTTTAAAATTTTAATTGTACTAAAATGGTTGTCCTTCCCTACTCCTGCTTTGGGAAGTGCGGAAAGGTTTGTACCAGCATGAATTATGGTAGATAATCTAACATACCTAGCTGCATTATCAATAAATTTCTGGTCTTTTTCAGAATTTCATAAATATGTAGTTTTTCCTTGCTTTACTTATAATGCATTATAGACTTTTATGTATATCTGTTCTTTATTATTGTACCGTGGATGAACAAGTGATAACCATATCTTTATCTTCCCACAGCCCTTATTTTGAGAAATATAGCTCCTCATACAGTAGTGGAATCAATCATGACAGCTCTATCACCATATGCTTCACTGGCAGTAAATAATATCCGCCTTATTAAAGACAAACAGACCCAGCAGAATAGAGGCTTTGCTTTTGTACAGTTGTCTTCAGCCATGGTAAGGTATATTTTATTGTATTTCAGTATTAAATTTTGTGTGTATTCAATATTAAATTTCGTATATATTTCCTACATTCAAGTTCAGTTTAGACGTGTGCAATCCTTTTTATTTGCATAAGTAATAAAATCAAATATCTTCAGATTTATCTTCCTGATAAAAATATGTACATGATTTAATAGGTGTAATAATTATTATGACCATAACATTGTTAATATCCTGATATGTATATTTTAATGTCAAGCTCTGAATTCCCTTTATACAACATCTTAACTGAATTGAATGAATAAATGTATTGTACTGTTTTTTTTTCCTTACGAAGTTTTGGTAGTTGAATTTTTTTCTTATAAATCCTTTTTGACAATGGTTGTATATAAAACTTTTAAACTTTGTCTCATACCAACAATTACTTTTCCTAGGATGCTTCTCAGCTGTTGCAGATTTTGCAGAGTCTTCAGCCACCTCTGAAAATAGATGGCAAAACAATTGGTGTGGATTTTGCAAAAAGTGCTAGAAAGTGAGTTATACTACTAAAGTTGTCTTTCAAATCTTCAAATGCAGTACAATTAGAAATTTATATTGCTACTTTATTGCTTAACTGTCAATTTTAATGAATAAGCTTTACAAAGAAAACAAGTTTTATGTCTTTCTGTGTGTGTACTCATTAAAAAATGTAAGTCTTATTTCATAGTAGTAGCATTTAAATTCAGCTAAATGTTTGGAGTTAAGCATTTATTTTGATAAGTAATGAAATAAAAAAATCTCCAATTTATCTTCTTATTCTGTGTAGTACTATTCTGATTTCCAGAAAATATAGTGGGGAAACTGATGCAATTAATTTATCAACAGATGAGCCACATTGTAATTTGCTTGTAATTTTGTTTTGAAGCTCCTCAATGATTTCTAGTAATGTTGCCTATGAAATAGACATAGCTGTCTTTTTCTTTTTCAGGGACTTGCTTCTTCCAGATGGCAATCGTGTCAGTGCTTTCTCTGTTGCTAGCACAGCCATTGCTGCTGCTCAGTGGTCATCAACCCAGGTAGGAATTTGTTTTTAAAGTTGCTGATTCCTAAGTCTGCAGTATAGTATCTACAGATTCTCCTCTTGGGTTCTATTTGGTTGCATTTTAATTTTCAAAAGTTATGTCATTTTCTTTTCAAAAGTAAGCTAGCATGCTATAAAACAGTGATAAAATCAAACATAAATTTTCTTTCATTCTTCCTACTTTAAAACTACCCATGTCACTCAGGGACACTATATCCATCAATGTTTTGAATATGAATACATTTCATATTAGTGAATAAAAATGATAATGGGTTGTAGCTCAGTGCTTGTTTATAAATATGTCAAGGAAAAGGAAATAAAAGTGCTATATTGAGGCTGCAGCATCCTGAGAGACTGGGTTTTAGAGAGCAGCCTCACCAATTTGCTTTTTAATGGATAAGAGTTGAGTGTCTTGAAGGCTTTATGTTGACTATGTTCTCAAAATTAAAAAATGTGCTCACGTTAGAAACTTGGGAATTTCTACGCTAGTGGAAAGCAAGATTTCAGAACTGATATCAGCATTCATGTGAACAATCTCTTTGCTCTATTTAACTATTTAATCATTTTCTTTAATTTATAGCCTCAGAGTGGAGAAGGAGGCTCTGTTGATTTCAACTACCTTCAACTTGGGCAGGATGGTTACAATCAGTACACTCAGGTATGTGTAAATAGTATTAGAAATTAAGACTTGAAGTTTTTGGGACGAAAGTGTTCTTCATGCTTTAAAGATGCTCTTTCAAGAGGCAACTGTCTGGTTTTTCTTTGAAGATGTTTCGCTTCTCATCCAAGAAGCTTCTTCAACTCTGGATGGTGGGGAAGAGCTGAAGAAGCTTCTTGGATGAGAAGCTAAAATCTTCAAAGAAAAACCAGAAAGTCCAGTTGCCTCTTGAAAAAACATCTTCGGAACAACCATTACCTGGATGTCTGAGAATCTCCATAGTCATTTGTATGCTTTAAACTACCTCTTAGGAAGATTGGACCATAAACTTTATGACAGATGGTGAAAATTTGGGCAGATGAGGCAAAATAAATGTACTAACTATTAATACAGAACTAGCACAGAAGAAATGTATTAACTATTAAAATACACAATTGTGCATTATAAAGCCATTAACAAGGAGCAGTACAAAAGCTAGCATGAAAAAATGCAGCATAAAAGCTAATCAAAATAAGCTATACTAGATGAACAACAAAAATAGGCTGAAACGATAGAAATGTAAAAGGTAAGATGATGATTTCTTAGCTAGACTCTGAAGTAAATGGGATATTGGTACTTTGTGAATTTATATCGATTTATATGTCCAGAAGGTCACAACTAAAAAAGCCTTCTTTCTGATAGTCATCCTTTTTAACTTCAAAATAAAAGATTGGAGGAGGGGAACTATCCTTCTGTTCTCCAGATTTGAATTCTTAATTGGACTTGCTTGCACATCCATGCCCAGGGATTAAGCCTCTGACCTCCTATGAGCGGTGCTGCAGGGGCCTGCCATTTAAAATCTTTTTCTACCTTTCCACACCACCTGGGGAAACACTACAAGATAGATGCTAGCGCTGTCATTTTTAGAAAAGAGAGAAATACATTTCTAATTTGCACTTCCAGTATAGTAGTTCTTAAATTGCTATATATTTCTTGTATCTCCAGTTCTCACATCTCTGGAAATTGAGGGATGCTTGCATGTTTTGAGTCAACTTTTCTCATTAGAGAAAAAAGCATAAAACAAAATCAAAATCATTCTGGCCCCCTTCCTTTTAAAAGCTCACCTTAGAAAGATTATTTTGATTGGTTGTTCATCATTTGATTTTCCTGGGCTTTGTTTGATGCTCTCTCCCTAGATGGATAGATTGACTTTTGTTTTTTCTCTTGACTCCTGTGTAACTGATCTTTTAAGGATGAGGGTTTTCCCCATTCCCTAAAGGATCCATATCATGAAACAGTAACCTTATCTTAATCCATTGCCTGATGTTCACAGGATTATCAGCAATTTTACCAGAATCAAGCAGGAACATTGGACACAGATACAACTACAACTTCTGGTAATTTTTCTTCTTTATGTCAGAGAAACACACCTTTTTCCATAATTTTGTATGAGCATCTTAATTAGCTTGATTCAACTCTGGCTTGAGTAGTAAATTGATAGTTTGTCATGCATGTCTTGTGAGCAGCATTCATCTTTTAGGTAAACCCCAACTAAGGGACTTGAGTTAATTTTAATAGTCTGCATGAATTATTGTGGCAGGTACTCAGTAATAGTTATTAGTAATACTCCCCCAGGAAATGAAATTACTAATCATTTTAAATTTATTATTAACTGTTACTATCAAGGCACTCCAATGAGTTCTATCAGTACTATTTTAGATTTTGAGATTTTCATGGAATATCCAATGCACTTTTTTGTTTGGCAGGTGGTCCAGGTACTGCTGGTACAACTACAGCTGCTGTTGTTTCCCAGAGTCCTCAGTTGTATAATCAACAGACCACTTCAGCTGATACACCGGTAAATTATGTTGTCTTCTATTGTAAAAATATTGGTTTAGTGTAGAGCTTCATTGCATGAATGCAACGTGAAATTATTTTAATGAATATTCATCTTAATTTTAGCACTATTTAAATTATACCCATTGTCTATTTGGTTGCACAGGTATTGATTTGCGGATTAAGATGTATTGACTTGCCCAAGATAGTAATTGAGTGGAAACTGAACTGTGGGTCTTGTATGTGCAAAACTGGCCTTAAGAGCTGTTTATGTACTGATTATGTAGTATAATATTTTTTGCCTAAGTGTCAATATGTCTGAATAACACACATAAACATAAATTGCTTATTCTGAGTATAACATGTCTTGAAGAAAATTTATGTATTTTTGCATAAATGCTATGGTTTTCTAAGTTTATGACATTTCTTTCTGCAGACACAAGCTGCACAACCAAGTACTAGTTCTCAAGCGTCATCCAGTTCTCCAACTGGTATAGTTCCTGGCACCAAGTATGGTGAGATTAACTACTGCTAGATGAAGCATCGGATAGTGAAAAATAACTATTGCTTCCGTTACCGATCAGTATTTATATTTATTCAGTTTATTATTTTCCTGAGATATAAATCCAGAACGTGTAACTTAAACTTTCTGAAGGATTGGGGAAAGTATGGGACGGTGATGGGATTAAATTATTTCTTAAATAAACTAGACATTTAAGGGATGAAGTAAAAGAAATTGCTTATTTGTTTCACTAATCAGCAGAATTCTAAGACAGTGTTTTTTCTGTCCTATATTTAGCTCAGTATCTATTGTTGTGCCTGCTAGTTACATCTCCCCATATTCTTGAATTCAAGATAACGTTTTTGGTTTTTTAGAAATTTAATTTCTAAAATTAAATCTTAGATTTAATTTAATCTAAGTAATTTATCCATTCAACTTGCAGCCATTCCAGACACTTCAACATATCAATATGATGAATCATCAGGTTTCTACTATGATCCTGTGACTGGATTGTATTATGACCCAAATTCTCAGGTATACAACTCTCCTTATTTTTTCTTAAGTGTAAAAGTACTCTTGTGTTGGAAATGCAGACACTTGAGAAATGTCAATATGTTACGTTATGCTGATCAAGTAACAGTGAGAATCTAATTTACATATTTGCTACTGTTTTTGGACAGCCAGTTTAAAATACATGAAACAATGTATTCTGACATGTTTGCTTGCTGTACTGGACCATAAAAATACATCTTTTGTTCAAAGATGCAATGTGATTTTAACTAGTAGGCCTTTAGCATCAAATTCATTCTTGAATATTATTGGAAGTAATTTAGTGTAGTGTAGAGATAATATGAATTCATGTAGCATTTTATGTGCAGATATTATGGCTACAAATTTCATTATTTCTCATTTCAGCTTAGAAAGTAAAAGTATTTTTTTCAGCATGAATGATAAATAGTTTGCTTTTTCTTTCAGTATTATTACAATGCTGTTACACAACAGTATCTGTACTGGGATGGTGAAAAAGAAACTTACATGCCTGCCGCAGAAGGTACATCATATCAGCAAAATAACGCACCTTCAGCCAAAGAAGGAAAAGAGAAGAAAGAGAAACCCAAGAGTAAAACAGCTCAACAGGTGATAATTAAAATAAAAGCTGCTAAGTCCAATATTCTGTTCGATATAAGTGGCTACTCATTTTATATAAGAGTCCCATCGAAAGCTATGTAGTATAAAAGATAGGAAGAGAAAAGTTGTGTAAAAGAGAAGCAATGAATGAGTAGCTAAAAAATAGTGACATTGTTATTTAATTGCTAGATCGTGGTGTTTGAACTGAGAAAAATAGTTTTAATTTCTAACCATTGGTTGAAAGTTCACTATGGTAGATATTTTCAAATATGTGTCTTTTCACCAGATAATTTACAAATAACACTTGTGGAAATAATCTAAAAGGCTATGATGGCAGAAAAAGAAATATATGGAGTGGAAATGTTAACTTTGGTTTACTATATACACAGTGTGAATTAACTGAATTATTCTTCCTGTTCAGATTGCTAAAGACATGGAACGTTGGGCTAAGAGCTTAAACAAGCAGAAGGAGAACTTCAAGAACAGCTTTCAGCCTCTGAATGCAAGAGAAGAAGAAAGAAGAGAATCTGCAGCAGCAGATGCTGGTTTTGCTCTCTTTGAAAAAAAGGTAAAATGTTGACTGCTAACTCAAGGAATGCAAAACAAATCTTATCATATGAAGATTTTGGATTTACTGGTTTCTTCTTTTTCTAGGGCACCTTGTCCGAGAGACAACAAATAATAACAGAAGTGATAAAGAATGGTGATGATGACAATCCGTTGAAAGTGAGTGTACAGAAATCTAGATTCACTTTTGAGATATTTAAAAAATTGTTTAAAATGGGAATTCCTATATTGTGTTCTTCGAATCAGTCTACTTATCTCCTGTTGCCCTTTCAGTAATTTATTCACTACAATTGTTCAACATTATTTTACAGCGTGGTTTGGTGGCTGCTTACAGTGGGGATAGTGACAATGAAGAAGACTTCTTAGAGAGATTGGAGAATGAGGAAGAAAAGTTAACGGATTGGAAAAAGTTAGCATGTTTATTATGTAGAAGGCAGTTTCCCAACAAGGAAGCTCTTGTTAGGCATCAGCAGCTTTCTGATCTCCATAAGGTAAAGTCCTATTTTAAATCAATATATCCAGTACCAATAAAGGAGAATATTTGTAGCTCAGGGTTGAAATGGGTCTTTGGTGCTCTCTGAGCTTGCTTGTATTTTGTATCTATTAATGTACGTACAGACTTAAATTTGTGTGCCGCTTCTTCAGCAACTAGGCAGCCAGAATATAGTAGTAATGATGATAGTGTTTTTTCTGGTGTTCAATCATTTTCGATTCTCGAACACTGCCTGGACAAGTCCCTACAGTTTTCTTCAGTATGTAAAATGAACAAGCAACATTATAGAATGGAGAAAATGTTATAAATGCACAATATGAGGCCTGGGCTGCTTGTAGCTCTGGAAAGCCTTGAGTGCAACCCCCAGAGATCTACACATGATTTATCAGTGGTATTTTTTTCTATTGTGGCAGTAAAGAAACTGCTAAATAGATGGGTAGAGATTAATGGTCTTGACTATTTAATTTATATTGTTTATAATACAAGTTTATATTGTCTGAGTACTCTACATCAGAAAGGTTACACATTTTACTAGCCACCTAAATCAGTCTTAATTATTTTCATGTTCATTGGTTATATTCTTTCTCTAGCAAAATATGGACATTTACAGAAGATCTAGGCTATCTGAGCAAGAACTTGAAGCCTTGGAAATGCGTGAGAGAGAGGTTAGTACCATAAAGAGCATAAATACCTTCAAAGCATAAGCATCATAGAACTTGCTACAGTTCATAGATTTGAAAAACAAAGATTCAGAGCTGAAACTTAAAACATACATGAAATTCATAGAAAACAGATTTCTTGCCTGTGACATTTAGAGCTACTAGACATTGATTGGGATACACAGAAGATAATATTACCATGCATTCTGCTATTTTGTGATATAGATGTTAGATGAACTATTTAATCAAAAACTCGTATGTGATTGCTCTATACAGTGCAGCGAATAAACATTTTTTTGTTTGCTGTGTTCAAAATGTTCTAATACGGCCTTTTAGTGCTGTTTTAACAACATTAGGTAACAAATCTTAGTTCTGAAAATCACCCGCTCAAGTGGCAGTAGAATAGGTTCCTTCTAATAGTAAATGTTACCCAGAGGTCTTTTCTTCTTCAGTTATCAGTATGTTTTTTCTTACCTCAAAGCAATATGATAACAATATGTGATAATGGAATTTATCTTTCAGATGAAATACAGAGACAGAGCAGCTGAAAGACGTGAGAAATATGGTATCCCAGAGCCACCAGAACCAAAGCGGAAAAAAGCATTTGATGCAGGCACTGTGTATGTATTCTATACTACAATTACTGTTGCAATATTTTCTCCAGATCTTTTTAAGGGTTAAGTATTTATTGCTTATCTACAGGAATTATGAACAGCCCACAAAAGATGGCATTGATCATAGCAATATTGGCAACAAAATGCTGCAGGCCATGGGGTGGAGAGAAGGGTCAGGATTAGGAAGGAAATGTCAAGGCATCACAGCCCCAATTGAGGTGAGCATAAATCTATATAGTAACACTGAATTTATTCTGTGGTAAATTTTAGAAAATATGAGATTTTGAAAGATTTTGCTAAACAGTAAAAAAAAACAAAAAAAGATTCTATTGGCTTTGGGTGATACCAGCAGCAGCCAGACTGGTGGTTACTGCTGTGGAAGATTTTCTTATAATTTAATGGAAATGTTTTAATTCCCATGAAAGCTAGTAAAATTACTTTATCTAGAATCTAGTCTTTTCTGAGTATTTTTGATTTGTTCCCTCATACCATTTTTAGGAACATCTCAACAGTAATATGATTTCTAAGTTCAGATGCTTGATTAAAATCCACACATTAAATGCACTGTAGGACAGTGGTTCCCATTTATTTTTTTCGTCTAGATTTCCACAATGTGGCAAAACCTCTGGCAATATAGCACTTATACGTGCTGTGACACAAATGACTATCGGTAAAATTTGATTTTCTCTATATTTGGCAAGATAGAGTTCAATTGAGTTTATTTTTACCTAGATCAGAAGCTAGCCTTCGCAACCACGCATGGTCTCCACACCATAGGCAGGAAGACATTGTCCTAGCAAGATTTTAATGTTGAAAAATAGATTCTAGTTACTTTAAACAATGCCGCCTTCAAACATTGATGTCTTGAAGCATGAGATACAACTGTTCTTTGAAAATGCTAAGATACCTGTTTTCTTTTGCAGGCTCAAGTGAGAATGAGGGGAGCTGGGCTAGGCGCAAAAGGTAGTTCTTACGGTGTTTCTACAGCTGACTCATACAAAGATGCCGTACGGAAAGCTATGTTTGCCCGATTCACTGAAATGGAATAAGTTTTGTCCATATTGGAGACATAAGATTTCACTCTTCCAAACTGACTGTTAAAACCTTGAAGGCCTTGGAGGCACTGCAGTATATAGGTTGTGGGTTGAAATCACTTCTATTTTAATTTTTCTTTTCCTTCCAGCATGCACTGCTTCTCTTGGTACATGATAGATCATAGAATGCAAAGCACTGTGGCTTCATGTTGGAAGAACCCCAACAAGTTAAAAAGAAGATACTGCGTCTTTATACATTTATGTAAATAGTGTAAAATAATGTGTTGTGTTCAGAGTTTTGTGTATTCTAAAAACCACTTCTGTCCTGTGGAGCAGTTAAGGAAGTGTTAATATGATTTGACACTGCTGTTCTCTGCTTACTTTGTATTGTTTCTCATTTTTGGCAGTTTCCTGTACATTTTGTAACATATGTATTTGTATAGATTTTTTGAAGATTTTGATTCTAGATGCCAGTCCAGACTTCTTTTAAAAAGAAATAAAGCCCGAACCAAGCTTGATTTCTTTATAAGGAACATGGGTTATTTTGTGATGCGGACTAAATAAGTTTAAATTAATCATAAGTAGAAAATCAGGAATGAGTGGGAACTGCTTTAGTCATCAGCAGGGGAGAAGTGTGCAACAAATTACAGGGCTGGACCAATAAAACTAGATAGAAACTTTAATCATAGAAAAATTA
This sequence comes from Ptyas mucosa, assembly GCA_012654045.1. NCBI lineage: Eukaryota > Metazoa > Chordata > Lepidosauria > Squamata > Colubridae > Ptyas > Ptyas mucosa. The sequence continues at coordinate 14,201,038 of WNWU01000041.1, read as the reverse complement.
CACGTGGTAGTGGGATCTGTTAGCTGTGTGGGATCTGTGGTACATTTGTTTTCTCTAGAAAAAATAGATGTAGAGTTGTCAAACAGTCTGAATCTGCTTAGCACAGCATCATAGCCTCCTGGGAGAGGATGGTAATTTAGGACAGCATTTCGTTATGATGTTCATTCAGTCTGAGCTGGGGTGAGCTATGAAATCCCCACTCTTTTGGAGATAGTGTGCTACTTCCTGACACAGTTGCTAGAAGGGATTACTGTGCTACACTAAAGAAAATTACCATTTATTTTTCTATCAGACGGGTGAAAGCCTCTTGGCTTCTGGATGATTGGGGTTCATTCTTTTTTTGGGGGGGGGGAATGATACTACTTCAACAATTTTACTCTAGATAGCATCTGTAATACAGGAAAAGCTCTGTTCCAGTATTGAGCCTGTTCCAGTATTGAGCCTGTGCATATCATGAAGCAAAGGGCTTCATGATATGCACAAGAACGATTAATGTGGGAGAAAGGAAGCCTGTGTATCCTGTCTAGTTTTATAACAATTTTAATGGCCCTTGATGCTCCAGCATACACTAAAGCATCAGAACTACTTTGCTTGCACTACTTTGATGACATAGAAGTAAAAATGCAAATATTTTTCTATAGAATATCATTTCAGGTTTATGCCAGCTGAAAGTTTCATTTTATTTATTTACTTCGTGCTTTTTTATTTTCCAAATCCTAATATGCTAAAAAGAAAATGATAAACTCTTTTTTAAATATTGCTACCTGGATAACGGGTACTTATTAGCCCCCATGAACTTTATACAGTCATGAACTATAGCTAATAATTAGTTAATTTAAGGTATATCGGAATTGCTTTTGAATTGGGATTTCAACTTTTTCTACATATTTATATTACCAAGAAGTAACAATTACCTTGAAACTGCAACCAGAAACCAAGGCTAAATCCGAAGGCATAAACTGACATCAATAATAGAATTGGGTATGCTTGGTTGTGCTGCTAATAAGCATTACATAGGAATTCCCTAGGGAAGAAAGGGGAAATAAAAATAGAAAAGATTATTTAGCCTTAAGTTGCATTCTTCATGCCATTTGAATGCATGTATGTTTACTGAACCATATTTAATTGGATGATTTGCCAGACTAGGTCCCTGGAAATTTGAATTTTTCAGCTTGGTGTGGTGGCTCTGCATGTGTGCCAACCTAAAAAAAACCCCACGTGTTCCCAATACTGCTGAAAGATTTTTCACCTCCATAGTTTTAAGGGGTCAAGAATTGAGCCCATCAAGTTTACTACTGTAGTTCATGCCTTGATTGTTCTGGCATGCAAATTATGTTCCAACCCATTTCAAAAACTGAGTAAGAACCTGTACAAGGTATTTGGAATGAATTGTCTGGAAAAGGCAATGGCATTGAGAACATGACTAAGCAACAATGACGAGATTGCTGGTTTTGGGGCTGCTCCTTTTCAAGTTGAAAACATTCATTGGATAGTTCAGCATCTACATAGAGGTCACAAAGGCATATTTTAAATCTATCAAAACAACAATTGGGTCTTGTACAGAAACAACATAATCCCCACTAGATGGCAGTATAACTCCAGTAATGTATTTTAGGAATAGCTTTCATCCATTGGCGCTCTGAATGGAAGTTTATTATGGTCCTGAGTAAGATTGCTTTAAGGCAATTTATAGACAATTTGTAATTACTGTTCTTACCAAAAGCCATTTTTGCAATGAATCACAATAAAGCAAAGCATATTATCTATAAAAGCTGGTCCATACGGTAGATGAATAGCTGGTTCCTTGGGAATGTAGGTTTCCAGTTATTTGTGGGCGTACAAGTATTAAAAATATAACCTCTTCAGCTTGTGCCTCTAAGAATATAGTGTCACAACTTTCAAAATCCCTGTTCAGAGAAGTCCATGAAGCCCTACTTCACAGTTTTCACTAATTTGTCTTATTCTCTTGCTTTCAAAACCCAATTTCCACTTCTTTGGATTAGGAATTGTTAGTATTTTCTTATTCCACCCATAGGTGGCATCAGAAGATTAGAACAGCACCACCACATGTATAAACCTGGCTTCCCTTATCTTTCAAATGTCAGGATTTAAAATAAAACAGGCAATCTTTTTCCAGAAAATTTACTTGTAGAGCAGTTTTCCCATTTCACTCCCCCGTTGTAATTTACTTCTATACCATCCAGATATCTTACTTTGTATCTTTTTTTACTCTTCAAGGCTATTTTGTTATTTTTATGCTTTCATGCTATGCTATAAAAATGGAATCATACTGGTGCATTGATGGAATAGATGATAATTATAATTAACTCCCTTTACTTCCTCATTGCTTTTATATTGAGCAATATTTCAAAACAGAGAACAGATCTTCCACTAAATAGAGTCACTGCTACCTTTGACATCATGAATGGGGCAAACTATATTCCAGAATGGTGGTTTGACTCAAACTTATTAAAATTAGCTGGTATCATGGTATTTTTAATAGTGCTGTTGCCTTGCATCTCTTTAATATCCAGAAGTCCAAAAAATTGATAATTGATTTAAACAGATTTGAAATAAGGCAATAATTCCTTTAATTTCTACTTTCTTCCCTGCCAAAATTTAAGAATTAAATAAGTACATCCTCTTTTTTTGTAAGTCTGCTCTTCTCTAGCTTACGTGGTAGTTTAAATAGTTGAAGGGAGCATCTGCTATTTGTTTCCAGCAACTTGAGTCATCAAATGCATGCATATGCAAGAGGAAGCACTTGCCTTCAGTAAGCAAAAACTAGATGTACATGAAGCTGACCATTTCAAGGTTAGTTGATGTAATTCCAGTGATTTTCTTTTCAATCAGTGCCAGATAAAATAGCAGGTTTGCAAGCTTTACTTTATTGATATTTCAAGGTCTGCCAGAGCTAGGTAAAAAACAATGGCTTGTGATCAGGGAACAACCTTGTAGAACAATGGAACTAAAGTAAAACTGACTTTAATCCAGGGATTTGCTTACAATTCTAGAACTACTCTTGCAGTCCTTTTGTTCCTAAACATTTAGTCTGGCTATATTTCATTTTTAACCAGCCTAATTTAGAGTGATATACATGCATATGTGTCTGTAGAAAAATCGCCTTACAGCCATGTTAAACAAATTGGGGGAGGGAAGATAAAGAAATCTCTACTGTGGTTTGCACAAAGTCCAATCAGAAGATCTTGATTCTATCCATCTATACTTCATCTGAGACCACGGTCTCTGCCTTGACCAGGAATAGAACTTGAGACCTATTGTCCCGAAGCATGTGTTCTAAGATAAGGCCCTGTCCATTGATCCAAAAACTAGAAAATGTCCATAGAGAGCCAAGAAAATAGTAATCATCAATTTTAAACAACAAACACTCTTCACGAGATGAAGGGTTTTTACAAAGCCAAAATGGCCAGCTGATTTTGCATCATATTCTCTGTTTAGCACTAGTGTCCTTTGACTCCAGGACGTACGCCTTGGTCACTTTCCATGCCATATCAACTTTTATCATTAGATCATCTCTACGGTTCTGCAACCAATTATCTTCTTCCAAAGCCTCCATGTGCCTCAATACGAAAGTAGCAAGGAAGAAGTGGTAAATTCTATAATCCCTTGAACTGAAAGCAAACAATGCATAATTTTTGTATCATAGATACATATGAAAATGCAGTTTAATGTTAAATTTTAGAAGGCTGACCTTATTAATATGCACCAGTTTCTGTTAGCCACGGTGAATTCCATTGTTTCAGCATTTTGCAACTTCTGGAATATGCATCTTGACAATGCAAAATCTAATGTAATTTCTGCAAAATTATACATTTAATTAACTATTAAAGCAAACGAAAAGCCCAGCTCCATGAATTCAAATGGCACAATGCAGACAAAATTAAGTGCAGAAATTCCATTCATTCTGTAGCCAGGAATCTAAATCTATGGATTGGAATGTAACTAGTCTTCAGCACCTCATCACCTACGAATGCTACAGACAGTGGGAAATAGATGGAGAGTTAACACTTGCTCTGCCTGTTTTTTTGTCTAAGATACTGCTGATTTCAGGTCATTTTCTTCTGCCTTTGTTTCAAGCACACATACATAGAGCACACGTCCAGCTCTTCTTGGTAATATGCAACTAGCTTATTACTAGGCTTTGCCCATATCTGATGTATTTCCTTTCAGTTTTAGTTATAAAACCTTCACAAATCATCACTCAGGTCAATTTTCTGCTCCCAGGAATGCTCTCTCACACAGAGAGACTATTTCAGTAAAAGTGAAATGAATGCGGAAAGAGATTTCATAACAGAGAAAAAGGATAATTATCTTAAGCAACTAAAGGAAAGCTTGGGAAAAAAGGAACAGAATGGAATGAAATTAGAATAGATATGGAATGGAAGATTCAGCTTGTTAAAAAGCTGGAAGGAAAAAAAAACCTATCCCTCTAGTCGTTCAAGGTGAAAGTGTTAAGGAATCATCTTTGTATTGGACAAGGAGAGACCCGTACAAGCAAGAGAGGATCAAATAACCTGAAAATGATAAAGCAGGTAGTGATTAATTGTAAATAAGGAGACAATTAAGTAGACAAACAACTAGAAAACAATACCATAATCACCAAGGAGGAAACTACACTTCCACCAACACTGGCAGGACAAGCTACTATATATAAATTGAGCAGACTTGCACTGATTTATCTAATCATGATTTACCTAATCATTTACCACACTCACTTTACCTAAACAATCAAGTTCAGAGAAGACCAAGGACTCCACAGTTCATCCTGAGCTACAGGTTATTGCCTTAATTTTAAACATATTAGAGTAGAATATTACATATTACAATAGAACGATCTTCATCTCAACTGTGAAAAACAGTAAGAAGCTTCTTGGATGAGAAAAGATTATTGGAATTAGACTGCATGGATGATAAAACAAGACTCTGATCACAAACATTGCATAAATGCATGGCCCAGGAAGATGGAGTATAGGAAACACAATTACTATTTGTAAGTTGGAATGTTCAAGCAAAAGACTAAAGTTAACAATCTTGTGCAAGTTGTATAAAAGTACAAAATAAATGTTAAGCCAAGAAATGTGAAGAAGAAGAAGAAGAAGAAGAAAAAGATGAAGGAGTCATTACAACTAGGACATAGTAACATTTGTAGGCCAATTCATGTCAGTACACTAGTTGGAAGCAAATATATCCAAATTAGCGGTGAAATGCTACCGGTTCGCGCGAACCAGTAGTGATAAAAAGCTACCGGTTCGTAAAAAGGAAAAGAAGAAAGATTGGAAAAATGGAAACTAACCCTGCTTGATGAGATGATGGTCCTTAAAAAGTATTGTTTAGCAGTTTAAAGATTTTGAACTTGTGGGAAAAAAAACAGACAGCAGTTTAATGCCAGTTATCTAAGCGATGAGCGACGATGAGGAGGCAACCTACAGCGGTATTGGATTATTTTGAGAAGAATAAACAGATCACTGCAATGCTGGTGGGTTGGGCTGTAAAATATGCCCTGACTTGAATGATTTGTAATATTTTATTAAGGACTGCAATAAATTTGGATTTAATGGCAATTGCAGAAGTTTTATTGAATATAGTAAATTGGAGTCTCCTGACTGATGGTAATAAATATAAGGCAAAAGGACTATGGACTTAGGGCAACTGCAGTTGATCTGGTGGTTTCCCTAACACGTTTGATGAATTTATTAATCTAATTTTTGACTGGATTTGATGGATATTATTTCAAATACAATTATAAAGTCACTCGGGGTTTTTTTTTATATAAAGAAGCAATTTTTATTTAGGTGGGTAGATGCAAATGAATGAAGATATTCTAAATGCTGTTGGAGGATGTGAAGACAAGAAGATTAGCAACCGGTTTAATCTAGTATGAAGAATTTAAACGTTTGATATAGTTAATAAATGATGTTTTTAGCTGATTTGTTAATATGTATTGATAAACTAATAAGAGGTTTGATTATTATTTTTTTAATTCAAAAAAAATTATTTTTTATTAAGTGCTTTAATTATAATTGGACCTTTATGGTTTAAAAGTGGAGGACGGAAGAGTTTATATAACATTTTATTTTAAATTTGGGGTTTTTGAATGAGGGTTTCTTTTTCTCTCTCTCTCTCTCTCTTTTGTTTTCAATGAAAAAAGTTATAAAATATCTTGTTAAATTGTATAGACCTAATAATTTGTTAAGCATTAAATAGCTAAATTGAGTAAAGATAGGTTTAATTAGGTAATCCTTAACTGTTTTATTATCTGTTGTAATTATGAATGGATATTAATTTTGTTGAATTAGATGGAATAAGAAGAAAGAAGACTTGCTTTCCTTTTATCTATTTGTTTATTGATTATGATTATGATAAGTGTGAAATGGAGTTTTAGAGAATTTGAGCTGTATTCTATTTTATTTTGTATTTGCTCTGGGAAGTTGGGGGGGGGCGGTTGGGGAGGGGGGAGAAAATGTATGTAAAACTTTTAAAACTTTTTCAATAATAATAAAAAAAAAAGCTACCGGTTCCTCCAAACCAGTATTTCTGATGATCAGCTGTGCAGCGTGATTTAAAATCTCTAGAAAGTAGGAAATTCTGCTTTCTAGTGAATCTAAATTGCACGGCATAGCAATTTAGGTGTGCATTGTGCCTGCACGCGCAGCGTGTGTTTGGTGTGTACTGACATGCATGCACACGCAGCATGCATTTGGCATGTACTGTGCATGTGCACTTGGTGTGCACTGCGCATGCGCAGGCAGTGAACCGGGGGCAAACTGGGGAAGATTTCACCACTGATCCAAATGTACATAAATGCCTATACAAGACTCATATTTTGCTACTTTGATGGTAAAACAAGTCAAGTATTGAAGAAATTGAAAGAATGTGTGGTTTTAGTAAGCAATGTTTGAGAAAAAGTTTCAGATGTGTATAGATAGTGAATCTATAGCAAATAACATACAGTGGTAACTGAACCAGTAAGGGATTTATCCATAAAAGCATAAAGGTCAATACATCAGAAAATAATAGTGGCAGAGAAGAAAAACTGTTCCCTGCCTGACACTGCAAGCTGCAGCACTGGCAAATAAATACTGGGGAGAAGCAGTTAGCACAGTCAGCTATTTGTAAAACACATTCCAGATGAAAGCTACAGATGTAGCACCATATGTGATAGAATATTGAAGGCAGCTTATGTATCAAAAGAAAAGAGACTGAACTTCAGATGTAAAGAAGTTGGACCAGGGGTGAAATCCAGCAGGTTACAAGAGGTTCTGGAGAACCGGTAGCGGAAATTTTGAGTAGTTCAGAGGACCGGCAAATACCACCTCTGGCTGGCCCCAGAATGGGGTGGGAATGGAGATTTTGCAATATCCTTCCCCTGCCATGCCCACCAAGCCACGCCCACAGAACCGGTAGGGAAAAAATTTGGATTTCACCCCTGAGTTAGACACTCGTAATACTGCGAGATCGTGCACCAGAAATGATTAAGACATACATCATTCTGTATTTGGTGTTAGGAACAATAAGAATATCCACAAGGTATCTGATTTTGTCCTCCATGTCCAAGCAAACTATGAGCCAAGACCACATTCTTCTAGGGAGGTCCTCATTATGTGACTGGAACTTGACTATCTGGGTAAGCCAGAAGGAGGAACTGAGGCATCACAGTCCAAGTCCTGTAAGTCCAAGTCCTGTAAGAATTCTCACGCCGCTGTTTCACCATGAAAAATATGCTTTACTGGCAAGAGAAAACAAGTGGAAGAACTCTAGAAGGATCCTGAACAAGGAAGGATCTAAAGAAGATGTCAGTCACAAAGAAGGTAAATGGAAAAAGGATTCAGAAAAAGAGACTGATGTGCTCCATAAGAATAACACCTGGAAAGTTGTTAAGAACCTGCAAGAAATAATGCTATGGGATATAATAAGTGGGTTTCCATGACCAAAGATAATTTAAAAGTGCCATAAAGCAAGCCTGGTGGCCAAAGGAAGTATGGTAAGTAAGTAAGGAAACATTTGCACCAATGTCCCAAAGGTACTTTTTCAAAAGGCAACTGGACTTTGTTTTTTCTTTGAAGACATTTTGCTTCTCATCCAAGAAACTTCTTCAGTTCTGACTGAATGGTGGAGAATGGAAGGATTTATCTGGACTCCCACACCATCTGAAGGATGTTCATCCCAAAGTGCATAACTAAATGTCTATGGAAATTCTCTTTCATCCAAGTCATGGATTTCCCAAAGATGCTTTTTCAAAAGGCAACTAGACTTTATTTATTTTTTTTGAACAACCATGACCTGGATGAAAGGGAATCTCCATAGACATTTGTGCCAATGGGCAAATATGCCTATCCTATAGGAGATTTATTTGTTCTGTGTGAAAGTGAGAACCTAATTTGAGTGATTATTAGTGAAAAAGCCTTTATAATTATTACAGAAATGAGAAGGATCTATTGACAGAAAATATATAATGCCTAAAAGTCTAGCTCCTAGCTAACTGCATCCTACCAGAGAGACCCTCAGTAAGCAAGTACTGTATATATAAATGCAGAAGGAGGTGATCTAAAATTATTATCTTAAACAAAAAGTCAAAGTGATAAACAAAGAGAGTACACGGAATAAGTCTCAATCTCTCTGCTATTTGTCACTGTTCCCTTTTGATGATTAGGCCATCACGTGCTGAAGACTTAGCTGCCACTGAAGGCACAATTCCAGCACCCTTTCTTACTCACTCATACTCCAATCAACAATTTCTACCATCTCCCAAAGCTGGTGGCAAGCTCTGAGCAGAGATTAAGTGGACACATCTGACTATCTCATAAAATGTAACCTACTTTCCGTACAAATTATACAGTTTAAGAATTTAAGAATCTGCTATGCAAAATTATGGTGTAAAATTTCAGAAGTCATGAAATGTCCCATGGACCTAAATTTGATTTTTACTTTCTTCTTTAAAAAAACAAAAAACCCCAAAACCCTGGTAACATCTTGGATACCCTAGGGTCATATCAGAAAAAGGTCTTACCTACATAGTTCCCTTTATCTTTAGCCAATGATAAATATGAACGAGGGCAAATATACATCTCCCAGGATAATGTTACAGGATCAATCTGGGTCGATCACCGGGACCAGTGGTTTAGTTTTCCGAGCTTTTGGATCTGCGCTGGAACCCATCCTCAGGGAACTTCTGACTCAACAGAATGTTCTGGTGAGAGAAAGGTTTCCTGAAGATGGGCTCCAGCACAGGTCCAAAAGCTCGGAAGACAAAAACCTCTGGTCCTGGTGATCGACCCAGACTGGATCCTGCAAATGATAAATACATTGGAGAGGGACACTAATTATACAAATATGTGTTAAAGCTCTTGGAAATTGAAGTCCAAAATGTGAGGAGGGCATACGATTGGGAAAGATTGCTGTACCAAGACCTTCTCTTTATTGATTCAGCTGACAACCACAAGGCATATAATAACACATGGCAGAAGCATATATGAATGAAATTCCCTTGCAATAATCCACACTGATAGATGTAATTACTCAAATTAAGCCAAACCAATTTTCTTCATGGAAAAAAGTGATCTTTGACCACATTTTTGTAATATACACATCAATCAACGAACTTCTAAAACATGAAAGTATGGAAAAGGGTTGTCACTGACTTTAAGCAAATATCTGACTTCATCTGGGATCCAGAGTTTCTTAAACTGCTATTAAAGAGTTTAAAACACATGACCTCATTAAAACTGTACACAGATTCATCATAGTGTATCTGCTCGGAACAAATAAACTTAGAAACTTCAAACAAGCAAGGTATAAACTAAAAGTTAAAAGTATTCTCAATTCAAAACTCATTAATAAACACAGCAGTAAATTTCCACCCATTCTGGGCAAGTGACCAAGTAAACCCAATGAGTTGATTTATGGAGGGCTGCCAAACATATACAGTCACCTATAAAACAGGAACTACCAATGTGTTACTAGTATTTGGCATAACTTGTAGCTATATTGGCACTGCAGAGAACCTTAGGGAAAACCAATTATGATTTTCCCAAAGCATCCTTCAGGTGCAAATCTCAGCAAAGTAAAAAGTATAAAGGCAAGGAGACTGAGCACATCTTAAATGATGCATTCCTGGATCTCATAATTAATACATCAGAGAACTTTCAGAGTCCCGGAGAAGAACATTCAGTGATGTATTCTGTTTTGCATGTTTATATATTTGTTTTGTTTATAAAATATTCCACAATTTTATTGGGGGGGCTGTCACAAAGAAGAAGGGATCAACTTATTTTCCAAAGCACCAGAGGACAGGACAAGAAACAATGGATGGAAATTAATCAAGGAGAGAAGCAACCTTGAATTAAGGAGAAACTTCGTAACAGTGAGAATAATTAACCAGTGGAACAGTTTGCCTCCAAAAGTTGTATAGGGTCTCTTGCTTGAGCAAGGGATTGGACTAGAAGACCTCCAAGGTCCCTTTCAGTTGTACTCTGACCAAAAAACCCCCAATTTATACCAATATCATATTTCCATGTATAGTCATAGATATGTATTTTAAAATTTTATTGTGGGGAACAAAAAAGAACACATACAAGCAAACAAACAAAAAGTATTTTATTTTCTTCAGATTTCTTAGCTATTTAGCAAAGAATAAAGCACCTTCAGGATTAACTGTAGCTTGTGCTATTTAAGAACTCCAACAATCATGAGTAGTAAGCAAAAAAATAAAAAATAAAAATAGACATTTCTCTTTGCTTTGCATGCAACTGTCAGAATTTTTCACATTCTGGCAATTATTTCAATCAAAATAGTCCACTCCCTTGGACAGCCCTCAGAGACCAAACATTTAATTCAACTTAACTAACCCTGGCTACAAATATAAATAATACAGAAATCACAGATGAAGAGTTACAAACAATTGTTTCCAAAAGTGGAAATAATGAATCAAATCAATGTAAATAATACTTGCATTCTTACAGTTCCTGGCTCAGAACTATCACATGACAACAATGAAATGCAGTCTTGCTTTGATCATGGCGGTATCCAGATGACTTTTGAAAAACAAATAATCAAGTATCCCACAGGTTTGACAGGAAATTTTTAGCTAATCTTAGTAAATCTTAGTAAACATTTCTTGTTTATTCAATAAGATCCATATTTAGGAGATCATACATGACTGAGTTAGAACCAATTCATTAACTATATCTAGAGTTTTATCTAAACTCTATATCTATACCTAGAGTTTAGACTATATTAAGTCTAAAAGGACAAAGAATGTAAGTTTATTACAGACACTACACATTCCAAGAGAAAGTCTACATATGTATAATATATGTGGATATATGCATAATTTTGTATGTATATCTGTACGTACGTACGTATGTATGTATGCATTTATTTTGCCATGTTTATGTAGTGTATATTGGAGGTGGTGACCCTTTGAGAGCTGTATGCAATGAAATTTCATTTTAATGTATGCCAATTAGTGTACATCCAAAGTGACAATAAAGTTATTATTCCACTCTACTCTACTCTACTCTACTCTACTCTACTCTACTCTACTCTACTCTACTCTACTCTACTCTACTCCATTATATTATATTCTACATTTCGTAGCTTTCTCCAGTAGGCAAAACCTAAGAATCTCCAATTGGAAATTCAGAACAACATCAGTGCTTCTAGAGCTGCATTTCTACTAGTAAACTGATCATTTGTGTTGTGTTTTCAAATGGTAAATTAGGAGAATTAACCTCTGATCTTCCAGATTCCAATCATGTACAGTTACATACTACAAGTAGTCTTCAACTTACAACTGTAATTGGATCTGGAATTTTGGTTACTAAGTGACGCAGTCATTAAGTAAGTCACCCAACTGGACCCAACATTATGTCCCATTTTTATTATGGTTGTTAAGCAAATCAGTCTGATTGTTAAGCAAATCATGCAGTTGTTAAATGAATCATGCAGTCATTTAGTGAATCTGGCTTTCTTAGACTGTGCTTGTTGGAAGCTGGCTGGGCAGATTATAAATCACAGTCACATGACTTCAAGACACTTGCAACCATTGTAAATGCAAGCTGGTTGCCAACTGCCTGAATTGTGATGGCTTGACAACCGTAGTAGTGCAATGGTCGTAACTTCAAGACCAGGTTGTCAGTCACTTTTTCCAAGGATGCCATGACTTTAAACTGTTATGAAATGAAGACGAACATTTTTAATCACCTGGCAGGACAAGACAGACAATCCATTTATCAAAGAGTTTCATGCGAAGGGGTAAATTCTATTTGGTAAACCTAGTACAAGTAGTCCTTGAATTACGACCACAATTGAGCCCAAAATTTATGTTGCTAAGCGAGACATTTGTTAGGTGAATTTTGCCTCATTTTATGACCCTGCTGGGTGCATTTGTTAAATGAATCACTGCAGGTATTAAATTAGTAACCCAGTTAAGTGAATTTGGCTTCCCCATTACTTTGGTGGTCAGAAAGTTGCCAAAGGGGGTAACATAACCCCGGGACCGTTAGAAATCTGAGTCAGTTGCTGAGCATCTGAATTTTGATCACATGACCATGGGGATTCGCGATGGTCATATGGGTGAAAAATGGTCATAAGTCACTTTTTTTCAGTGCTGTTGCAACTTTGAATGGTCACTAAATGTTGTAAGTCTGGAACTGTTGTAAGTCGAGGACCCGCCTATATTCACCCAATGTATTGCATTATTACCTAGACCCATGATGGCGAACCTATGGCATGGGTGCCACAGGTGGCACGCAGAGCCATCTGTGTGGGCATGAGAGCCGTCGCCCTAGGTCAGCTCCACTGAGTATGCACGCATACCTTCTGCCAACAAACTGACTGGTCTGCAGAGACACGCGTGCATGTGCAGGGGGAACTGGGGGGGGGGGTGCACACACATGTACGGGGGCGGGGGGGGGGGGCGGGAACGCAGGCAAGGGGGGGGGGGAGGATGCGGTGTGCCCCCCAGCCCCATTTTGGGCCTAGCAGGACTCCATGAAGCCTCCTGGGATCAAAAATGGGTCGGGGACACACACATATGTGTGGAGGGGGGGGACCGTGGTGGTGGGGGAGTGGGGGGGGTCACGCATGCATGTGCAAGGGGTGGGGAAACACGAGATGTGTGCATGCATGCGCAGGAGGGCAGGGCACGTGGGAGGCATTGCATTATGGGTATGGGCACGCAAGCATGCACTGTTGCACACATGTGTGCGCTTTCGGCACCCAAGAAAAAAAAGATTAGCCATCAATGACCTAGACATTGAAGTGACAATTTGATGTTAAATCCTGAAGAGGAGCAAATTGTCACTTTGTCACAGGGGATCATTTCTCTATTGCTGCTGCCCAAAGCAACAGCCCATGTTGGAATGGAGACAATACCCCACCACCTTAAGGCTTAAAGGATTTATTGTATTATTTCCAATCTTATAAACGTTTCAGTATCCAAGGGAGTGATACAATATCCCCAATGTCTTGCTTCTGAGCTTTCTGTAGGCAATTAGTTGGCCACTGCGAGGACTGAATATTGGACTAGAAATCTCTAGTCTAATCCAGCCCAGCCTTTAAAAACTGTTTTCCTTTCGTCCTACTGGAACAATAGGTTACTCTTCCTATTGTATGTGATTGCAGCGCCCCCTGAGGAAACCTCTATGTCTGCAGCCCCTGTCACATCCTTGCTGGCAAAGAGCCATGCTCACAGTAAGTGCTTTGATTCTCTGGGTGATTGTTTCTAACTGGAGGGAAACAATTTCCCGAGGAGAGTTTCCCAGCATGGAGATTTAGCTGGTCGATGAAATGCATTTCCCCGTCTCATTCTCTCCTTGGGTCTATTGATCTTGTTCAAAATATCCTCCTTCTGGCAAGGGTAGATGACAAGTCAGACCCTGAGCTTTCCTTCTTTAAACTAAAGAGAGAAGGGAAAGTAAATAAAGAGTCAGGATTAAGAGCTCTGATCAGGCTGCTCCAATCAAAACATGGTTAATTAACAACTTCTAATCTTAACCAAGAGAGGCTGATGACAATATGGGCATGGTGAAGCGAGTGGCACCCAGGCCAATCTCAAAAGATTATCTTTACCGTACTGATCCTTACTCCCCAGAAAGCACACAAGCTCTGATCATTGCTTAAAAGTTGAGAACAAAGGTTGGCATCACTTTTATTGTTTGGATTTTTAAAATTGTTTGTTGATGCTGATGGAACAAGGCTCATTTCCTTTTCAATCACACACTATAAACAAGGTGAAGAAGAAATTTATTTGCACAGGGCTGACTTCGGCTCATACTGAATGTAAAGAATAAGGTGGCATCCAGATGTGCATCAGGATAAGGTTGGATAATATGTACAGCTTTTTGGACCATTGTTTACTTCCCCCAGATGTTGGGATCAACCTATATCCTAAATACAAGATTTGTGTTACTGAGAATGATTTTGGAATAGTTATTCACCAACACTGAGTTGAAGGAAGGTAATTTTCTTCAGGACACTGGCATTTAGGGAGGAATTTTTAAAAACTCTCTCCTCCTTTCCTGGCATTCCTCTAACTGTTATTAGTCTTGGAAAGGAAACTCCCATTGGCATAGCAGAATGGCCATAGTACCTCTGCCAAGGCAACAGTTCAACAAATCCATCAGCCATCTGTTTTTCCACACAGGTGCTGAGTGAACAGCAAGGAAAATGAACCACGTGTCAACTCAGTTAGGAGAAAAATAAACTTGGAACAGTGAATATAAAGTCAAGATATGGATTTCTGTCTGGAATTACTGCCATAGTTAATTCAGGGCCTAATTATATATGGTGGCCATTGCAACTCTGTTTGCCTCATAGCTGCCACGAAGAGTCCATTTGGGTCCAAAATATTGTAACATTGTCCCAAAACTAACTTTCTTTTTGAGTGCTATTTGGAAGGAGAAATCATCACCTCTAATGTGTATGTTTACATTTTCCTCTCAGAGGGTACAGAGCTTGAAAATCAGACATGCAGACGTGTTCTTGGCTCCCTACACGTTTTGCATTGATTACTGGAAAGCAGCTTATTTAAATCTGTTCACTCTATAACTTTCCATGTAGATCTCAACATGCAAGCAGCAGTGAGCAGCCTTTCTCTTTTCTAAGATGGACTGGGATTGTGGAAGACATTCATGTCACAGTCCAACATCTTAGACATTAACTCTTTGTTTTTCTTATGTTAAGATCCATACGGGGAAGCATTTTCTGAATGCATCCAGACTTTATATCTCACACTGAAAAATACCAAGTTGGAAATACAAAGCTGCAGAACTTTAAAGAGACCTAAATCTTAAAGGATGAAGGTGATAAATAAGATACGAAGTATCAAACCATAGAAGTAGAATACAACTTGTAGATACTTTGTACAAATAATCTCTTAGTCTCATGAAAGACTTTAACGATCCATTGAGACTTTTGTACAAATTGATTCCCCAATCCTTTGATTGGGGACTTGTCTTTCACAAACGATGCTCGTTTTTCAAACCTTTTTCCGCAAGTGGTTGATCTTTATTTTGGTATACCCATAAACCAAAGAAGGAGGTCAAACTGTAGAACTCTGTTATCCATTTGGATTCCTTTTAAATTACTGCATTTTGCTGTGCTCCAAGTGTGGGCAGTAAGAGCCCTAGAGCATCTTCTTTCTTGAACTCTCATTCTTTGTGTTTCAGCCACACAATCTCTGGTGCCTCTCTCTTCACCGAGCAAAGAAAATAGATCTCGGAATTCTTCTCAGTCCACGTTCCCTTGTTTAAAACACCTTGGCTTTCCTTGCTCCCTGTGCAATTTCTCCCAGTGGTAATGATTACTTCTGCCTCAGAGTGAACTAGTCAAACAGAATTACAAAGCATTGGTACGGCCTTCTCACCACCTGGATCAATAGATTCTTTGAAGCTGCAATAATATATTGCTCTAGCTCAATGATAAGATGTGGCTCAAGAGGGAAAGTGCCCTAGGCCCAGTTATTCAAAGAGAATGATAAAAAGAGTGGTGGAGATTTTTTGGAGCCTATTAGCACTGCAGCTTGAAGCATTCCCTCTGTAAGGTGAGTGTTCCTGGTGACAGCAATATGAAGAAGAATTAATGAAGCTGTATAACTTAAAAATATAAATAAGAAAGAAAATGTATTTAAAGGAAATACGGTACATTATTATTACATTCAATCAAGTCAACTCGCGAGGATTCTATGTCAGCTCTTCAAATGTCTTGTCTCTCACTGCATTTTGCAGTTCTTGAAGACGGGATTTCTGTGGCTTCCAATAATTTGCCAATCCAGATCATGAGCTGTCAGCCTCTTCTTCTGTCCACCTTGCCCAGTATCATCAGCTCTCATGATGTATCAAAAATATGATAGTTTTGTTTTATGTTATTGGCTTTCAATGAATATTCTGGACTGCCTTGGTTGGTTCTGGATTGAACCATCTGGTATTGAATAGTTGGTTATCTTGGCTATCCATGAAAGACAAAGGGACTTTCACCAGCACTATGGCTCAAGGAATATTCTTTCTCGTGACTCTTGTGCAGAGTCCAGCTCTTGCACATCATACTATGGAATAGCATTTAATTAATTATTCTAACTTTTGTATTGATTGATTTTTCATGCATTTACCTAGACCTCTCAATGTTATTTTTCTCTTAATGTCTTTTGCAAAATTCCTGGTGTAGAAAATTATAACTGTCAATTGCTTCTATCATCTTAACTTCAGTTCTTCTGCTTATGCAGTTTACCTATCTTAGTTTTCTTAATGTTCATGAAAAACCCTGGCTTTTCACTCTCCTGTTTTGGAACGATCTTTCTTAGGTCTTCTTCAGTTTCTAAAACCAAGCCAGTATTAACTGCACATCTCAGGTTATTGACATTCCTTCAGTTGATTTTGATTCCAACCTTTAATTCTTCTAGGCCTCTGGACCAAATGAAGTATTCAATGTATGTACTGAAGAGATAAATTGAATGCAGCCCTGTCTGACTCCTTCTCTGATAGTAAACCATTTGGTGTTGCCAAATTCTGTTGTCACTGTGACTTCCTGGTTACTGTAGAAATTTCATAGCAGAAGAATCATACGCTGGAGTATACCCATTCTTTGGAAAGGCTTCAAATGATCAACTCTATAAAAGTTTGAAGTATTCTATAAAACAAAAATAGACTTTTTAATGTATGTATACTAGCAGTTTCTGTCATCCATCTATTAACTATATGTTCTCATATTCCTCTGTTCTTTCTGGCTGGTTTATTCAATTACCACTTCTGTATGTAGAGTCTAACCTTTTCTGCAGAATCTTCATTACCTCTTCTCACCTATCAAAACCTGTCAATTTTGTAGCCACTGATTTAGTTAATTTAGTATTGAGAGATTTATCTGACATATGTCTGAAATATTACTCAAATATTTTCTGAAGTAAATCTGTTGTAATTCCTTTCTCTACAGGTTGCTGTAGTGATCCTATCCTCCACTCTGCAATTTTGCTTTTTTGGAGGTTGCCATTGTAATATTGTAACCCAAAAATGAAGGTGTCGCAATCACTCACTTTCCTGCCTTTTTTCTTTTTCTTTTTCTTTTTCTTTTTCTTTTTCTTTTTCTTTTTTTTCTTTTTGTTTCCTTAAAATTTTCACCTCAAATAGCACTCTGTAGTATTGCCAATATCACAGTCTGGCTCATATTATCTTTGTTGTTGTGGTTGTTAGTTGCGAAGTCATGTCCGACCCATCGCGACCCCATGGACAACGTTCCTCCAGGCCTTCCTGTCCTCTACCATCCTCTGGAGATAATATTATCTTTATCTTTTGTAAAATCCACCAACTATCTGCAATCTTTGATAGTAAACAACAAATATTCTCATGAAGGTCCAGTTTATCTTTTTAATTTCATTTTTTTTTCAAATGCCCCTTCACCCCCACCCAAACATTTTTAAAAAACCCAACCTTTTATCTTTTTAAATTTTCTTACATCCACTTACTATTAACTTTTTTGTCAAAGTTTTTAAATCTTTAAATCTTTTTATTTCCTCTTTCATCCAAAAAGATTGTTGACACACCAAGCAGAATAACTGCTCAAAAAAATCTCTCATACAAAGTCTTGAAGAAAGTGAGGCCTGCGTGAATCTTATGGCATACATGCCAGTGGTGGGTTCCTCCCAGTTCGGCCTGGTTCTCCCGAGCTGATAGCGGTGACAATATGATGTCACCGAACCAGTTCTGCCCCCCATGCCCCCCACCCCCTCTGCGCCCCCCCCATGCCCCCTCACCCCCGCATTATTCTTATCTTTTATTTGGTCCCACCCCCAATCTATTGCTGCCTCCTGAGTCCCAGCTGATGGCTAGAGGGAAAAAAACTGTTTAAACTCTTGCGGCGGGGCTTCAAAGGGCTGCCCTACAGCTGATCAGTGTTAAAAGAAAACAAATGAGTAGACCAGTGCCTGCAAAAATACGTGAGTAGATCAGTGCCTGCAAAAATACATGAGTAGATCAGTGCCTGCAAAAAATAAATGGGTAGATCGGTACAACTCTGCAAGCAGTTAAAGTAGACCAGTACCTCTGCTGAATCCTAAATAATTGTCACATGACCATCAAGCCACGCCCACAAAATAAGCCCCACCCACAGAACCAGTAGTAAAAAAATTTAGAACCCACCCCTGATACACGCTACATCACAGATGTGAACATCCGGATAAGGATCTACTGTATGGTGGACTAGATATCCCTGAAAGAGCGAGCACAGCATGGTTACAGAGATCAGTGGCCAGATAAAAATTCTGGCCAACACTGTATTTCCAGATAAAGGAGAGATTGTGAAATTGCCCATTTGTACTCCAGACAATGCTCCTTGTGAGCAGAACTGAGGTATTTGCAGTCAACCAGAGAAATAAGTAGCTAAGAGTTTAGGGTTTTCAATCACACTTATTCCTAGAATTTCTATCTTAGTCCATGTAATTTTCATTCTAACATTATTTAGCTTCCCTTGGTTCATATTGCAGATGTTCCATATTCCCATTGTAAATGTTTTCTGTAAACATCCTGCTTTTCTTTTAGTTCTGGCTGCATCATCAACTGGATTTCCTAAAGGCTTTAATCCAGTCACACCATACTGTCTACACTTACTTGACAAAGCCATTTGTTCTCTCCCAATAGCCATACAGGTACCTCCAAACTGAGTAGTAATGCTGGGCCTCATCTGTCAGCAACCAGATATAGACTGTGCTCATTCTATTCAGGGCTTTTTTTTTTAAAGAAATGTGTTCTCTTTATGGTTCACCGCAGCTTTCTGATAGTTGTGCTCATGGACTGCCACTACATTTTATTAGGGTATGTCCCACTTTTATCACAATTATCTGCTGACTGTCTCATTGTCAAACATGTCATGTGTGAATTCCTTGGCTGATTGACTGCATGTTTCTTTAACTGGGACAGAGTGAAATTTTTACCTCTAAATTTCATCTTCTCTTTTTGTGGTAACTAACCAAATTTGTCCGCCTTTGAGCTATTCTCCATAATAGCAATAGCACTTAGACTTATATACCCCAGTGCTTTATATATATATATATATATAGACTTATATATCCCAGTGCTTTATAGCACTCTCTCAGTGGATTACAGAGTCGGCAAATTGCCCCCAACAATCTGGGTCTTCGTTTTACCACCCTTGGAAGAATGGAAGGCTGAGTCAACCTTGAGCAGTTCAGAATTGAACTCCTGGAGTGAGCAGTGAGTTAGCCTGCAGTACTATATTCTAACCACTGCGCCACCATGGCTCTTGATCACAAAAGTGTCAAGGCATCTGTTTTTAATGAAAACCAGGGTTGTTATAAATCATATGATTTCTTCTGCAGCAGTACTATATCACAGATACATACATACCCAAGCAAAGATGTTACATACAGAAGTAGGACTGAAATGTAGTTCTCAACTTTTTCCTCAAAATTTTCTTCTGGGCATTCTAATTTTGAATATTAACTAGGTTTGCAGATAGTGTTCAAATATTACATTGGTTGACCCCATTCAATAAGTATAGTATTCTAATTTTGGCATTCACTGATCTTGATATTTGATCTGATTCTGAATTTGTATTTAGATATAGTTTATTGATATTAATTATTTGTTATAAAATAAACTCCATAGTGGAAATCTTATTACAGGCATTGTCAAAAACTTTGTCTAGATTGAGACAAATTCAAATGGTTGATTGAATTCAGATGTTCAGAGCAGATTTCTACTGGCTTAGTTTGAGGCTTAGTTTAATTTACATTTAGATTTTTGAATCAGATCATTAATGGAATCAATCAATACCTATAGAAAAACAAATATTTTAATGGAATCATTGGACTATTCTGGAAATGAATGATTTTTTTTACCCGTTCAGTCTGAATCAAAACTAGTTCAGGAAGATGATATAATTCAGAAAATTTAACAATTTTTTTTAGTTACAAAATATCTGTGTGCTTGAAGGCAAACGAAGCACTGAGGGAAAACTACTCGGAATATTACTTTTTAAGCATAAGGCTTAGATCTATGTGTAATCCAAAAATGCCCTTGAAAATAAAGGTTATTCTTGAGGCTGGAGCTCTACATTCATCCTCCTCTTCCTTCTTTGTTTTTGTATTAGAAAAAAAATCTAAAACAAAATAAGTTAGGTCAGATTCAGCTATTATGGCTCAACTATTCTAAAAACTAACCGTGACTAAATAGAATATGCCTTTCCAAGATTCAAATAAGCTCTCCTATAATTATATATTATTTGTTATAGGTCACCTTGGAAGAATCAAGAATTCCTCAGATATCTAGAATGCTAAATGAAGCGGAGTGCTCTTGAACTGTAAAAGTGTAAAACAGCTGCCAACATTAACAAGGAATGAGTTATTGATAGTTTTTGGCCTGTTAAGTCCTGGTTATTTTAAAAGGGAATGTGCTGAGGAACCTTCCATTGTCTAAATTAATTGTTATGGCCCACTTGTTATTTTCACATCTGACTCAAGGGAGGGAAAAAGCTTGCTCAGATTATAACAATAAATAGAAGAAACTCAACAGGTTCATGTTACACATGAGTTCAAATTAAATGTCAATTTTCCATTGAAGTCCTAACCTTTATAATTCTATGGGCAGAACAGGAGGGAGACCTTTGATCTAAAGCTACAGACATGAAGTGTCTGTTATTATAATAGAGGCCTTTATGTGTGTGAAGTCTAAGGTTGGGTGGGTGATGTGAGAGAATAAGAGGGTCAGAGAAAAATCACTTTTGCCCTTGCTAGAATATTTACAGCCTGCTGAACATTACCGAGGGGGCCAAGGGAGGCCCACATAATTTTAACTGCAGCTTCTGAGAATATTCTTAGAGGATTTCTTCCACAAACCTCAACATTTATTGCAACTCTCTCTTAATGGAACATAATTCTACTAAGATTTTCTTTAATTTGGAAAGAGAGAAATGAGAGATTTTTAAAGTGCAGTTACCCCACGTGATACTATTTCTCCACTTGGTTGTGGATTATCTAGTTAGATTATTTATTTACTTATTTATTTATATCCCACCAGCAGTGAAATCCTCTGAAGTCTGCGAGTTCTGAGAGTCTGTGAGTCTACTTCACGTGCATGTGCGCCTGAGGCGCACCTGCGCAGCGCTTTAAAAGGAACATTTTGAAGCCTTCTGAGTCTGCAAAGGTAAGTAGAACAGCAAGTGTGGGGGGGAAAATCCGCTGTGTTGCACGATTTAGATTAGCTAGAAAGCAGAAAATCCGATGATTCTAGCTAATATAAATCATCGTCACAGCTGATCGTTGCCCAGCTGATCATCGGAAATACCGGTTCACCCGAACTGGTAGCATTTTTTACTACCGGTTCAGGAAAACCGGTCTGAACTGGTAGCATTTCATCCCTGTATCCCACCATTATTATTTTTACAAATAATTCAAGGTGGCAAACATACTGAATGCTCCTTCTTCCTTCTATTTTCCTCACAAAAACCTGTGAGGTGAGTTATTACGTGAAGGCTAAAATGCTGTTATCACACAAGGTTGCTGCTATTTTGCTATTGTTAGAAGCAAATCTGTATCCTGCGATCTCTAAGTTTTGAAAGGGAGAGAGTTGCTCTGTGCGGAAGAGCTTTTTGTCCAAATCAATTCTCCTCATGCTGGTTTCACGTTTGGTTCAGCCTTAGAATTGGTACAGTACAGGTAGCCCTCAACTTACAACCAGAATTGAGCCCAAAATTTATGCTGCTAAGCGAAACATGTGTTAAGTGAATTTTGCCCCATTTTACGACCTTTCTTGTCACAGTTGTTAAGTGAATCACTGCAGTTAAGTTAAGTTAGTAACACAGTTATTAAATGAATCTGGCTTCCCCACTGACTTTGCTTATCAGAAGGTCGCAAAAGCTGATCACATGACCTTGGGACACTGCAACTGCCATAAATATGAACTAGTTTTCAAGCATCCAAATCTTGATCTCGTGTCTGTGGGGATGCCACAATGGTCATAAGTGTGAAAAACAGTCATAAGTTACCTTTTTCAGTGCTGATGTAACTTTGAAAGGTCACTAAATGAACTGTTATAAGTCAAGGACTACCTGTACAAGTTGTGGTAGGTTGGGATAATCTAATATCATTGTCCTCTTCATCTTGTTTCAAGCTTTCCCACTGGGTCCCCCCTAATCTCTATCCCTCTTCATACCTTTTCTCCACTTAACATCCAGGTTCAGAAAAGTGGGGTGGGGGGGGCCTTGATGGATCCATCTCTGTTGTGACCTAGGCCCAAGTAGGTATTATCAGACGCAATCACTTCTAAACAAACAGATTTTATTAGAAAAGCTGAGAATTAACTCATTGTCAGCGTAGTCCAAACTAATTCAAAACAAATTCTTCGTAACACAATTCTTCGGCCTTATCACCAACCTTGGTCTACTTTGGCAACCTGAACTTTTGGCAAAAGTTCAGAAGCAGAAGATGCCGACAAGAAATAAATGTAGCAAGACAAGAAACAAATCTATCAACATTGTTTTCTGACAAAGAGCCCAAGAGCCATTGCTGGTCTTTTAAGTTTTATGGGAGGGGCCAATCATCTCTTGGCCTTACTGCCGAGTCGTCCTTTTTGCTTTAGCTGCTCTTGCTTTCTGGCAGCTCTTCTCATGTGTGCACTAGGAACAGGCTCTTCATGTTCCTCTATCTCTCTGTTGTCAGACTCTGGAGGCTCTGGAGTCTGCACATCACTCCCAGATGGCCCTGGCCCCATCTCTGCCTCCGACGCAGAGCCCTCATCCGGGCCTTCCCCAGCCTCCAGCACTGGCCCATGTTCTTCCTCAGCCTCCTCACTGTCCGACTCCGCCACCAGCTCCGCAGGCTGCTGGTGGACCACAACACATCTCTTACAGGGGGTGTTGTGGAGGTATAACAGTCATTTTTTTTGTAAACAAAATAAAAAAACTTTATTGTCATTGTACGTGTATACACAGTATACCCATACAATGAAATTGTATGTAAGTTAGTTATCGCTTCCAGGTCTAGGCTACAAAAATCTGGACAATATCTCCTTGGTGGCAAAGGGATACAGAAATCTGAAACTCCTCTCTGCATCTTGTGGCTATTCAGAGTTTTGCAGTGCTGATTTGGCAGCCCTGAGGACCCCCTTTGCCTGTGTTTGCAGCTGTTTTGTTGCAATCGGTGCCTACCCTAGGGCCTGATTAGCATAGAGCTAATGGAGTCTGGCTTGGGCTTTTGTCAAGAAATACTACCATTTGTAACAGCCTTTGGGGAAGGCTTAATTTCCATGTCTCCTTGAGTCAGGTGTTGCCATCAGTAGGGACTCATTATTATAGCATCTCCCCGTTCTGATAAAACCTGTGATTGTGTTGGCATACGCAAAGCTTTTTTTCCCCCTTCTCCTCCTTCTGTAGAGATTTTTCTGTGCACCAGGAAGGGAGAAGGAAAAGGCTGAAAGAAGCCTTTGGGTACCAACTCTTCATTCCCTGAATACATATATACATACATACATACATATGTATGTATACACGCACACGCACACACACCTCTTGCAGAAGTGAAAGTCTACCTGGAGTTTAACAAGCTGATTAATTCTGATTTCTACGACAAGCTATTGCAGACGAGAGAAGGGAGGAAGGCTTGTTTTCATTTTTTTTGACAGGCTCAAGCATAGCCTGATGCAGACATCCTGTGAGGAGAATAAAAGGCATGTGGGCTTCCCAGAAACTCTTTCTTTCACATTCCCAGTTTTCCCCCCCTCCCTTGATGTCTTTGACAGACAGGGCATGCTTGCTTTTGTAGAAGCAGTACTCAGAGTCACTTAGAAGCAAAACAGTGAGGCGATTTGCAAGGAATCTCAGGAAACACAATCCTGAGATGGCAGGACTTAGCTGGGCACTATTCTCCTCCCCCCACCCCCCAACATGCCATAGTTATGGTTTTATGTCACTGGGACAAGGCAACAGCAGTGCCGAGTAACCATGGCCACAGAAGCGAGTCCCAAATATTAGTCTTTGAAGCTTCACTTTCTGCAAATGATCTTACAGCACCTTTTTTCCCCTTGGAAAAAATCATTAGGTTCTCATTATGTGTGACTGGAAAAGCTAGCCAGAGGAAATTTCCCATTCCAGCCCCTTTTCTAATTCATGCTGTAGCTGTACATATGCAATTATTATAATTTTAATCAGGCTGTTTTGCTGCCAGAAACATTGGAAGGAGGCCCAAGGTGAGAGGGAGCAGCTTGGGCCCTTTAAGAGAGTTTTAACTCTGGCTTGAAGGCTTCTTCAATACTGATTCTCAAGTATGTAGAGAATCAATACATACTGATTCTCAAGTATGTAGGGGAATAATATATTAAGCCATGTTTTTTGTTTTTCCTTATGTTTTACTAAAATATGGTACATTTTCTTATTTTTGTTAGCTTATCCCCTGAACCAATTGGGCATCACATGCCAATTGATCCCGTTTTCTTTTGAAAGAAGCTCATGTCAGGTTAATTTTCCCTTTCAGCATCCTGTAGTGCTTGGAGTCAACCAACCCGCAGTAAGGGCAGAGAATTTCACAGTCAGGGCCTCTGTGTAAGAAGCCCCTCTTATGGATTGATATGTGAACACAAACAGGATGAATTTGGCTTCCTTGCCATCTGGCAGGAATACAGCTCCCTCAAAATAGAGATCATATCTTTGTAGAGGTGGCTGTCTTCACCAATTCAGCTGCAGCCATCTGCACCTGTGCAGCTTCTATGCTAAGCTCAAGAGCTGCCCCCTGAAAGCCCTCTGCGATCATCTAATTGTGAGGTTACCGCCACATTTATTTGATTTATATGTCACAGCATACTGTACACAGTGCTTCCTCCTTGTATTACTCCTATAAGAGCAACTCAGTGAGATGAATTGGGCTGAGAGAGAGAGTGATTGGCTCACCCAGTTGGCTTCCATCTTAAGGGTGGACTAGACTTCATGGTCTCTTGGTTGTTGGTCCAACACATTAATTATTATAGCAAACTGGCTGTCGGATAGTGAGAGCCAATGAAAGGAAATGGCAAGAAGCCAACGTAGCTGGCCTTCCAACTCAAAAGTAATCTACAAATGTATTCATCTGCTAATGTTTAAAAACTTAATAATATTAAAATTATATCACACTCTTTTTCATTTTTTTTCATTTTTATTTTTTAAAGCCAGAAATGGTTTGGATCATTTTGGATCTAAGAGAGAAAGATAGACTTTTTATTATGCTCATTGAATAACTAAAGGGTCTCTGAGAAGGTTCAACATTCCTAGGTTATTCACTATAGTTGATGGAGAATCCAAAATTGAAAAGAGGCACATTTGCTTCAGATTGACAATGATGCTTCTAGGGGCTTCCCTAAAGTATGTACCTGCTCCTTCAGAGGACATGCAATCCTGCTCAGGAAAGATCACCCCTTCATACCTAAACAAGGGATCACCTATGTCTCCATCTTGCTGAGATTAAGATTTAGCATCTCAGCCTTTTTCAAGAACATCACTGCATCTGGACATAGGTCAAAATATTGCACAATCTCTTGACGAAATTGAAATGGAGGTAGTTATCATCATCATACTAACATCTCACCCTACTTCACTGTATGACCATCTATAATGGATTCAACTAGAGGTTAAACAGCCCTGAGGAGAGAAGGAAACATTGCAGAACATTGCTTCAATGAAACTAGGATATTGACAGTCAACAGCATCTTCTTGCTAAGAGGGGAACAACTGCCATAGAGTACTCCAATCTCTCAAGCTATCCAGAAGAAGGCTGGTTGCCACAAAACCTATGGATCAATATATTCATAGTGTAACTGATAGAGAATTTCACAGACCATGAATATCAGCGATTGTAAAGGAATTGCAATATTGTACACTTAAACTGTAGTATTTGGAGTTTATATTGTGTTTAGATAGTTTCAGCCAAGATGTGTGTAACCAGATATGTGTGTAACTAAAGCACTGTGTACTTCAGGCATTCACAAAGAAACTCTCAGGGGATATTTGCACAAAGAAACGTCTCAGTGATTTCTGGAATAATGAGTACATTTGAGAACTTTGGATCTGCTCACAAAGAAAGCCAGCTGCACAATCCAGCAGATCAATTATTTTACATATAGGTTATATTTGTTCAGCTGCTGCCCATCATTCTGCTTAAACTGTTCTTGCATGTTCGCATGAACCCCTTCCCCCCACCCATAACAATCTCAATTAAGAGTTGCATGTCCTTCTGATCATTCTATCAAAGAATGAACCCAATGGATTCTGGTTAAGATAACAAAAACTTAGTCCCTTTTCTTGCCTTTGGATCAGCTCCCTTGTCCCTTCCCCCATTCCTCATATTAAGCAATTGGCTCTGTTGGATATAAGAAGTTATACAAAGGGCATACATATAAAGGCTCCCTCAAGTGAATCTTTACTCCCAGTGATTTCTTGGACATATCCAAGACCTTTCCTTGGCAAAAAAGGAATATAGTTTACTGTTGCCTTTCATTTGGTTTATAAATCTAACCTATAACCCTGCAATTTAGTGGTATTTTGCATCCATCTATTGACCAGGTGTCAGCCTTTCCAGATAATCCAAAAAAGAAACAAGACTAGATGAGTCTTGTTCTACTTTATTGTAAGTCTACATTAATAGAGTTTTGCAAATCTGAAAGTACAGACTTCCCACTATCACTTTTATCTATGTCACAGGTGTCAAACCCATGGCGTCACATTGCTGTCACATGACGTTTTGCAACGTTTTCCCCATTCGTGATGCTGGGGTGGGCGTGGCCTACGTGTGATGCATCTGGCCCATGGGCTGCCAGTTTGACATCCCTGAACTGTGTAATCAATTAGGGTGGGTCTTTCCTAAGTTTCTTTCTCTGACTGTTAAGCCATCTTTATTGTTATTTTCTGGTACACACAATGGCACACATTAAAATGAAATTCTGATGCACCATTTTCAAAAATAAGAAAACACTATCCACCAATGTCACCATCCCAAGGATGATGATGATAATAATAATAATAATAATAATAATAATAATAATAATATAATCAGGAGCATCCCAAAATGCCATATTATATCAAAATCACACACACACACACACACACACATTTATTTATATATGTGTTAGTCATAGTTCATCTTGAATACATAGCAGGGAAAAAAGAGTCTTGACAATTTACGAGATTGATACTATATGGTACAAAGCTATTACAGAATCTAGTTGTTCTGCTTCAAATATCACGAAGTTTCCTCCCAGAAGGTAACAAAGAAAACAAGTCATACAGAGCAGGGGTCTCCAACCTTGGCAACTTTAAGACTTGTGGACTTCAACTCTCAGAGTTCCTCAGCCAGCAAAGCCAAGGTTGGAGACCCTGATATAGAGTCCCTGACAATAGTATGGACCCTGGTCAAGCAGCGTTTATATGCTGTGTTCAGGTTAGAAGGAACAATCCAATATTAGTATTTTGGAGGCATTAAAATAAATGTATAATAAATAAGAAATCAGTTACCATGAAGGAGGTGACCACATCCTGGTTAAAAATGTCTCGATAAAATTCAATTTTATGCAAAACAAAAACAAAACTTTAAAACTGGGAAGAACGAACAGCTCTGAGTTTGGAACTAGATCCCATTGAAAACAAAAATCTGGGAAGATTTTATATTCTACAAAGAGCATAGCCTTAAAACACAGGGGGAAAAATAGTCTTTTATCCTCATGATTCAGAAGAGGTGAAGCTTCCCTGTTTTAATTTAATTATGATCACAGAAGTCAGCACTGAATAAACTCAAGCTGGGAGCCGAGTCTGGAACAAGGCTCTCAACTCAATTTCCTGCTGCTCTGGAATTTGCAATTTTATGCAATGCTTACAATTTTCAACTCTTTCACATAGAACAGACATCCTCTGCAGGGCAATGAGCATTCAGCTTGATATTACTTAGCATTTCTGAGGTATTCAGGATAGAGCAGGGACTGCTATAATGAAGGTTCGTTTCCCATCATTTCTTTAACAGCTTTAGCAAAGATCTGAAGGAAAGGACAGAGTATTTGGATTGGATTGAGAATATCTAAATCCAAAAATCTCTGTAAAGCCATAAAGTATACCTGGTGCCATGTGCATTTAGGCAACATATCAAAGAAAGGAAATAAATAAAAATAAATAAATATGGTTTGCAATCTTACGGGCAGGATAGTGCCCATAAAATTTTTGGACTCCAATGTCCATTAGCAAGGGCCTAGGGAAATTGTTGTCCAAATCATTTGGAAGACAGCAAGTTGCTAATTCTTATATATTGTTAAAATGGAATTAGATGCAATGTTAATTTAAAATATTATATTGTTTTATTCCTTTTAAAACTTCAAATTGTATTATTATGCTATTTTGGAATGCTGAAGAAAACTATTTTTTCTTTCTACCTTCACTGTTTTCTTAGTTCAAATCTCCACCACAGCACATTCTTCTCTTCTTCCATGAAAAAAGTAACATAACATTCTATATGCTTGACCTCAAGATTATTAATATTTTCCAAGGGGAGAGATTTATTTATTTATGAGTCACATTTATATGGTTGACCATCTCACAAAAGTGACTCTGGGCAGCATATAACAATCAAATTTATTTTATAGGAATAAATCTATACATCAATAAACAAACAAATAAATAAATTTATTCTAAAGTGTAGGAATAAAGATTGCTTAATTTTTTTCTCCAGTGGCTCTTTTGATAATAGTAGTAGTAATAATATTCTACAATAACAAATGTAGACCTTCCACATTAGATTTAATTTGGCAATTTCTGAAATAATCTAAATTGCAAAGATTCATCTGTCCATTTTCCTATGAACTTTCTAGATTAGCAACTCTAGTAGATGAAGTTTTCAGCAAGTTTTCAGGAACCTTGAACCTCTGAATCAAAGTTCCTAATTCAAAAAATGAAAAGCAGTGAATTATTCTCAACTGTGCTGCTTCACTTCAGTTGATTGGATCAGTTGACTTTTTAACAGTGCTTTTACAGAAATCCATCTACTTAGCCACTTAAAGCATAATGTGAGAATAAGGGTAATAATAATAATAATAATAATAATAATAATAATAATAATAATAAGAATAAGAATAAGAATAAGAATAATAATGAGAATACAATTAAAATGGTAAAAGAAGTTATTAGCAATTTTTCTTTCTCGAGATTTTAAACTTATCCAGCTCAGTAGTTAGGTTCAGATTATATAACAAAACCTAGCAATTGCTGTTTTCATGTAAGATAATGCAGAAACAAATAGACAAATAAAATCTATTGTAGCTTAACGTGATGACTTTGTTTACAAATGAGTTAAGGTAATGAATGGGTTTCCATCCACCCTGAACGGATATTTCAGATCTGTTCAGATATTTCAGACCATGACAGATATTTGTCATAGCAGATCTCTCTCTCTCTCTCCCTCCCTCCCTCCCTCCCTCCCTCCCCCCCCCTCTCTCTCTCCCCCTCCCTCCCTCCCCCCAGAAGCATGGTTCTGAAAGCATGCTGACAACATGGAGCAGTTTAAGGACATTTCAGTTTAATAGTTTTCTCCACATCTAGCCACTATACTCAGGATGAGCAACAATAACAGCATACAAGAAAAGGAGTTGATCTATCAATACCTTTTTGTATTGCAGATTATCCAATTGCCTTTGATAGCATAGGCTTGGCCAACCAATAGTCTGATGAGTGTATCCAGCACCCCTCCCATTCTGTGGGTCCGCAGTCTCCCTTCTTTAAAGATGGATGAATCTGCCAATTTCAGTTTTGCATAGTTTATCATTTCCCCAACATTAAGTTGGTTCCAGCCCATTTCCTCATCGCTTTACTTTTTCAAAAAACAAATGGGCAATTTATTTGAATACACATATTTTGGAGCTTACCGTACTTTCTCACTCTATGCTTTTTTGTATATATGGTACAGTTTCATAATGTTCTTCCAGTGAGCAATTTGTAATTATTTTCTAAAGTTTCACACTGCATTACAAAATTCAAAAATGGCACATTTTGGTTCAGTGTATAGGAGTATTTTAATTCAAGACGAGTTTGAGTAGTGCAGATTGGGAATATCCCTGTCAATAATTGTTGTTTTTTTTTTAAATTGTGTCTGATTCTTGCCTGAACAAGTCTCTGGAGTTTTCTTGGCAAGGTTTTTCAGAAGTAGTTTGTTGCCATTTCCTGCTTCCTAGGGCTGAGAGAAAGTGACCGGCCCAAGCCTAGCTGGTTTCATGCCTAAGGTGGGTCTAGAACTCACCATCTCCTGTTTTTCTAGCATGATACCTTAATTAATACTGGGCCTCTCATCAAAATCAAAACCAAACAAATTTCTGCTTATAAATTGTCTAAACCAGAAATAAAAGATTATTCTTATATTTGTTGTAATTTCTAGATGAGAAATGGTACCTTACCCATAGTATTTGATTTAACTTCAATTTAACTGAAAAACAAAAGTGCCTGGGCAAAAATACAATTTATTCTGCTTTTTTCCCATGCTGGTAGGTTTCTTCATTGCTTGCTGCTGTTCACCGATTCCCAAGATTGATATGTGACATTCAAATAATGTTAAGTTTGGATAATGACATATCCCATCGTGATAGTTCAGTACTTTGCATCTGCATCTGAAAATCAGCCTCTGCTTTATCCTACTTTTTCCATCCCCCCCTCACATATTCACGGCAGTGCTTAGTCTGTTATGATCATACCTTTTCAAGGTAACCGCAAAGCAGTATTAACCCAAAGGAGGGACAAAGAAACTCTATTATATTATGTTAGATCACTGACCTCTCTAGCTCAGTTGCTTTCATGAGGTTTTATACTGAAAATGTCCTCTTTTTCTGCAATCCTATGGAGCATAGGATCAGGCTTCCACCACAGAGTCTTTCCCCCAACTCTCTAGAGCACTGAGATGTAGATTTGAATTGAACATAAAGCCTGCATGTCTGGAGAAAACTGTATCCCTAATGAGTGGTAAGCCCATATCCGAAGAGCATAAGGTTTGGTGATGACATCCAGAGCACTCTTCAGGTAAGTCTGGAGAGTGTCACCTTGGGAATGGTGTTTGGCAAATCCTAATGTGCTGCTTGTGTTAATTACACCAGTCTCTTAACTGGTCCCTGGAGAATGACTTTGCATGCAACCTGTCTGGGTTCTGGCATTTTACTGGCCCCTTTCTTCATAAAGCCAGAACTCTTGAGGTGATTATGAAGGCATGGAATAAAAAATGGAGAAATATGTATATAATGAAGAGGAAAATGGCAGATAACTTGGTGATGGAAAGATTCAGTGGTGGGTTGCTACCAGTTTTACCCAGATTAGCGAACCGGTAGCGGTGTCAGGAGGCTCCACCCACCCACACTGGATGCTTCTACGCATGCACAGAAGCATCACACACAAGTGTGTGCACCTGCACAAGCGAACTGGTAGTGACAGGTTTTGCAACCCACTACTGAAAAGATGCTTTTATATATTAGCAACCTTGCTGGATTATAAATCAAGACCTTATTTGGAAAGAATAGAATCTGAGTTGAAATGACCATGAAGAATCAAGATGGAAAACAGTTTCTGCTGCAAGGAATCATGTGATCCTGCGCCAGGTTTCATCCAGGAAGTTTCAGGAAGGGGTTCTGTGCTCCACCCTGGCTTTAGTTTTATAAGCTGAGTCCAGGTGAACAAAAGATGTTTATTCTTCCTGACACATCTGAGATGCTGTGTAAAATGGTGACAGCAAGCAGAAACAAACAGAATATGCTTTGTTAGTAACTGCAAAATGTCAGAATGAGAGGCAAACGTAGTAAATCTAATTAAGATGTGATTTTAAAAAGCAACGTCTTTGGTCAAACCAAGTTGACTTTCAGCTTTGCTGTTTCTTAGGAGATTTTTACATGCACTAATGCCAGACATGTCAATGTTTATATATTGGCTCAAGAGACAGTTTACAAGTAGCAACCCCTACTTCTGTATTTGTATCTCTCCTATATTATGCATGTGATAGTCACCAGTTTTACTGAGGATAGGACAGATGAAAAGTCAGTGCATTTTGACCCTGAACTACAGCTGCCATCCTCATGATAAATGGCAAATAAATTCTTGTTAATCTTGTTTGTCCCAAAAACATTAGAATGGGATCTTCAACCTTTGTTGGCTTAGTATAACTGAGTCCATCCACCTTGTTGCTGATTATTCTCTTCTCTTTCCTTAAATATTAAATCTGGGTTGGTTTGTTGAATTATCCATTTATTTAGTAACTTGGCTGTCCATGATATTCTCAGGAGTCTTCTCCAACATCAAAATGGTTTCTATTGAGTTTTCTGCTTCTCCAGAAATCAAAATAGTCCTATTGCAGGTTAAAACCAAAGGACTGATTATGGGACAAACCATTGTAGAGTTTAGCACAATGACTGTATGGGAGAATGAGATAATGAATATAAAATATTTTTTCCTTAGTCTTTGTTCTATAGAAGCATTTTGTTATTTTTGCTCCCATGTTTATTTCTCTGGAACTAAAAGATGGTTGCCTGAGAGTAAGAATTTAATAAAAGCAAATTACACACATTTTTAAAAAAGCTATTATGTTTAAATTCCTTCTCTGCTCTATTATTGCCACTTCAGCAAAAAAGGAGGGAGGAGGTCAATTTAATTTAATTTAATTTAATTAATCATATTTCTATGCCGCCCAACTCCCAAGGGAGTCAAGCACTTCTAATTGTGATCTCACTAGTGTCCAGCAAAACCCACCCCTCTCACATATAGCAATTAGAGTGAGGGAAAAACAAGTTTTCCAATTAATGCCGAAGTCTTGTGTACAGAGGTTCTGTATTTCAGAACATGTATAGAAGGAATGTGCAATTCCTGTTGGCATGTGAGGGGTATAGGGCATTTTGGCCTCCTCCTTAAAAGATCAAACAAAGTATTTGTATAAACAGAAACAATAGATAATAACATCCAGATGCTTAGATTTTATGGTAATCTGGTACCGGCTCCAGTCTGGTTTGGGAGAAGATCGGTCCTGTAAGTGCTGAATAAAAGTCCTGTAAAAACTAGACTTTTATTCAGCATTAACGAGTTTCTGAGGCACCTCAGTGCAAGATAGATTTTCTGTATATGTAGCGAAGTAGAAAATCTGGCATATTATTTATTTGAAAGCTTATTATATGCTAAGTTTAGGTATTATTTATTCTCATTTCTCAATAATATGTTGGAATGTCGAACATAAATTGAATTTACAAAGAAAGGGTTGCTTTCTTTGCAGTTAAGGCAGCCAAGTTGAAGTGGAAGGAGATAATACGATCTGCCTGCGATTACAAATTTATTTAATGTATGGCAATGGTACATTAGCCAGGAGACTGCAGTGTTAATACAGAGTAGTTCTTTGACTATCTAAGACTGCTACTCTGTTTGATTCACACCCATGCGCTATCCAGAGTGCACCACAGGTGGTTGGGGTACTAACTTCACACTCAGAATGGTTAATGACATTCTGCAATATCATCCAGGGCTTTTTACCTCCATCGATGTCATCTCGCATTCGGGCAGGCACCAGTTGGATTTGTACTTCTGCAGAAAGCGCTGTTATTTTTTCCACCAAAGTGGTACCTATTTATCAGGGGTGAAATGCTCCTGGTTCGGACCGGATCGTCTGATCTGGTAGCGATCATGGCAGGTGGTTCAGAGAACCGGTAGCAATCACGGCATGAGGCTCCACCCACCCACCCGGTTGTCGTTACTTCCTGGTTTTAACCGGAAGTAATGTGTTTTGTACCCTCTGTACATGCGCAGAAGGTTTTGCATTTTTGCTTTTAAAAGTAAAAAAAAAGACTCCGATAATCACAGCTGAGCTGCACGATCGTCAGACCCTTTTTTTTACCTTTTAAAAGCATTTTTTTTTACAACCTATTCGGCCAAATAGGTTGTAAAAAATGCTTTTAAAACTAAAAAAAAAATCCCATGCCACAGCTGATCACCTCCCCCCGCCGTGTGCTGTTCTACTTACCCCATGCCTCCTTTTGGCGTGCACTGTGTGCACGTGTACCTCGCATTTGGTGCGTGGTGCGCACTGCGCATGCATGCACACAGTGCACATTTGGTATGTAGTGTGCATGCGCAGCCAGCGAACTGGCAGTAAACTGGTTCAGATTTCACCACTGCTATTTATCTACTTGCATGTAGCATGCTTTCAAACTGCTAGGTTAGCAGAAGCTGAGGCAAGTGATGGGAATTCACTCTGTCACATGGTGCTAGGACTTGAACTGCCATACACAGACATTCTCCAGGGTTTTTTGTTTTTTTTTAGCGTATGGCATGTGTTAGCCAAGGATCACCGAAGTGGTTGGCTGCCTCTGTGAAAGGAATTTTTTCGGGTGGTGTTATCTTACCCGTGGGACGCCAGAATGCTAGTAGGCAATCAGGGGAGGCTCCTTTCCTGTCCCTACACGACTTATTTGCTCTCGGGAATCAAGCCACTGAACTGCTAACCTCAGCAGAGTGCAGGCTCATCGTCTTACCACATGAGCCACCTTCTTCACTGTGTCTCTATTACAAATTATATAATGGCCATAACTTCTAACAGCTTGACTAGGAGTATTGAAGTTTTGGTTCTACTTCGTTAGCATTTTAAAGTATTATTTAAAGCAGGGTTGGATTACCCAAAGTACTGCCTTTTTCGAAGAGTGTTTATGTGTTGAACTCGATCTAGAAAATTGGGTATGCTGCAAATCCCTTCAGCCAAGGAGTGTCAACTGGTAGGACTAGAAGATGAGTCTTTTTTGCAATAATCCTTGTTTTTTTTAATTTTAATTTTATTTTTATTTTTATTTATTTGATTTATATGCCGCCCTTCTCCGGAGACTCAGGGCAGCTTACAATGCGCTAAGCAATAGCCTTCAAACTTTTGTATATTTTATACAAAGTCAGCTTATTGCCCCCACAAACTGGGTCCTCAATTTATCTACCTTAGAAAGGATGGAAGGCTGAGTCAACCTTGAGCCTTGGTGAGATTCGAACCTGCAATAATTGCAGGCA
Organism: Ptyas mucosa; assembly: GCA_012654045.1. NCBI lineage: Eukaryota > Metazoa > Chordata > Lepidosauria > Squamata > Colubridae > Ptyas > Ptyas mucosa. The sequence continues at coordinate 14,165,518 of WNWU01000041.1, read as the reverse complement.
GCTGATGTTAATAACAGGGCTTTAGACCACTGTACTATCCAAGGCTCTTTTGGATAGTACAGTTCCCTTCGGATGGCCTGAATCCTGTTAGCCTTTTGTAAAGCTCTAAAATCCTGGCTATGTTCCTGAGTTTGGGGTGCTAAATATGGTAAGAGCCCCGTTTCCTGGCTTCATTGTATACTGGCCAAATATTTCGGCTGCTACGCCTATATCTTTTGGATAAATATTATTTATTTATTATTTATTGTTTTTATTGTGTTAAAATGTTTATATTGTTTAATTGTGTAAGTTTTAAATTGTAAGTCATTGATTGAGATGGGTGGCTATAGAAATGGAATCAATCAATCAATAAATAAAATGATTTAAAAACTAGATATAAACATCACTGTGTATAATTGATTAGTTGTAGATGTAAATAGTAACATTCTGTTTTAAGATGTATGTATGTATTATTGTTCATGTTGTTCTATATAACCTCTAAGATTTGACTCTGATTTTATGGTATGTAATCAGTAAGTCAATCAATCAATCAAACAATCAACATATTGTTGCTACCTGTAGTATATATGATATGGGCAGCAGACTTATTCTATAAATAATTTACCATTACTATTACATTAAAGCGCTGACATTAAATATCTTTCAAAATATATGATATAACTTTGGCCTTTAGCACTTTAAAATGACGCAGTAACCAAATCCATGGATTGGCAAAAAGGTTGGTGAGAATGTCCATGCTGTGTGAGTTTAACTTAGCACTAACATTTTGAGTGATTCATTGCACATAGTTTGTGAAATATTTGTAAGACTTTCTCACTGAGATCTTTCCCATCAGCTAGAAATCATTATAGTACTGGATTATTATTATATTTGAAGACAGGCGTAATTCTTGGCAGTTCTAATTTATGACTTATTTGGTAAAAAATGTTGACAGTTATGGCAAGGATGGTTCTCTGAAAATTATTTGCTGCCTCAGCCTGCATATTTAACGAACTTGCAGCAAAGAAATGAAGAATATTTTGTTTTTTTCCTACTAAAGATTAATTCAAATGGATAGTGTGCTGGAGAAATAAAGATTGTTCCTAGGGAGGAAGGTAATAACAAATGAGGACAAGATCTTGAGGGATAAAGACATTTCAACAACCGAGATCAGAAGAGTTAAAGCAATGGTCTTTGCAGTGATATAGTATGGTTGTGTAAACTGAAAATAGAGAGGGGGGGGTGGAGAAAGAGAAGGAAAGAAAGAAAGGAAGGAAAGAAGGAAGGAAGGAAGGAGAAAGAAAAAGAAGTAAGGAAGGAAAAAAGAAAGAAAAAGAAAGAAAAAGAAAGAAAGAAAGAAAAGAAAGAAAGAAAGGAAGGAAGGAAGGAGAAAGAAAAAGAAGGAAGGAAAAAAAGAAAAAGAAAGAAAAAGAAAGAAAGAAAAAAGAAAGAAAGAAAAAGAAAGAAAGAAAAAGAAAGAAAGAAAGAAAGAGAAAGAAAGAAAGAAAAGAGAAAGAAAAGAAAACAAAAGAAAGAAAGAAAGAAAGAAGGAAAGAAGGAAAGAAGGAAAGAAAGAAAACTGAATTATAGTTTTGGCAGCAGATACTAAGAATATCATGTACTTCAAGAAGAACCAGCAGCTCTGGTGGCTCAGTAGATTAAGGCAGTCATTAACATCCACTTACATCTGCTGCCTGCAATTACTGCAAGTTCAAATCCCACCAGGCTCAAGGTTGACTCAGCCTTCCATCCTTTCTAAGGTAGGTAAAATGAAGATCCAGATTATGGGGGCAATAAGCTGACTTTGTATAAATATACAAAAAGTATGAAGGCTATTGCTTAACACATTGTAAGCCGCCCTGAGTCTCCGGAGAAGGGCGGCATATAAATCAAATTAAAAAAACAAACAAACCAGCAAGACCTGAATCAAATAAAGTCTGATTGTTCTCTTGATACAATGATAAGCAAGAAGTAGATAATTTACCTTGGGCCATTTTATTTATTTATTTAGATCCCTAATTTATTTATATTCCACTTTTATTATTTATTACATTTATAAATAAGTCAAGGTGGCAAGCATATCTAATACTCCTTCCTCCTCCTATTCTCAAAACAACCGCCCTGTGAGGTAGGTTGGGCTGAGGGAATGTGATTGTGATACAGTCACCCTGGAAGGTTGGTCAAAATACCAATATTTGCAGCTCAGGTTGAACTGTGGGGTCCTTGGTGCTCTCTAAGCTTGGAAGTTTTCTTGCAGACATTTCATGACCAACTTAGATAATGTCATCAGTCCTAGCAAGAAAACCATCAAATTTAGAGAGCACCGAAGACTCTATGGTTATCAAAATGTCAGACTAGGACTGGGGAGACTCAAGTTCCTGTCCATCCAGAGGAAACTCCCTCAATGACTCTAGACCAGTCACTTCTCTCCACTCACCCTTAATTATAATGTTGCTCATGTAGGGATAAAAAGAAGATGGATCCCCTGGAAGCCACCTTGAACTCTTAGCAGGAAGAGTAACTATACACAAATCAATCAAACAATCAAACAAAATACTGCCAGAGGAGTCTCCCGAAACCGATGCTCTTAGACACTTCTCTTGAAGTTGAAAAGTGCACATATTTCTCACAGAACAGAGCCCTGCACTTTTGCAGTCTATCACTTGCCAAATCTCCTGGGACAGGACAGGTCATCACCCTTTGATAAGGCTCATAATGGCAGGGACATTTGTTTTGGCTTGTTTATGTCAGGGCGAGTCAGCCCTTTCTCCAAAGGCAATGCAGGGTTTTGCGCAATATGAATACTGTAGGCCCCTTCTTCCCTCACGCCCTTTGAGTTGTTTTTCAGGCAGAAAAGGGTATCGTCTGGTTTGCTCGTGTTGGGAAAGGGCACTCATTTTGGCATATGGTGTTCGCAGTATGTTGGAAGAACTGTTCTTTCCTGGCTGTTTTCAAAGGCCTTCTCTTGTTTCATTTTGATGAAAGCAAAATGCAAGCAACTACTAGTTTTTGATTACGATTTCCTCAGCATGAGTACACTACCTGGAGTTTAGGAGCCAAGCTTCAGTAAAATCTGCCTGTTTCTTCCTCATGTATTTTTGATTTTGGCCTGTAAGTTAAAATTAAATTTTAGTGGCCTAAGGGCTAGAGATAGGTGGAGGACAGAGTTTAAGAAAATATGTTTTTTCCTCTAAATAAGCCACTGTCTGCCTTGGACATTCTCACTCACCCTTTCTCTACTCACAGGCTGCCCTATTTGTTCTACAAGATGCCTTTGATTCCAAACAGTTGTATGTCAATAGAATATTTTTAAAGCACAATTTAATATTTGCTTTCACAAGCACTTCAGATCTGGCACACATTCTCTGGGTATGAAAATTGTTGAAATTGCTAGAGATTTCAAAGCCATGAAACTGCCTGGCCTATTTCTATGTCACCAAGAACCATGGAAAACTTCTCCATGACTGACAGAGATTAATTCTGTTGATGACCTTCAAGGCCCTGCTACAGATATGATATATTTGCTCCGTAATTTCCATGATAACAACTTGAGGCAAAGCAGGATGGTGACCATGATGTCAGATGACAAATTACATTGATGGTGGTGATAATGTCTAATTATACAATTGCTTGAGCTCCTTTGTTAAAATAAAGCACAAAACCTTCTTCTCTTGATGTGGGAAGTGGTATAAATAGAATAAATAAAATGGGAGTTTTATTTGTCAAAACGTGCAGTTTAAATCACTTGCAACCTCTAATAATGCTTATATAATCATAGAAGATGCAGAACCAGAAGTATTAATAATATGGTTGATCATTCTGAATGGCCCTAAGAGCTTCAGATTCACATTCACAATTGTCCTCAGATGTTCTGGTCTCATTTTATTGTTTTATCAACTGATTTTTTTTTTATGGGTGGAGAAATACAAATGTAATAATTTCACCTTCAGTGGGATGCTATTCTAGGGCAGATGCAGTCACAGAGAAGTCACATGGCAGAGATTCCAGTGGATGACCCTGTTTTAAAGATGGGATCTGGAGATGTCCATTCTGCCAGATCTTACTGGATAATCAGAAGCAGAGGGAGAAAGGCAGTCCCTCACTTAACCAGTCCCTATGCCATGATTTACAACCAGCTTCTTGAGTTGTAATCCTCAATTTACAACCATTCATTTAGAGACTGTTCAAAGTTACAACAGCACTGTAAAAAGTGACTTATGATCATTTTTCATACTTACCACCATTGTAGCATCCCCACGGTCACAATAAAAATTCAGATGGTTGGCAACTGGCATATGTTTCTGACAGTTGCTGTGTCCGGGGGTCATATGAGCACCTTTTGAGAGCTTCTGATGAGCAAAGTCAATGGGGAAGCCATATTCACTAAGCAAACATGTTACTAACAAGTTGTTAAATGATTCCCTTAACAACTGTGGCAAGCAATGTCATAAAATGGGGCAAAACTCACTTAATGACTGTCTTGCTTAGTAATGGAAATTATGGCCTCAATTAGGGTCATAAGTCGAGGACTGCTGGTATAGTAGTGATACAAAATAGGCATACTGAGGTGCTCATGCAAATACTTTCTGGACAAACTGGAGCTTCTGAGTAGTCTTCAAAGTGCCACACTATTTAGAGTGCATTGCAATAGAATATCATGGGGTGACTAAGGCTTGTGGGAACTGTGAGAAAGAATTCCTTATGTTTGAAAGGAATTCTTGGTGTTTGAAAGTTATTATAATTTTCTGGAAATACTTCTTTGATCCCTTATCCCTTTTTAATGGCTCCTTCCACATTCAAAACCCAGGCGGACAATTCTCCAAGATGTAATAATTTCTTCTAGGCCCACCCAGGATTGAATAATGCCACCTCATCCAGAATAAGATGTGGTGTCCCATGGAGTCTCATGGTCCCATGGAGGACACCATTTTTGTAGCCCAACCTGACCCAGTAGGTTTCCCTGTGATTTACAGCTTTCCCACTCATTGATGCCTAGGGCTGTTACTGCCTGCCCTCTATCTACTATAGTCCTCCCACCTCTCACCTTACCATCCATCACCCAGGAAATAGATACCACCTACTAACTAACCAACTATCCAACCCATCTCACAGCAGCAACAAATATTGAGGCCAACTATCTGCCAACAATGCCCGTGCTTCTGCCAACAGCACTTGGCAATTTTTCTCACGCTTTCCCAGCGCAGGGGCGGAAGGGTGCGACGCGTTACGCTGCCCTTGGCCAAAAGGCCTTCTTTACGCCTTCCCACCTCTTCCCCTGATAGACCATGCAGTCAATCAAAGGTTATCTAATTTTTTTAAAAAAACATACATACCTTTAGCAACTCCCTTGCTAGCTCCCCACAGTTCTGGGGCCAAAAAGTAACTCCATACAAACCTATATGCTTAGGCTCTCATCCTCTAAAGCAGGGCCCAACAAAGGTCCCCATCAGTGGTGGGTTGCTCCTGGTTCTGTCCAGTTCTTTAGAACCGGTAGTAAAAGCAGTGGGAGGCTCCGCCCACCTGCCCGGACGTCATAATTGACGATCTGCGCATGCGCAGAAGCTGCTGCGCATGTGCACACTCCTGTTGCGAACTGGTAGTAAAGGTAAGTAGAACCCACCCCTGGTGCCCATAGTCCCAACAAGTAGCCTGACTAAGAGTCCAACCAACAATGCAACAGATAAACCAGCAGGGAAACCAAGTCATTGATTGAGGGACTGAACAAACTGAACATGACCTTGGTTTTAAACGTGAGAATCAAACTGAAGGTCAGGCAACTGCAGACGGGTCAAGCGCTTGCACTTTTGACTGACTCCACTCAACCTCTTTGTTGCAAAACCGCCACGTAGCCTCTTCTGCCAGAGGACTGCAGAACTGTAGATGCCAGCTGTCCTGCAACTATGGCTTTTGCTGGCTCACTTGAGGTCTTCAATATGATCTTCTCTGCTGTTGAGCCCGGAAAGGAGCACTTTTCTCTGAATGACATTTCATGTGAGGGACCATCTCCCTGTGACTGGCAAATGTCAGGTTACAAAATATATTATCAGGATAAAAAATAGGCCAATAACTGCAATGACAAGCCTCAGGAAGTTGGAACTTCATTGTCTTTCAGAAAATTAGCTTTATGATGAGCCTATTTTTATTTTACACCATTGGAAACCTGAATAACCAGGTCAGAAACAAATAGCCATGGAGAAAACTATCTATGTGGTAGTTAAGAGTTGACATGGGCTTGGTGACATATAATCAATCAATCAATTTTTAATTCAACTTTTTGCATCTTATTTTGACATCTGCAATTTTCTTTCCTCATTCTGAGCAATATACAAAGAGGATTCTATTAAAACCAGTTATACTTTTCAACGAAAAGTTGTCCTTTTTTAAAATGAAAAACTGGAAGCGCATGCATGTTTGATTAAAAATATTCCTGGCCAGGGGTTTGATGGAAATTCTCAAGAGTTCTTAAGCTTTTTTTCTCCATCCTTGATATAACTTGAGTTTTGGATCTGGGTTTGATGGAACAGGCAGACATTTGTGCAGGTTAAAAAAAGGGGTTCCTCTCAAACCAAGAAGTAAACAGGCACACTCGAAGGAAAATCAAATAGCACTGCTGGGTGTGCCCCATCCAAATCTGGTGGAAAATCCAGAACCAACAGAACAGCTGCCAAGGCAATGCAAAGCCATTTTCGCAGCCAGAGCAAGCTCTGTTGAGAGGTTTCTTATGCCAGCAGCCACAGTTGTGACAGATGACCGAACTATCCTGCTCCCTTTTTCTGCTGTCAGGGAATGTCATGAGGACCTTGAAGGGCCTGGACAAATGATTGTTTCAGCCTTCTCTCTGCTTTCTCCCTCAGCTTGCCCATTTTTGTTTTCAGGCTTGTGTTACTTGCGGCATAGCTACCTTGTTTATTTTAAAGAAAACGTTTCATGGTTTAAGTTTAATCTTAGACTAAGTACTCCCAAGGGAAAAATGCTTTTGTCCAAAGCTCTTAGCAAACTGGGTGGGGGTAGATTTCTTTTTATATAATATATATATATTAATGGACAGATGGAATGGACGCAAAAGAATGGACGGAGCAAGCATTGAGGATTAGGGAGAAAATAACATCCAGTGTTTCCTCAGATAATTAAATATCTGAACTTTTAAAGAGGAAGTAAGGGCCCAATTAACTCAGGAAAGATGACATTTTCCCCTTGATCACTTAAAATATAAGTTCTTATGTTAGCTAGACTGGCTGCGAATGCCAGGAAGGCTCCATATTCTCCCTCTGGTTTGGTAGCTCCTAGAGCAGGGTTTCTCAACCTTGGCAACTTTAAGCTGTAGGGACTGAAACTCGGGGGTGAAATGCTTCCTGTTCGGACTGGATTGCTCGATCCGGTAGCGATGGCGGCAGGTGGTTCAGAGAACCGGTAGCAAAAATCCCTGCGCCCCCTTTCACCATGCCCAGCTGAGCCGCGCGATCATCAGAGGCTGTTTTTTTTAACTTTTAAAAGCATTTTTTCTGCAACCTCTTTGGCCGAAGAGGTTGTAGGAAAAAAATGCCTTTAAAAGCCTCTGGAGATCCCAGCTGAGTTGCCTGATCATCAGAGGCTTCTAAAAGCATTATTTCTGTAACCTCTTAAGGTTGTAGAAAAAATGCTTTTAAAAGTAAAAAAAAAAAAAAGTTGGCCATGCCCACCCAGTCACATTACCACCACCTCCACCAAGCCATGCCCCCAGAACCGGTAGTAACAAATTTTAGATTTCACCCCTCCTGAAACTCCCAGAATTCTCCAGCCAGACTGCTGGTTGCAGAATTCTGGGTGTTGAAGTCCATATGGCTTAAACTTGCCAAGGTTGAGTATCACTGTGCTAGATAATATTTTTTTAAAAAAAAGAGGGAGAGAGACACCAATCAGATGTTTGGTGCATCTCCAGGCCTCATTTATACATTGGCATGTTGGGCAGCTCTGACTTGTTAGAGCAACTTGTCAGACCACCTCCCATTCCACTTTCTGCATTCTGTGATGTGCTGCCTTCATCACATGTGACAGCTCAAACAGCGATCCCGAGGGGATTTAACACAATTACGCCCAACTTGCCATCTCACAAGAGCCTTCATTGCAGGCTAGGCTGGATGTCAATGGAATACAGTTCAGATTCCCCAAGGAAGCTGCCTATTCTAGGTGAATAATGTACAAGGAAAAAGGAAGTTGACATACAGCCCTGAATTTAAGATTTGGTCTTCTCTATACTGCATGCTATGCTAAGCTACTTCGGAGCTGAGCAATTCAAGTGAAGAATCAAAAGCAGAAACTTCTGTCCTTCTAGGAATACATAAAAAGTAGGGAAATGGAAAAAGCCTGCTCCTTCCTGTTCAGAATATCAGCAGAGAAACGTCTAGATACACAATGGTATTGTTGTTCAGTTCAGTCACTTCTGACTCTCAGTGGGGACATTTCACCAGGATTATCTGTCAACAACTGAATTGTCAAGTTCCTGTTAAGGTCCTGCTTGTGCTATCAGTGGAAATCCCTAGTCTCTGGTTGTGTTTTTATTTCGGTTGTTTCAAGCATCAGATCTTTTCCCATGACTTTTACCTTTGTGTTATATGTCCCAAGAATTTAACAGCACGAGAGCTCTTTAGCACCATGAGAGCCCTTCTAGTGAATTGCCTGACTTTGTTTCACTAGGACTAAATGATTTGTTCTCCCAGTCAATGTTTTCTTCCAGGACCACAATCCAAAGGCATCTGTTTTTCATCATTCTACTTTTTTGGAAGTCCATAATTTCACAGTCATAGGTTTCAACTGAAAAATCCATTACTTTGCCAATCTTACCTTTTGTGGTTCATGAGAGATTACTACATTTTAATATTTTGTATAGATTTATCATAGTCTTTTCCCCAAACCAGCTTTTTATTTCATGACCATACTCATCATCCCTGTACAATTTTGAATTTGGGAAGATAGCTTCTCCACCTATTTGCTTTGGTAGTATTGCCAGTTGACTTAACAATTTGGTATTTTGTTGCATTTGTTTTAAAAATTAAGCAGGCTTTTGCACTCTCATGTTTCGTTTTCAACAAGAGATTCCTGAAGTCTTCCTTGCTTCCTGCCCTCAAAGTGGTCTTGTTAGCATATCTATTATTTCTCCATTCTAATTCCAGTTTCTAATCTAATCTAATCTTTTAAATGATCTTTTTAATATTCTGCTTATGTTAAATAAATAAGGTAACAGGTCACATTAATCTTGATCCACTCTTTCCCCTTAATTGAAACCTTAATTGCTTCATATTGACATTATTGCTAACTGGTTTTCAGGCCATCAGAATGAAAGCTGAAATATGTATCAAATTGATCAATCAATCAATCAAATTCTTCTGTATGCAGATAAGATGTTCTGGTATACTCAAGTTTTTAAGGGCTGTTCTGAAGTCAAATCTTTAAACAAAAGATCTGCATCCATGAGGCTTTTGACCAATTTGAGGTTAGGATTAGGGCTTTTAAAATATCCATATTATTATTATTTTATTTTTATTTATTAAACTTTTATACCGCCCTTCTCCTTTTGGACTCAGGGCGGTGAACAGTCAAAATAAAACATTTGTACATAAAAGTTAAAATAGTTATTTAAAATAAATTATATGAAGTTTGGCCCATTAATTTAAAATTTTCAATTTAAGATCAATGTCAATTTAAAACCAAGATAAAATCAGGCCAGCCTGGCTAACTGAAAGAGGTGAGTTTTCAGGGCCCGACGAAAAGTCCGGAGGTCTGGGATCACTCGTATCTCTGGGGGTAGATCGTTCCAGAAGGTAGGTGCCACCATAGAGAAGGCTCTCCCCCTGGGGGTCGCCAGCCGGCATTGTCTGGCTGACGGCACCCTGAGGAGGCCTTCTCTGCGGGAGCGAACTGGCTGGTGGGAGGCAATTGGTGGCAGAGGTATATGAGGTATATGTTGTTCTTGTTTTGTACAATTTTGTGTTACTCTGTCTTTGTTGATTGGGGTGGATGACAAATATTATAAATAACTAAAAACAAAAAAAAAAAAGAAGTGGAGGCAGAGCATTTGTTGGAACCAGAGAATTGTCTGTGGATAGTTAAGAACTTCAGCTGTAGGGCCTGTGGAAAAAGTTGTTCAAGCAGCAGTTCCTGAAAATTGTTGTGCAGACACATGGATAAAAGCTTCGGGAAATGGCAGCTCTGTTCTCTGTATGAATTGAAGTAAGCAGCTGGGGGAGTAAGAGGAATGTCTATCATGTGTTTCTTTTATTTCTCTCTCTCTCTCTGTTTATTTATGCATGAGTTGTGTACTATGTGTGAGAGCTGTCTGCACAAGCCATCCCTCGGGGGAAGTTGCCTGCTTCAGTGGTATTTGTGAACACACCATCTCCAGGCCTGGGGCTGAATGGAAACCGCACATGTGATTGAAATTCTCGTGATGATCCCCGTTCCTGGAGATGTCATTACCCTTGAAGCCTATGGGGTGAGCACTGGAATGCTGACCTTGTGTAAGCCAAGGGCAGAGAGACACTTGTGGGAAGAGCAGACACCTGTGGTGTTTGATATCCTGCTTTCCAAGAGCCCAAGATGCCATTTGACCTCAGGACATCAGAGCTCCAAACTAATCTTTTTGCCTTGGTTTCTGTTACAGTTTAAAACAGATTTCTTTCTCCTGCCTAACCCCTAGCTTGGCTGCAAACCTTAGGTTGTATTCTTCCCCCCCCTTTACTCTCTGCTATGATTTAATTGCTTTTTTGAAACCATGCATTGGGTTTTGCTAACTTTAATCCAATTTGTCCTGGGATTCAAAGCAATGCTTTAGGTTTTATTAGAGACTACTTATGGCCTCTCACTCCAAGGACAATTATAAAGAGAAAAGAAACCTTAAAAAGTTTAGGCGAGTTTTGCCAAGTGTGCATTTCCCATGGTTGCATTGTTGCTTGACTGTACAGAAAGTCTACGGAGGTGGGTGGGTGGGTGGTTGCTCTGCTGATTTGGGCATTTCTCTTTTTATAATTTTTTTTTATAATTTTAAATTTACATAACAATAAACATTTTTAACAGTAATGTGTCATCTGTCTCTTACAGGTATTTACATTTATTCCTATACATTTTTGTTTCTTTGTTCTAATCCGTTATACCACTTATCCCATACCTCATAAAATTCTGCTTCTCTCTTGCCTTTCATTTCTAACATGAGCCTATACATCTCAGCACATTCTAGTAAACTGTATATAAATCATCTCATTGGCTGGTATATTTTCTAGTTTCCAACATTGAGCATAGACAATTCTTGCTGCTGTTACTATGTGTAGAATAATGTATTGGAGTTGCTTCTTGATCTTTCGGTTAATCATTCAGATTTGGGCATTTCTCAGTTTTCTGAGTGGTAGGAGGCAGAACAGGTTGCTTTCCTTTAGATTCCTGCCCAATAGAGCTGAACACAGTTCTGTTTCTGTTTGTCAGCATATACCGTGTTTCCCGCAAAATAAGACCCTGTCTTATATTTTTTTGAACCCTGAAATAAGCACTTGGCCTTATTTTTTTGGGGGGTATTATTATTTGGGGCGCATGGAGCAAGATTGGGCTCCTCTTGCCATCTTATCTGATTTCCAGCTCTGTGTTTAAATATTTTCAGGGGGTGGGGATTATATTAGCGCATGTGCTCAAAAGCCCAATAGGGCTTATTATCAGGGGATGTCTTATTTTCAGGGAAACAGGGTAGTTTATATGATAAAACAAACTGGGTTGTTCCCCCAGGATTCTTGCTATATTTGGACTTGTTTCTTCTCGATTACAGGGACATCAGCTTGCACCCCAAGAGTATAGTTTACACCTTGAACTTGCCAGTCAGGAAATCCTGTGCCTCTAGTAGGTCTTGATCAAACTACCCTTTCAGCCTGCTCAGTGAAGTGTCACAATGTCAAGGACTTTTTCCAAAGACTTGACATGGCTAAGTGGCATTAAAACAATCCTTTGAGAGCCTTGGATGGTCTTCTGCAACTGTGCACAAGTTGCTTTCACTTAGACCAGGGGTGTCAAATTTGAGGCCCGCAGGCCCGATGCATCACACACTGGCCACGCCCACGCCTGGTTTAGCAAAGGGGAAAAAAGTTGTGATACGTCATGTGACGAGGCCGTGACGACACGAGTTTGACACCCCTGACCTAGACTGTCAGTAAAAGGAAGCAGCTGATTGAAGAGAACTCATTTTCACAGCACTTTAATGGAGATAACAAGGCAGAATACTTTCTTATATGGAAACTAGGTGCCACATTGAATCAACTTGTTTCTTCAGATTAACCTGAGGTGGCTGTATGAGGCAAATGATACTGCTCTGCACAAGCCTAGTATTCCTGCTGTAGAGCTGAGCTACTGTCCTGCAGCCAGAGACTGTCATTTCTAATTTTCATCTAATAGAGGCAGTGGGATTGTGACTTGGTGCATTTACTCAAATCAGTTCTTTTGGCCTGCTTGTGACATTCTGGATATGTTAATACTCCAGTCTTATCGCCTAGTTTGGGGGATGTGAGTAACAGTATGTTGGTTGCAAAATGACAGTGAGATCAATTAATCAGTGGATCGACTTGCCTCCAGATGTTGTGGGTGCTCCAACACTGGAGGTTTTTAAGAAGAGATTGGACAAACATTTATCTAAAATGGTATAGTGTCTCCTGCTTCTGCAGGGGGTTGGACTAGAAGACCTCCAAGGTCCCTTCCAACTCTGTTATTCTGTGATGTCTAAACTAGAGATTGTAGCTTGCAGACAATACCGTGAACATGAATAGGTGAAGCTGGGCTTTGTTTATGGCTCACCAGCCAAATGTGCCCAAACAGTACTGCTTTTATACCATGGCACAAAATGTTTCATGAAGCTCAGATCTGACTAACATTGATTGCATGGTGTATCACTTCAGTATGCTAATAAATATTAATTGATAGCCTTGATTAGGCAAAATGTGATGGGTGGCAGAGATGAATATTTATGGACCTATTTGGTAATAACTATTGCATATCTTTTACCTTAACTTTCTTTGGCTTACTATTTCTTATATCTGTTCTCTGGTTTCTGTAGGCTGCTTACCCTGAAAGAGAATAGCAAGATGGGTATATATGCATACATGGATGCTGTTTTGAAGGCCTTTAAGAAATTAACAATACAAAATATGTCCATAAATCTTACGGAGGTTTGATATGTTATTCTGCACCTTTTTGAAAACATGAACAAATATACATCCCTGAAATTTGGCAGTTTTACATCTGAGTTTGAGTAGTTGGGTTGGGAGGGGTGCTTTGGAGAGAGGAAAAATGGGACTAGAGGGTTCACATGCACCCCATAAGATGTGGGTTTCCCACTAAAGAGACCTACTTTGTATAATTTAATATAGTTTTTTATGGTGTGCCTATTTAAGAATTTATTCCCATGGGTGAAGTGTTGGAAGTTGAAAATGCAGTGATATTGACACTTTAGCACCTCATGCTCTACTGATTACAAAGGTCAGTGGGGTGTTGATAGGAATTTAAGGATTTACTCTGTGTTCAAGGGTGTTGTTGGAAGAAATGTCCATCTGGGTTCAGTTCCAAGTGGGGAGAAAGACCCTGGAAACATGGAGGCTGATTGGAAAGATGATTTAATGGTAAAGCAGAACCACCAAACACGTGTGATTCTGGGTAGTTGACCACATGGAGTGGAGAGTGAGAGGTATTTATACCCTCTCTTGGACTTTAAACTTCAGCTTCCTGTTCCTGTGCCAAGAGCCTGTATTCCATTGGCTATAGTCAGACTCCCATGTGGAGTCATGTTTGTCTGAATCAAATTTGGCGGAACCTTGGGCTGATGTAATGTAGGGACTTGGTTGTCCCACGTGGTGAGCTCTGCTGATAGATAATCCTATTAAGTCCTGGAGGGTCATGTCTTAATACCATCACCCTGGAGACGGAGGTCTTTTGTCTTGTAGATAGGCTGGCCCAGTCTTTCTCAATGGGCGCCAAATATCTGCTGGGGGCAGGGAGCTAGGGCTGAGTTTCTGTCTCCAAGAGCATGGTTCTCAATTTCTCATCCAGGGAAATATAATATTCTGCCTTTTTAAAAAAAATATTCCTCAAAATATTTTATTCTTCTAGGAGGGGGTGGGTGCTAATTTTCTGCAGTGTCTACAGCAAGGGCAAAGATTGTAGCGTGACTACCACATTGGCATCTTGGCTCCTCTCCTAAAGTTATTCCTGTCTGCATCCTCTCTTTGTCAGTTTGCTTTATCTTAATGCAGTGTTTTTTAAGCATGGCAATTTAAAGATGGGTGGACTTCAACTCCCAGAATTCCCCATCCAACATGTTTGCTAGTTTGAGGATATGTCCTTTTTCCTTCTTTTCCTGATGCATGTGCACATACACGTCTTCCTGATAGGCTGTAGATTGAGTTGCCCTACCCCTATGATATTCCTCCTATGAATAAATTTTCTTTGTTATAATTTTAAAGCCTGCTTCACTTGATTAATTCTCTCAGTTTATGTATAAACAGTACATACTGCTTTGCTAGTATGAAAAACATACAAATTCTATGCTAAATGTGTTTCATACTGAAATACTGGAATTTAACCAAACTTAACACAGAACTTAACCAAACTGCCTAACACCCCCAGCAGCTGCAACTATCTTCTGAAGGAAAGAGAAACCCAGACAATATTAGTTTATACTCATCTTCCTTGCTTTGCTAATTTAACTTCCAGGTATGTTTTCCTCCTGCAATTAAAAAATAGCCTCTCCCCCCCCATGTCACCTCAACTGTTCTTGTCTGATTCTGCTTGAGCACTTCATTTTCTCCACGGGCTAGATGGAAAAGGCTGACTAAGACCAAAGTCATCAAGCCAAAGAAATTATATACATAGGATTGCATCCAGATTAAGTCATATTGAACAGCCTTGTTTTAACACAGATGAACTCCAATTACCTATCCATAATCTGAGGTCCATTAATGTCAGTATTTATATGACTACACTGGATTCCACACAGAGTTTTTGGGTGGCCTGTGAATATAGAGTTGTCTTATTAGAAGAAAAGGATTTCAAGCTCTTTGTCTTGAGATAAGGAATATCAAAGATATTGCTATTTTTCAACTCTAAAAAGCCAGCAGTGAAGTTCCTGTATAGTTTAGTTTTCTTAGTTTTCCTTGATGTCATGTATACAGAGACGTCTGCCCCCAAAGACAGCATAAAGACTGATTGTCACTCTCATGCCAAAGTTATTTAATTGCATGTAATACTCAACACTGAGTTTAAGGTCAATATATTGAACTGTTGAACAAATGTAAGATAAACTCTGCATTGCCTTAACACTGCAAAAATATAATATTTGGCTATGTCTAAAAATCTATATTCTCAAATGTATATATCTTGCTTTGCATCAAAATTAATGAATAACTGCATACCACTGAATGCTCAGCTAAAATTGTATCCCTGGCCATACAGTATATTTCAACGAATCCTTAAGTGAACAGAAACTTCTGTGTGGTACAAAGTTAAACAAGACACCATTTTTCTGATTTGAATGCATTATATATTTATGAATGTACACATTCATGTGCGTAGTTTAACGATTTCAATTAAGAAAACAGCGATTATGACAGGGGTAGAAGTTTGGACACAATTCCAGTCAATAGTCTGTATTAGCTCCTTTGGCAGAAACAACATTTTCCAAATGTTTTCTGTAGAACTCTTCAAGTTCAGAAATAGTTGTAGGTTTCCTTATATGCACTAGATCAGTGATGGCTAACCTTTTTGCCATCGTGTGCCAAAACTGAGGGGAGCGCGGTGGGGTCACATGCACGCGTGCCCACATCCCTAATTCTATGCGCCTCGCCCCCCCCGTGCTCCCCCCACTTTGGGCACGTGATGGCACAGTAGTCTCGTTTTTTGCTGTCCCCAGGCTCCAGAGCCTTTCTAGGAGCCTGGGGAGGGCAAAAATGGCCTCCCCCTTCCCCAGAGGCTCTCTGGAGGCCGGGAACAGTGTGTTTCCTGACTTCTTGTGGGCCCAGAAGGACCGAAAATCAGCTGGCTGGCGCATGCATGATTGCCGGAGCTGAGCTCGCGTGCCCACCGATATGGCTCCGCGTGCCACCTGTGGCACCCGTGCCATAGGTTCGCCATCACGGCACTAGATCCTTGAGATCTCCTCAAAGATTTTCTTCCTCAAAGAACTCCCCAAAGAAATTCAAGCTTAGTGACTGTGAGCCTATTCCAAAACCTTCATCTATCTTTCTAGAAAACACTTTATAGTTGATTATGAACTGTTTCAGATTGTCATCTTGCTGAAATATCCAAACTGTTTTCAACACCAATGTGCTTATATTAATAAAGCCTGGTGGTGACAGTGATCAGAACAATCTCATTTGGGGTTTCTGTAAAGGAACATAAAGAAAGGAATATAGAGATATTATATCTTGGAGAGCTATTATGGGAGGAAATACAACTCAGTCCTGAAAAAGTGGAAAGACGAGAAGGAAACTCAAAATAACCCCATCTTAATTCTGTTTGGTATAAGATGGAAGAGAGAGAAATTCCAACAGGCTTTCAAGATTCTGCTAATGCACCCTACAAGAATGAAGTAGTATTCCTACAACCCCTGTGGTATCTGTTTCTTGACCAGTCTTATTTCAGAACCTGACAATTTCAGACTGATGAGGACATGCCCCCTCCCTTTGGGTCCCTTGACTGCTGCCATTCTGCAGTGGTCTCCTTAAAACACTGTACAGGGCTGTGCTATTTGTGCAGTAGCACTAAAGTTGACTGTTCAGCTGGATGAACCTTTGGGGCTTCGGTTCTGTAGCCCTTGGTGCCCTGAGTATGAAGCTGAAACAGCATAATACTGGAATAACAATCCCTTTCTCAACTGTTTACCAAATGGAAATATGGAGGAATCTGGAAGTACGTATATATACATAAAAAAGGGGGAGCAAGATGAATCCTAAAGGAAAACATGGCTTGTGACTGAATTCCCAATTCTATTTGACTTTTTTTTTACATTGCTCAATTCTGGTTCTGACAGGATCGGATATAGTTGGAGAGATCTAGGAAGGAGCAGAGAGTACGCTCTGCCCCATGTTCATATGCATCTGGCATATATTTATCCTGTAGCGGATGAAGGGTTGAAGAGGGACGGCTGTGAAACTTGTCCATGCCAAATTAGGAAAATACCATTTGGCAGTGAATTAGAACAGAGACAATAGAGGCAGGACAGGGGTCAGCAGAGGGGTCTACAAGCGTCATGCTGGCATAATTTTCTGCCAACTCAAGCACGGGTAGAGAGTACTTTCACTCAGCAATGAATAAAGCCCAGAACTTGCAATGTTACAGGATTGGTAGGAATGCTGGATGATTACATAATAAGGAACTTCCATCTTTCTGTACCGATCGGGTGGGTTCTAAATTTTTTTACTACCAGTTCTGTGGGCATGGCTTATTTTGTGGGCGTGGTTTGATGGTCATGTGACAATTATTTAGGATTTAGCAGAGGTACTGGTTTACCAGGCTTTTAACTGCTTGCAGAGCTGTACCTATCTACCCATTTATTTTTGCAGGCACTGATCTACTCATGTATTTTTGCAGGCACTGGTCTACCCATTTATTTTTGCAGGCACTGATCTACTCATGTATTTTTGTAGGCACTGGTCTACTCATGTATTTTTGCAGGCACTGGTCTACCCATTTATTTTTGCAGGCACTGATCTACTCATGTATTTTTGCAGGCACTGGTCTAC